>CM040242.1:4806888-4971856 GCA_022545495.1 Chrysanthemum lavandulifolium | reverse complement strand
GCTAATTACTTTATTTTGTCATTTTACTCTCATAAGCTCCAGCAAATCACCTAGTTTGCCAAACATGTCTAAAAATAAAAGCTCCTATAAGCACGATGAAAAGATATAAAAGTGCATAGATCGAATTATACTAACCCAATTTAATTGCAAACAGTAATAATTAGAAACTTACGAAGAATAAATTAGGATAAGAACGGGTGAGAGGTTGAAAAAGATCGGGGAAGAAGAAATCCGGGCAAAAGTAAAAAATGATAAATGTACTTTTCGATTTGTGCTAATATGACTAAAATGCTTTCAAAAGGTCCACTATGACTATTCTACATTCAAATTTTAACTAGTATGACTAACCGCTTGACATGGTAATTAACCGTAAGTCCCTAATACATTATACAATTGCACCGTTGGTCCCTAATACATAACCCAAGTTACGTTTTCGTCTGTTTTTTACATTTACGTATGTATTTTTACGTTTATGTCAGTTTTTTCGTCCGTTTCTTTACGTTTTCGTTTGTTTTTTTACGGTTTCTTATTTTTTATTTTATTTTTATTTTTTTTACATTTAGACCTTCTCTTTTACATTTTCGTCTCTTTTTTTACGCTTCTGTCATTTTTTCACGTTTTCGTCTTTTTTTTACGTTTTCGTCTGTTTTTTTGTTCTCGTCCGTTTATTATGTTTTTACGTTTTCGCCAGCTTTTACGCTTACGTCTTTATTTTTTCTTTTTCTTTTATTACTAGTAGGAAGAGGATTTTAGCTACCGCTAGTGCCATCATCGATTGTAAGATGTCCAAAATAGTGGTAGGAGAGGGAGTGCTAGATCGGTTTACGATGTCAAAAGCATTCAGACTACAAGGATGAGGAAATCCACATGAGATTAGGTTGATAGAGAACCTTCTAGATATGGACCTTGATGACAAGAACCTCATAGGCCCCCAAAGACCTTTTTACCTAGATGAAGCCTTCACTAGTAAAGCAACTTTCCAAGAAAAAGAAATGGCTAGGGACATGGAAGTGAACCCGTTCGAGGACACCTTAGTATTTAGGAAGATGACCGAGTTCCTAGGAAGCTTGCCCGTTAACCTCGTCATGAGTAAGTGGATAGTTGAGAAATCTGAACACAAATGGGATTGGGATAAACCGCCTAGTGAAGGTAATGGAGAGTGGCACATTAGGATACAAATCTATGATCCCGATGGTGAGATGTTTGAAAAGGCATATCTAACCAAACGTACTACTAGGAACTTGAATGATAAGTTTGATCCTCACGACATTGTTGAGGATAGACTTACTTATATAGGTACGTAGGAGCACGACTACAGTCTAGCTACAAGACTCTTAAATAAAGAAAAGCGCTTGTGGGAGGCAACCCATGCTTAATTGTTTGCTCGTTAGTGTCATATATCTTTTATTAATTATTTATCCTCATGTTTAAATTTGTGAAAATGCTTTATTTTATTTTTAACCTCGCCTTAATTACATATAAAGGTATTTTACATAAGGGATAAGTGTAGGGAGGATTACACACGTTTAAAAGAAACGTAAACATGAGAATAACAATTAACTAAAATATATATATGTTTGTTGTTAGAGTCAAATGCTTGTATCGAGTCATAATGGATGTTTTGCGAAATTTTTCCGATTCTAAAGATGTAAATTTTCCGAATTTTTCGAGAAAATCGCATACCGCTTTTGTCGGGATAACTGACGGCGTCAGATTGCAACCGACGGCCGTCGAAGGAGTAAAAACATCGATTACTTTTCTCGTTTGCCGAGCTACTTATAAAATTTTGGAATTTTCTGTGTCTTAACTTTCTAAAATTTCAGAACATCCATTCCACAAGCATTATATCCTCGCTTAAATCGAGTCTTATATATATTATTACCGCCGATTTTACGCGAAGGGTTCGCTTTGCTTTCTTCAGTGTGTGCAGTTTAATTTATCAAGAAGAAGTTACATAAGATTGGAAGGAGCTTTTCACGCAATAATTTTTCTTGGAAAAGATTTAACCACTACTTCACACACGGATCCTACCGAGCTAATCAGGGGAGTACTAGTTTCTTTCGTTTTTTACGTTTCCGATCTTTTACGTTTTAGTCTTTTTTTCTTACATTTCGTCCTTTTTCTACGTTTTCGTCTCTTTTTTACGTTTTCATCTCTTTATTAGCATTTTCGTCAGTTTTTTTTTTTACATTTTCGCCCATTTTATTATGTTTTCGTTCGTTTTGTTATGTTTTCGTCCATTTTTTTACGTTTTTACATAAGAAAACGGACAAAAACATAAAAATAGATCAAAACGTAAAAAAATAGACGAAAAGTAAAAAACGGTCGAAAACGTAAAAAAACGAACGGAACTTAAAAAATAAGATGAAAACGCAAAAAAAATTCAAAAACATAAAAAGAAAGAAACGTGCCAAAACGTAAAAAACGGACAAAAACGTAAACAATTGGACCGAAACATAAAAAACAGACGAAAATGTAAAAAAAGGACGAAAACGTTAAAACGATCGAAAACATATAAAACTGTCGAAAATGTAAAAAAATAGACGAAAACGTAAAAAACTGACAAAAACATAAAAACATACGAAAACGTAAAAAACGGACGAAAACGTGAAAAATACAGAAGACAACGTAAAAAAAGGTCTAAACGTAAAAAAGAGCTTCAAGTATGATGTTTTTCCGAGTTTGGGGTGAAGACACTCGCAAGAACTTTCTTGGCCATCTTTATGAAGCTCTTAACGCAAAGGCATTTACACTTACAAGGATGATGTAAGAATCCATAAAGGAGAACTATCGATGAGCTTATCAAAGCCATTCAAGACTCCAAATTTTACATCATTGTTTTTCCAAAACTATGCTTCTTCGTCATGGTGTTTGGATGAGCTTGTCAAGATTATGGAGTGCCGTAAGATGGATGAGCACACTGCTTACCACCTTTTCTATGATGTGGAACCCACCCAAGTCCGAAACCAAAGTGGGCTGTTGAAAATGCCTTTTCCAAGAATAAAGAGAAAGAAATCACGAGAAATGGAAAGGGCTCTGAAGAAGCAAATAGTCCGCTGGTTGGGAGCTAAAGAACACTCTTGATGGGTAATTTCTTACTTTTGTTTCTTGCTAATATGTGTTGAAAAGGATAATGCATGGATAAAATATTATTATTATAGTACTAAACATATCTTATTTTTACGCATACGTGGACGAATCTAAATTCATCAAAAATTGTTCAAGATATTTTATTAGATTTACGTCCCATCAATTCCGACTTTGATAAAATGTTAGTAGGCATGGAGGCTCGAGTAAAGGATGTTATTTCATCTTTAGAAATGGAATTGATGATGTTCGCATGATAGGGATCAAGGGCATGGGAGGGCTGAAGACAACTACTGCCTAGAGTCGTTTTGATCATCTATCTCGCCGATTTTGAAGCCAAAATCTTTGTTATGATGTGAGGAAGTTTCAACAAAATTGGTTTGCATAAATTACAAGAACAAGTCCTTTCAAGAGTGCTAAATGATCAAGTCACCTAGATAGTGTTGATGATGGGAAAAACATGTTGAAAACAGGATGTCCTAAGATAAAGGTTCTTCTTGTTCTAGATGATGTGAATCACCCGCACCAACTTGAGGCGTTAGCCGGCCGTTCTAACCGGGTTTAAGCCGAAGTAGAATTATCGTTACAACGAGATGAGCAGTGCCGGTCACTCATGAGTGAAGTTGATTCCATATATCGATCTCTTATCAGATAAGGAAGCAGATCTCTTATCAGACAAGGAAGCAATTTATCTGAGTAGAGATGAGCAAGTGTTGGAAGCACACGGAGTGCACGTGATTCGTGATATTGCTCTCTTATCAGAACATGATGCAATTTCCCTCTTTAGTAGGCATGCATTTGGAAGAGAGAATCCACTTAAAGAATTCAAGAGTTGTCGTGAAAGTTGTACATTATGTCACTGGTCTTCCCTTAACACTCAAAGTATTGGGTTCATTTCGTGTGCTAAAGATAAGCTTGAATGGAAGGATGCCATAGAAAGATTAGAAAAATTTCCTTAGAGGAGACTCTAAAAAAGCTAGAATTAAGCTATACAAGTCTGGAGAAAGATTATAAGGAAATATTTCTAGACATTGCATGCATATTGAAAGGCTTTCCCAAAGAAGAGGCAACCAGAATTCTTGAATGCTGTGGATTTCATGCTAGAAATGGTTTAAAAGTTCTTGAGCAGAGATCTCTCATAACTATTTCTCCTGGGAAATATGGTGATCTAGTCTTGGGCATGCATGACCATATAGAAGAAATGGGAAAGAACATTGTTCGTCGTGAGCACCCGAATGAACCTAACAAACATAGCCGACTGTGGATTAAAGAGGAAATTGAAGATATATTGGCTGATGACAAGGTAAAGATCAGTTTACTTGTAATGTAGAGAAAACTAAAACTTTTGCATTTGTTCTTACTTCCCCAGGTTTCTGGACATTGCAGGGTACTGAAGCAACAATATATCTACAACTTCTTGAGCCGGACACAAATGTGGGAACTGTTATGAAAGGTCTTGGAAAAATGAAGCAACTTAGATGTCTTGAAGTGTATTTTCAATATCAGGATTATTATGAAAGAGATGCGGGATGTCTTGATGATACCAGCCAATACTTTTCAAACACTTTAAAGTATCTACAATGTTGGAATTACCCTTTCTTGTATTTACCCAAAACATTTCAAGCAAACAATCTTGTTGGACTTGAGATTGAGTGGTGCAAAAGAATGGAACAACTTTGGGAAGAGGGAGAAAAAAAGGTAGAATAATTGTTGATTGGTTGTTTTGTAATAATGCTATTAATTTATTGGTCTTGTTAATACGTTAATATTAATCTTTTTTGTCTTATTTTTGTTGGTAGGTTCTCAAAAAACTCAAATTCCTGTCTCTCTCTAAGTCAGCGTTGACGACCTTTGACTTTAGGATTACTCCGAATCTCGAGACGTTATCTCTTGAAGATTCTCCTTATTTAGTAGAACTTTTCATGCCTGTTAGCTGTCAAAAGCTCAACTACCTCCATATCAGTAACTCAAACTTAAGAACCTTTGACCTTGGGTTAACTCCGAATCTCGAGAAATTATCTCTTGAAGGGTGTGCTGATTTTGAAGAACTTCATGTGTCTAGTGCATGTCCAAATCTCAAATTCCTTGAACTTAGTAAATCAAGGTTGAGGAGCATTGACCTTGAGCTGTTTCCAAATCTCGAGGAATTATCTCTTAAAGGTTGTGCTGGTTTTGAAGAACTTCAGGGGTCTAGTGCATGTCCAAATCTCAAATTCCTTAAACTTTGTAAATCAAGGTTGAGGAGCCTTGACCTTGAGCGGTTTCCAAACCTTGAGAGGTTAGATCTTGAAGGTTGTGATAAGTTGGTAGAAATTAACGCTCCCATTGGATGTCTGAAAAAAGTTGGCTACTTAAACTTAGAAGGTTGTTTGAGGTTTTCCTATTTTTTGGTTTCCGTTGGTGGATCGGAACCAAAGGTTAGTCGTTCTTCAGCTAGTTTAAGTCTGGTTGGCGAGTCCCTAGATTTATGCCCATTGCACCCCAACAGTAATCTCCCAAAGTTTCAGTTTGAATGTACTTATAAAGAAAATCTACCGTCATCAGTTGAGAATATTGAAGCTTATTTCTTTTGGTCTATGTGCTTGCACAGACCTAAAGAAATTTTCAGACATGATTTTTAGTTTACGATGCTTAAGAAAGCTTGAACTCATATGCGATATTCCAGAGATTCCCAAAGATGTTGGCAAGTTAGAATGTCTAGAGGAGCTCTGGTTGTCATCTACAAAGATAAAACATCTTCCGGATAGCATTTGTATGTTGAAATATCTCAAATCTCTCGAAGTCAATAATGGTGATCTTGAGAAGCTACCAGAGGATCTTGGAAAATTAGAATGTTTAGAAGTGCTATATGTGAGGAGTAAGAAGATTGAATATCTTCCAGATAGCATTTGCATGCTAAAACGTCTGAAGTGGCTCCACTACTACAAAAACAGTCTTTTAGACCTCCTTATATAGACCCTCTAAGAAAAACACAGGTCTAAATACCTATTTTCGCCTCAAAACCGTTATTTAGACCTGCAAATAATAGTACCTTGTTTAAATAGTAAAATATTAAATAGACCATAGTATGTAATACAAACCGGTCTAAAAGTTTTTATGGATCGATGTAAACACCACCCTACTAAAAGTTTCATCAAATTCAAGGGTTTAGATAACACCAAAATTTTGGATAAGATTTAGGTACTGTTTGGTTTGTAAGTGGGTTTAGAATTGGATTTGGATTTGGGAAGGTGTGAAAGATTGGGAAAGGTTTGAAAAAAAAATAGGAGAGAGAAAATATATTATTATATATAACTTATTAAACTTATAATAATTTTAAATAGATATAAAATGAGAGTAATTAAATTTATTGTATTAATCAAAGTTTTAAATTTACATCAAAGGTGAGATTAAATCGTGGCCCACCACGCTTTGGAAAAAGACAACAAGATGTCAGTATATATTTTGCAAACCGAACATCTCCCTACATTTGTATACGCGTTTATTTTTTGCATTCACGCCAAACCCTTGCCCACTTTGATAAACCAAACATCATTTTTTAATGCCAAAGTTATAAACCCATGACAAACATGCTAACCAAACGGGCCCTTAGACATTTCCCTCTTTTACCTTCATCTCACAAAACCCTAACACACCCACGGCTGCTCCTTATCTCAGAACACACGCCGCCGCCACCACCACCACTACTTTTGCCACCACGTTCCTCTGACTATTTGTTGGGGTTGTGAATAAGAAAGTGTCAAAGATTTTCTTCTTGTTCCTCCTCAGTCTATTGCTCGCCATAAATCTGCAGATGATTCTGAAACAAAAAGCTAGGTACTCTTTTTCTATAAATGAAGTTCGTGGTTTTAAAGCTTTTCTTTTTGTTTATTATATGGTACAATTGAATGCTATTATTATCTGTTTGGTTTTGGAAACTTTAATTATTTGAGTTGAAATCTTGATGTTTGGGGATAATATGGAATTCACACCATGTGTTTGATAAAAAGTCTCAATTGAAGCAATGGCAAAATTGATTGCCCATGGTTGCATTGAAATGCCCACCAGTTGCTTGATAAAATTCCTTAGAGACTGTGTCTGAGAAACCGGATTTGTATGTTTGTGTTTTCTGTGTGTATGTTCATTAGTTTTATTTATAGTTTTATGGAAAAATATATGCTTTTGATTTGGATACAGAGACATTTAAGTCATTTCCATCTCCTCCCGCTACAGGAGATTCCAAATCAAAAGTACTTGTTGCAAATACTAATATGTTCATAATATGCTAATATGTCTAATGCTAATATGGAAGGAGCACTTGTTGCAAATCTGATCACTATATAAGAAACCCTTATAAGCATTGTCAGTTAGATAAATGCTTATAAAGAGGGCCGTTTGGAATTACCTATTGAAACTGCATATAAATGGACGGTATCCTTGTAGCTTTTTATTCTTAAGACCCGTTTGAGATAAAGCACAATCACACAACCTAAATCGACAGTTCATAAATATATTGCTATACCCCCAAATGTATTTTATGCTAAAATGTTTATACGTTTTTTTCAAGGTGAAAACCATTATGACAGATAAGAGGTATCTTAAAGTATGTCTTTTTTTATCAACAAATAAGTACTTGAGTTGCGTTACTAATATGTCTAGATTAAATAACTCATTAAAGAGTGATTTTGTTTTATTTGTGGTGGTTTTTCTTTATTTGGGTTTTAACAAATTTTTGGCTTTTCAGAATGATAAGGTGATTTAGCTATCTTGAAGAGATCAGGGAGCTCAAAATATATTTCAAACAAGGTAATAAAGTTTCAATTAATAAGTTAGTTGTATCCAATGGCAAAAGTGTTAATTTAGTCTCAGTTTGCTGGTATTTTTTTCTTGTGTATTTTTTTTTCTTTTTAATATTGTTCCAGATTATTTCATTATTCATGGAAGAGTTCTCTGATGAGTCCTGTCCATTCCACAACTTACAGTGCTTGAAGATAGACACGGAACGACCAAAGCTTGGCCGCACGGAAATAGCAACAATGGCCACTCAAGTAAGAAATTGCTTGCTTCGGAACTCTCCAAGTGCCACTTTTATCATGGATTTACCTCAGGTATGTACATGACTTTTGATCTTCATAGTTTCCGTCATATTCTTGTTCACCGCTTCTTTTTTAGTTTCGGCAGTTTATTTAGTCGTGAAGTTACAAATATTAATAATCTAAGGTGTATGGTGTAGCTAGCTGAGTGACTAGAGAACATCATATCTAGATTTTTTTTTTTTTGTATTTTTATAAAAATGACCACCAGTTCTTTGATTTTGGTTCATTAATACTTAGTTAAATTGCTATTGGGGTATATCATATTCTTGTTAGATATGTTAATGTTATCTGTGCATTTAAATTGTTGTTCGTAACCCTCCAAAAGAAATAGACTCCATCACTGAATTAGGATTGTGTCTTCCGTCTTTGATTCACAACGGTATGATGTAGAATAGATGCTAGCTATGGCTTTTCAATAGTTTATCATAGTATATGCTGATTTTGGATGTATTATCATAGTGTAAGATGAAACTAGGCGCTTTATAATCTACGGCTTTCAATAGTTTATAAGTGTGCATCATTATTTGTAATGAATACTCTTTATGGCGTTAGTATAACAGGTTATATGGAAACTCAAGACGAAACTTCTAATGCAAACACTCCCGTTGAAAACAACGGGGTATCGCCACCGCCGATGACTGCAACTGCTACACAATATCAGACTAAAGCTGATGTTGTGACTGTGATTATCAACGTGTTCGAAAGCTTGCAGCTTGGCAAGTGAAAGTGTGACAGGTGGTGTATGGAGCTGCTGATATTTAGTTATTGTTTGGCATGATGCTTGAGTTGGCTCCTGCAACTTCTTTGTACTTAGTTTGTAATTCTCATGTATGTTTCTTTGTTTGGTTTGTAATTCTTTAACGATACTATTAGTTTTTTTGTATTTGCTTATTGTCGAGCTTAAATATAGGACTCAATAAGCAATCCCAAACAACCCTTTATACCTAGTTTCAATAAGCAATCCAAACAACCCTTTTTATAAGCATTATAGAGAGGGTTATCTGAGATTGCTTATTGAATCTCTGCTAATAAATGGGTTGTTTGGGATTAATATTTTTTTTATAAAAATCCACATAAAGACCGGTTATAATGATACAAACCGGTCTTAATATATTCTTTTAGACCGGTGCTTCAACCGGTTTATGTGACATTTATCAACCGGTCTGAATAATACTCTTTTAGACCGGTGCTCCAACCGGTCTAAATGACTTTTATCTTTTAGACCTCCCCCCTTTTAGACCGGTTGGGTAACCGGTCTAAAAGGCTCTCACAACCGGTCTAAATGGTCTTTTTTGTAGTAGTGCTCGATGTTAGCGACTGTTCTTGTCTTGGGAAGTTGCCTGAGGGCATTGGCCAGTTAGAATCTCTGGAGCATCTACATTTGTCGGCTACAATGATTAAACATCTTCCAGATAGCATTTGCATGCTAAAACGTCTGAAGTGGCTCGATGTTAGCGACTGTTCTTGTCTTGGGAAGTTGCCTGAGGGCATTGGCCAGTTAGAATCTCTGGAGCATCTACATTTGTCGGCTACAATGATTAAACATCTTCCAGATAGCATTTGCATGCTAAAACGTCAAGTGGCTCGATGTTAGCGAACGTTCTTGTCTTGGGAAGTTGCACGAGGGCATTGGCCGCTAGAATCTACGGAGCATCTACATTTGTCGGCCATAATGATTAAACATCTTCGGATAGCATTTGCATGCTAAACGTCGAAGTGGCTCGATGTTAGCGATCGTTTGTCTTGGGAAGTTGCACGAGGGCATTGGCCGATTAGAATCTCCGGAGCATCTACATTTGTCGGCCACAATGATTAAACATCTTCCGATAGCATTTGCATGCTAAAACGTCCAAGTGGCTCGATGTTAGCGATCGTTCTTGTCTTGGGAAGTTGCACGAGGGCATTGGCCGATTAGAATCTCCGGAGCATCTACATTTGTCGGCTACAATGATTAAACATCTTCCGGATAGCATTTGCATGCTAAAACGTCGAAGTGGCTCGATGTTAGCGATTGTTCTTGTCTTGGGAAGTTGCTCGAGGGCATTGGCGGTTAGAATCTCGAGCATCTACATTTGTCGGCCACAATGATTAAACATCTTCGGATAGCATTTGCATGCTAAAATGTCTGAAGTGGCTCGATGTTCGCGACTGTTCTTGTCTTGGGAAATTGCCTGAAGATATCGCTGCATCTCCCAAGCTTCTTCTTTGGAGATAAACAATACAACCTGTAACCGTCGGTGAGTAAATAACACACTTTCCTTGTTTTCTAAAATCATTTTTCTCTTATTTTAATATTGAATTACATAATGGTCCTTATAGTTTATACCAAATTACATTTTTGGTCTCTAAATACCAAAATTTACATAAACGGTATCCATTATGCAACTTGTTACACTTTTGGTCTCTTATTGTGTTAAAGTTTCAAGAAGATGGTAGACGGTCCATGGATAAAATGCAACTATTGTAACCTGTTTTTAAAGATTCTCTATCGTCGATTGCATTTTAATTTCATAATAATGGCTCAATTCCATATAAGCTAAAGTAGTTTCTTGGTTTTTAAGGTGGCACTCTCGCATAAACGGCGGATCAAGCAATGGCGGATCTAGACAGGGGTGTTAACGATTCGAACCGAGTCAAGTATAGGCCTAAACAAGTATTCTATTTGCCAACCCCTGTACGTAGAGGCAAAGCTCAAAGCCGCTGATTACTTCTTGAAGCTAACTGATATGGGGACGATGGAAAACAAGTCTGGAAATTGGCCTGACCTCAAATGTTGTGAGATTAGAGATGCTCTTGAAGGAGAATGGGATAGCGGATATACACGGCAAAGACTGCTTTTTCAGAATGTCTGCTAAGTCTTCAGGTACGTGGAAGAGTATAACGTCGGTTTTTAACAAAGTGCATATGGAATATGGTTTGCCCGTTGATGTTATTAGCAGGAAGATCGGAAATGGGATGACCACTTGCTTTTGGAAAGATGTTTGGTGTGGTAAACAAGCTCTCAAAGACAGTTTTCCGCGTATTTTTGCGCTTGACACCAATCAAAATGGTAGCGTCCACGACAAAAGGGGCGAGAATGGTTGGGTGTGGAGTTGGAGGCGTGGTATCAGATCGGGATGTGAGCAAAATCAGATGGACCTTCTTCTTACTTCGCTGCCTCCTACTATTAATAACGAAGAAGATGTTTGGGCTTGGAACCTCGAAAACAAATCTTGGTACTCGGTTTCTCAGGTTCGTAATTATATTGACAATAAGTACCTTGTGTATAATGTCAATAAATGTCAATGGAATAAATGGGTGCCCAAAAAAATAAATTTGTTTATTTGGAGGCTTATTCGCAATGGGATCCCTACAAATGTTAATCTATTCGGTAGAGGGGTGGATGTTAACTCGGTTACTTGTAGGGGCTGTAATTCTGGCATTGATGATACTTCTCACTTGTTCTCGAGTTGTGCTATTACTAAAGAGACCAGGTTTTTAATCAACAAATGGACGCGTCTCTCCATTCCGGAAGTGGATCCGAATAGTCTTCTTCAATGGATCGAGGAGTTAAATATCAGTGGGTTGTCCATGAAAATTCTACAAGCTATTATCTTTATCTGGTGGTGGCACATTTGGAAGGAAAGGAACAACAGAGTGCACCAGGGCAAAGCTGATAATGCTACTAATATCTTCACAGACATTGTTGCTAGAGCTTTTTTATGGATTTCTAATCGGGATAAGAGACATACTTATAGTTGGAACAATTGGAGCGAGTTTCCTTTTGGTATTGCATGATGGGGTTCTGGTACGGCTGGGAGTGCGATTCTCTCCATCAAGGTTGTGGTTTCGGTTATTTGGAGGGTTGTGTTCCCCGTAACATGTTTGGGACTACATCAAAAACACCACAAAGTGAAAACCGGTGGCTCGGCCTTTGTTGGTTGGGAGTTTTTCTCGTGTCCTAGTTCTGTAAGTGGCATGAGTTTTTTCCACTCCTTTTGTAGTTCTAGCAGTTAATGTTGCGGGATGAGTCTAGGCTTGTTAATTCTGTTTTGTCTAGATTCTTTGTATACTGTATTTTAAGTTCTAGCACATTGCTAGTGACTTTACTTTATGTTAATAATATTCTGCCGTTCAAAAAAAAAAAAAAAAAGAATGGGAAACGCTAACAAGTTCTTCATTAAGTTTAGTTGGTGAATGGTCTCGATGTGTGTACACTTGCATTGTTTGATCGTTTACTATTTCTATTTATAACGTATTTAGCTAATTTGTTTTTTGTACTTTTCGTCTCACCAATTTATGATACTCCTCCGTCCATTTTTATTGTCAGGTTTGATTGACCAAGATTTCTTATTCAACTTCGACTATTAATATATTTATTCGTTATATAATATTTCATTAAATTTATACCAATGAAAAATACATTTAAAACCCAATACATTCATATATTTTTCATCAAGAAGATATAACACGCATAAAAATAATTATGATCAAAGTTAAAGAAGAAAAACTAAAAAAGTCAATAGTGGACAATAATTTTGGGACGGAGGGAGTATTATGGTAGAATGTTTATTGTGACATAGGCATGTGCTTCACTATTGTGTTTTTATCTCACCACTCTCACCTTATTCATCTTCTTCGAATTCATGCAAAAACTCTAGCAAAAGTATATTTAATGAGCGAAAAGCCTCGTTATGTATATCAATACCATTTTTCCTCTAGTAGTTAAAACCTCGGCCGTAGAGACGGTCTCTCCAAGGCCATGGAGGTGGAGGGAAAAACCGATAACCAAACCGTGACAAAAACTCAAACATAATGGGTTCTCAAAAGCAAAAACCAAATATTTATGGATTGGTTTCACTTTTCGGCAAAAACCGAGCAAAACAAAACCAAGCTAGACCCCAACTCTTTGACCTCCATAAAGGGTAGTGTATATAAAGAAAAAATTGCATAACATGACACTGATAGGAACCATGGTTGACGTATTGCAATATCCGATGGCTAGGAACCATCAGCAGGAACCATGGTTGACGTGCGGCAATCCTTGTGATATCCGAATCAGATCCCATATAACTGTTGACGGTAATGGGTGTGTTGTGTAATCTCACTCCTTGATAACGTGACGTCCATAGTTCAATCTATTTGACTATCTGTAAGTCGCCTAAAACACCCTCCAATAAATATATATGTAATAACAAATCTAGTATACCAAAATCCGATATAACTAATCAAAATCCGATACATTTGAATTAAAACTTGCAAACCAAACCAGATGTTGAATATGACCCTATAAAAAATATCGGTTCATCTATTTGGTACAACTTGTGCATGCATGTAACGCCCACAGAGAGAAGCAAACATATATATTGAATTTGTGTTTTACTGTTATCCGTGGTCGTTTACACGCGTTTCTCTAACTCTGCAAAACTGAGAAAAGAACTAATGTTGTTGACACATACAATCTGGTATGGGATAGGTATATATGGATTGTGTCTACTTTCTTAACCTAACCTGACCTTGTCTATTCTTATGCGCGTTTTGTATAGCCCACTGAAACTCAGGCCAGTCCATAGTTTCGTTAAGAAAGAGCTGGCTCGAGAGCACCAAATTCGGTCTGATAGTCATCAAGTTTTTGTATGCTCGCTACCCTAGCTGAAAAACAAAGAACAATGATTCGTTATAAAAGTCAAGGAAGCAAAGGGTCAAAAAGGCCAGTTAGACAGGTTGGAGCAGAATGGGTTGGGTTTGGACCCACCAACACAGTTTTGTCCAAGTCTTTTTAAATTCAAATACACTTCAGGACCGCATTCAAGTATTCAACTCATTCACTTTAACATTAACCTAAATACTTGACCCCTTAGAGTCCTCATCAATAAAAGTCAACCGGACTTTTATCTGTTTTTATTTAAATGGGAGCGGCTTCTAAAAAAAATCAGTTTTTTATGGCGAACATATACTTTTACTAAAATTTATACATATATCCAGCACTTTTTACCTTTTTGGGATATTTTGTTTCTTAAAAGTTACTCTTGCGACTTATAGGGTCATTTCCGGATATATTCCATTAAATAGGTAGAGATTATAATATGTTCCACAGCTCATTTAGTTAATTTTCTCTATACTTTTTCTCATATATGATCCAAAATTCCTATTTACATAGCATATTTACTTTTAGTTTTTAACAGAAACGAATGAGGTCAATCAAACATACCATTGCATTGTGCATATTGCCTGGTGAAGCTGATATGAAGATGTCAGAATGCATACTGACATAATAATCAACAGCCGCTTATAACGACGCTTTTCCTTCAACATCTGCCCATTCTTTGTCAGATGCAAGGCTTTTTTTGTCATCCATAAGCGGAAACAGTTTACGCAGTACAGAAATTCCTGCCTCTCCACCGTATACCTATTTTTCAGGAATAAAGCAAGCCGATAATACAAATTGTATGGATCCAAAAGTAGAAATTTTCCGTTGGGTGGATTAGAAGTTACCTTGTGGATGCAAGATAGAGGCGTGTATCATTGTTAAAACCCAAAGCTTTCAAAAGCAGTCCAATTTCTTCAGGAGTGAGTGGACATCGTCCCTGATGTCTCAATTCCTTATTAGTAAACTGAGTTTTCATCACTCTTCCCTGCCATATGACTTGGCGGTACTTTGCAAGTGCCAACTTTTCAGCTTTTCCACCACCAAAATCACAAGCTGAATGGGCAGCCATATCCTGTTCGATAAAAAAATGTACTAAACAAGATGTCCTACTCCTTCATAGTCCCACAATCAACTATTTGTAACTATGCAAAAGTAATCAACGTGGCAAATGGCAATATGGGCAAGATAGGTCATAGGTAATGGGTGAACACTGGTATACTTTTTGGTAGGGATGGAGTTAGGTTGACCAGAACCACTTTTCGTCCACTTAGATAAAACATGACATGAATTGATCCATTTTTATAACTAAATGAGTCTGTATTGCTAGCACTAATGGATCACAGTTCTTATCAAAAGCACATTCAAGTGTTTATAACCTCCTAATAACTTGATCGGGAAAACTGGATCAATATTTCGTGATGGTTTTTGTAAAACTTTTAGGGATTGATCGTATAGAACCGTGAAAGACAAAAGTGTTGGTGGGTCAACCCGACCCATTTTGACCCACTTGGTGCCACTCTAGAATCACAAAAAAATATATCCAATCAAGTTGTTAACAACTTGTGAGAAAAAAGAATCTATTTTGACCTTGTCTATTCTTATGCGCTTTGTATTGCCCACAGAAACTCAGGCAGTCAGGCCAGTCCATAGTTTTGTTAAGAAAGAGCTGGCTCGAGAGCACCATATTTGGTCTGATAGTCTTTAAGTTTTTGTATGCTCGATACCCTAGCTGAAAAACAAGGAACAATTATTTTTTTAGAAGTCAGGATAGCAAAGGGTCAAAAAGGCCCGTTAGACGGGTTGGAACAGAATGGGTTGGGTTTGGACCCACCCACACAGTTTTGTCCAAGTCTTTTGAATTCAAATACACTTCAGAACACATTCAAGTTATTCAACTCGTTCACTTTATCATTAACCTAAATACTTGACCCGTTAGAGCCCTCATCAATAAAAGTCAACCGGACTTTATCTGTTTTTATTTAAATGGGTTGAAATAGCGGCTTCTTAAAAAAAATCAGTTTTCTTTTGGAAAATGCAACAAAGATTTTGCAAAATGAGCGATTTTTAATGAAAATATGCAGAGCAACGGTCATATTTGCATATTTTTCGAAAACACCTAATTGACTTTTTGGTGTAAAGCCTAATACAAATAAATGAATTATACATTTTATTCATCTCCATCCAAATATGACCTTATAACTATAATTAAATTTTGCAAAACTCATTATTTTCAACATTTCTAATAAGAAACTGTAAATTTTCACAAAAATAAAATAAAATAAAATAAAAATGTACAAAACAATTATTTCAGGCAAAATGTGTACTTTTTTGGTGAACCGGAGAACATACTTTTCCTAAAATTTATACATATATCCAGAACTTTTTACCTTTTTGTGATATTTTGTTTCACAAAAGTTATTTTTGCGTCTTATAGGGTCATTTCCGGATATATTCCATTATATAGGTAGAGATTATAATATGTCCCACAGCTCATTTAGTTAATTTTCTCTATACTTTTTCTCATATATGATCTAAAATTCCTATTTACATAGCGTATGGTTTCTTTTTTACATGTCGAGGAAAATATTACTTTTAGTTTTTACAGAAACGAATAAGGTCAATCAAACATACCATTGCATTGTGCATGTTGCCTGGTGAAGCTGATATGAAGACGTCGGTATGCATACTGACATAATAATCAACAGCCGCTAATAACGACGCTTTTCCTTCAACATCTGCCCGTTCTTTGTCAGATGCAAGGCTTTTTTTGTCATCCATAAGTGGAAACAGTTTACGCACTGCAGAAATTCTTGCTTCTCCACCGTATACCTTGTTTCAGAGATAAAGCAAGCAGATTATGGAAAATTTGCTGGTTTCATTGTTTGAATTGCTAAAATAACAGCTTGATATGGTTGATGAGTGAAAGTAACAAACATTATAAGTTCAAATACTTGCTGTTTATACCGAGTTTTTTGAGACAAAGTGGTCATTAATCTATTTACACCAATGCATGAAAATTGCATTTTTCTTTCACAAAAAAGATCTAAGTTGATATATAGTCAATACTAATTTGCTCATTATCAGCAGACCAAAAAATTTGATGATATTGATTTAGGTCTAAGAAATTCCGCGTGTCGACTTTTTAAGGGTGATTTGACATTTGATGGATAAGTAACACTAATTCTTTAAATTGTGCAGATTTTATCACAGTTAGAAAATTTCTCCAAATTATGTGCAAATAATTCCTTTAAATCGTGTATGGATCTGAAAGTTGAAATTTTCCATGGGGTGAATCAGATGTTACCTTTTGCGATGCAAGATAAAGGCGTGTATCATTGTTAAAGCCCAAAGCTTTCAAAAGCAGTCCAATTTCTTCAGGAGTGAGTGGACATCGTCCCTGATGTCTCAACTCCTCGTTCGTGAACTGAGTTTTCATCACTCACAAGCTGAAAGGGCAGCCATATCCTGTTCGATAAAAATATTGTAAACAACACATCCTTCATAATACCACCATCACCTATTTGTAACTTATGCAAAAGTAATCGAGGTGGCAAGTGGCAATATGAGCAAGATAGGTATCGGGTGAACACTGGTATACTTTTTGGTAGGGATGGAGTTAGGTTGACCAGAACCACTTTTCATCCACTTAGAGATACAGTAAAATATAACATGAATTGACCCATTCCTAACTAAATGAGTCTAAATTGCCACCACCAACGATCAAACAATTAATACCAAAGCAGATTCAAGTGGTTATAACCTCCTAATAACTTGATCGGATGGATTTAGGATCATTATCTTAGTAGTGGTTTTCATAAAACTTCTTTTAAGGGATTAATCGTTTATACAGCTGTGAGAGACAAAAAAAGTGTTGGTGGGTCAACCCGACCCATTTTGACCCACTTGGTGCCACTCTAGAATCACAAAAAAATATATGCAATCAAGTTGTTAACAACTTGTGAGAAAAAAGAATCTATATTAGAGCAAAGGAGACAAAGACGGCGTAAATTTACATTCTAAAGATCATGATGGATAAACATGGAAGGAGACATACTTTGTCAAAGCGGAGATGTAAAACGATAAACTTTCCACTTCCCCTTTCATCCTCCAATATATTGTTCGTTGTTCCTTTGTTTGCAGTAGGAGAGCTTCGAAGACGTTGAACGAGGGTGTCTCCTAGTCTTCTGATGTGAGGAACAAAAACCAATGCTTGAAAGTTAACCTTACATCGAAGAAGCTGGATCTCCTTTGGTAGGGTATCTAAACCTAAACGGTGCAAGAATGGGGCAATAGCAGCAATTCCATGACTGAAACATTGGAACTGCAATTGTTAGATATAATGGTTCTGTTTGACTCAATAATATAAACAACACTGTAACATAATGCGTCAAATTGATTAGTTATACATAATGCAATGACCTCTGTTACTATACAGTCAATATATCAACAAGAAGCACTATACCATTATGCAATGGCCTCTGTTACTATTACATGACTCACGACATAGAACAAAATATAAATAAAACGCAGGTTAAGGATCTCACATGGAACGGTAGGCGAGTCTGTACAAGGTTTCCATCCTTGGTCAGGCAACGGAGACCAAATAACTGAATTTTGTTTCTCAGACTGTTTATAATTAAAGTATGGAGTATTAGATTACATGAATGATAACTACTTTTGAGACGAGCATTAATGAATAGCACCTACTCACAATTTGTTGGAGCAAAGCCCCCTCTAATAAACGAACATGCTTAGCACTTGGAGCATTCCATTCCTACAATTCAATAAGATCACCCGTAAACAAACAGAATCCACACCCAAAGAGCATAGAAATTACATAAAGATGTTGTAAATCTAGTAGAGCGTGTGGTATGGAAGCTCAGGGGAAGATACTAAAACACGTTCTTCACGCAATTGTTGACTTAAAAGGTACCACAAAGAAAGTGTCTGATAAGCAACTAGAACCTATACCTCGGGGCCACTCACAATATTGGTATAATTTATTATATAGACCATCGGTATAAAGGGTGCTTCTAATGTGATATGAAGCTACCAAAAACATATTGTAAGTCATATATAACCTAAATCATCATTTACAATAATTGAATACTTTCACTTTGGGGCGGGGGGTCGTAACTAAACATCCTTAAAATATCAGACAGTGATACTGAATTGTTTCAACTAAGACTTGAACCGTTGGAATAGCTAATTACTACGTTAGTAATATATCTTTGTTTGAATATCCGTCATTTTACTCTCATATGCTACAGCTAGTTTGCGAAACTATATGTCTAAAAAAGATATAAAAGTACATAGATCGAATTATACTAACCTAATTTAATTGCAAACACTAATAATGGATTACTATTAACCTTCTTCATTTTCATCAACTGTTTGTTTGTTTGTTTTTTTAGGAGGGATCAAATCTTCAAACCCTGACTGGACGGACTGACTCAACTGGTTGGTGTCAGTCTGGGGGATGTTTGGTTAACGTCACTGTTCTAAAACCAACCGTCAATTAAAACTCAAAGTCAATTAATGTGCCTTCTCAAGTAAGTGTTTTATAAGTAGTAGGCTCGGGTCAAAACCAACCTAACTCACCAAAACCGAATGGAATCAAAAACCGATTTTGAGGAAAACATGAACATGAACCGAGAACCGAACCAAAGTAAACCAAACCAAACTGGTTCGGTTTAGACTAGTACTACGCAGCATATGTGATATTAGGAAATTAACATGATAAAACACATTTAGTAGGAAACGAGTAAAACAATTATAGTATAAGAATATTGAAGATGAAGCTGGTTCTAATGTCATATAAAACTATGATAATATTTTTCAGTGTTAAGTAGCCAAGGCATGGCATACATTGTCGTTTACAATAACTAACTAACCTATTTCAATTGCTAAAAAAGTAACTTGAATTGACCTAATTAAATGAAATGCTGCTTACGTACGGAGAATAAATTGGGATAAGATCGGGTGAGGGATAAAATAATTATCGGCCTTCTTCATTTTCATCAACTGTTTGTTTCTTTAAAGGCAGGGAGGATGTTTGTTTTAAAACCGGGTTGACCCGGGTTGTATTTTTATTTCAAAACTTTGAGTAAATTACACAAATGGTCCCTGTGGTTTGTCAAAAGTTTCACCTACCGTCCCTCAAACTTAAAAGTTGCATGAATGGTCCCTCTCGAGGCAAAAAAATAACATGAATGGTCCTTTTGTTAACGGGTGTTAAGTTTATTCTGTTATAATTTACACTTTAGCCCTTGTAAGTTAACGGTTGTTGCATCGTCAATCCTTTATTGTAACGGCCGTTTATAATTTAAAGTTTTCGACTTTCATTGTTTGAATATGCACCAAGGGTGTTTGTAACTGGGATTGGAATTGAATTCGGATTAGAGAAATGTTTGAAGAAAAAAATTTGAGAGAAAATTAATTAATATTTAATTTATTTTTTATTTGAAAAAAAAAGTAAAAATATAAAAAGGATTGAATAAATGTGGCTAAAAAAAAGATATTGTGATTGGTCCTCTTTCATCAAAACCCATCCTACTTGGGTGGTACGAATTTTTTTAGTCAAAATCATGTGTCATAATAAAAATAAAATAAAATGTACGAAACAAAGAGTTGATAGAATCTTTCATTCTAAATTGCATCGTTAGTCCAACGCCACCATCACCGCCACTGATAAGGTTTTAAAAGGTACCTTTTTGAGGGGTCATTTAAGCCCTTATTCGATCACTTTGTATCTGTTATTGCTTAATATCGTTCCTTTTCACTTTTAGGTCTCTTGAAGGCAAAATTTGGAATGGCACTTATTTGACGAAAAGGCGCGAATATCTGAAGAAAATGGCCAAAGTCAAAATCGAGACACTCAAAGTCGCGAAAATAGAAGCGACGGCGCCATCGCTAAGCGCGACGCCGTCGTGGGATTTTGTGACGACGAAGCGAAATTGCATATTTTCAAGGGACGGCGTTAGGTTATAAAAAAGTAGGCCGTCGCTACTCGACGGCCTAGATGCAACCCGCACGGCGTCGCCGGTCAAGAGGACGCCACGACCATAAGGTGACGCCGTCGCAAGGTTAACGTGGCCAAGACGAAACCCTAATGACGGCGACACAACGGCGCCACGAAACATAAGTGGCGCCGTCGCATATGTAATCTTATATATAGAATCCGAATTTTTCGGTTTGAGGAGAGTCTTTTGGAGTAAAACCTAATACCGAACCTAAGGTGTCTTGTACAGTATTTTAGGGTTCTAAACCCTATCTTACATCAAGATAAGTATTTACTTCATCAATTCAATTATGTCTTTGATTATTTGTGTGTATGCTTGCATGTTCTCCATGTCCGGCTAATTTATTTGTGTGTTTGCTTAGGAAGTATGAAACTTAATTATTGAGTATTGATTGGTTGTTTCTTATCTTAGTTGATTAATGATCTAGTAGTGCAATAGGTCATTCGTTGTGTACTTAATGCTTGATTCATCTTTGTGAACCTTAGAGTATGACTACCTGAGTAGTTGTAGGCTAAACCATCCGAAGAGTGCCTTAGAGTAAGAGTTTATCATCCCTAGAGGGTTTGTAGACAAGACCCTTTGGTAAGTTCAAAGAGTTAGGGAGAAATTCACACCCTACAACTTTAGACACACAACGCAACTAGGAATAAGGACGTGACAACTCAACCATCAATAGGAGATAATTAAGGAGTAGTAAAACCTAAGTAAACACATCTTTAAACTATCATACAAGTACACATAAACTAGACATAGACTCCCACAACCTTAGTTTAGATAATTAGATAATAGTAGAGTAATCGGTAGGAATACCAACCCCCCAAATCCAATACCCGAGATTCGTACTTTCCATTTTCCTAAAAAAATATAAAAATACAAAAATAATCTTCTTCAACCTCAACCTTAGCGTAGTAACTTCTCAACTAGCATTCCTATTCCCTGAGAACGATATCAATACCGTGGCTTACCCTAATTACTACACTACAACGATTAGGTTCATCGCCTAGGTGTTATAAAACTTGCTCGAAGAAAAGGAAGTTTCTTGACCTCGAACGACGCGTGTAGCGTTATCAAGTTTTTGGCGCCACGGGAATAGAATAGCTGGTTAGTAGTCCACCTCGTTTAGGTTCTTTGCTTGATTCCTATCAAGTAAACTTTTTCTCATTTTAGCTTTCTTAGTCTATCCCCTTCTTCGTGACCTTTGTTCGTAACCCCATCACTTTTCATCATGGAAGGTGATAACCAACCACCACTCATCAACCCACCACCAAACGACCCGCCAAGAGCCCGTACTCTTGGTGATTACTCAAGACCAAGCCACCTAGGCTATAGGAACACCATTGAGCTTCCCGACCAAGCCCAAACTACGGCCTGCGATCCGACACCATCCGGTGGTGCAAAACGGATGTGCATTCCATGGACTTCGTTCAAGATCCAAATCGAGATCGAGGATTTCCTCAAAATTGTCGATTCCATCGACCTTGATGCTACTACTCGGGAGACCACGCGCTGCGTCTCTTCCAATTCTCTACGGGACCAAGCTAGTAATTGGCTTGAGCGACTTCCCGCCGGCCCATCTCAAGTTGGGATGATCTCACCTCTCGCTTCATTGCTCAATTTTTCCCACCGGGAGAACCACTAAGCTTAGGAATGACATCTTGATGTTCCAACAACGTCAAGGTGAATCTCTCTGAAGCATGGACCGATTCAAGGACTTACTTCATAAAGTCCTCATCACGGCATTGATCTTTGGCTCCAAGTCCAAATCTTTTATGATCATGTCAACTTCCCACTAAGTGATCCATTGACCAAGAGGCGGTGGAAAACTTAGTGATCTCACCGTGAAGAATCATGGTGTATAATAGAGGACCTTGCCCTCTATGACAACGAAAGTTGGGATGACCCCGTGAGCTTCCCAAACCGTCAAGGCAATCTCCTTGCCTTCCATCGACTCACAACCTTCCAACCGTAGGATGATCGAACTTGAAGATCAAGTCAAATTCCTCATGAGTTCCTCGAAAATCCTAAGTCCTCACGTCAAGTGAATAAAATCACTCACCTTGTGAATTATGCGGTGGTCCTCATGACACTCGTGATTGCACAAAACTCCCGAACAAGCTTTTGCGGACTACGCCTCAATGCGCATCGACGGGCGGGGGAGAAGTGGTACACTTTCAAGCCCGAACAAAACAACTTAGGAAACTTTTACAACCCCTCGTGGAGAAATCACCCTAACCTTAAGTGGAACCAAAACTCAAGCACACCCCAAAACTCATCCGGTCCACCCACTAGGAACCCCACTAATCTTGAGGCATTTGCATCTAGATTTTTGTCATCCCAAGAGACTCAATTGAATAAGCTTGAAGCTGATTTTAAGCAAAAACATAGCGAGATGACAAACAAGCTGGATGCCCTCTTGAAAGCCTTCAATGAGCGGGAAATTGGAGCACTCCCAAGTGATACCATAAAGAACCCAAAAGTGAATTCGATTGCGTCGACTTCATGTTCTAGTTCATCATGGGAGAATGCACATCCATGCCCCTCACATCCAACGGTTCACTCGGTAAATGCTATCAAAAAGGGTCCCAAGCCATCCAAGATGGGGTATCAAGGCCCGGCACCATTGGTAGAATCTACTCTTGAGAAACCCCTCGTCCAAGAATCCAAACCTAGTTTAGAGGAGGAGTACAAGGAACTCCATCAAGCAAAACCGATTCTTGAGGTCTTAGCTCATGCACCTTATTATAATGCTTTAAAAGAAAAATATGAATTAGAACTTAGGCTTGGAAAACATGGTTCCGCTCTTGTGCGAAACAACTTACCTAAGAAGTTGGACGATCCCGGGCTATTCACTCTTCCGTGTAGGCTTGGAACCTCCAAACCACTCGACGCTTTAGCCGACTTAGGGTCATGCATCAATCTTGTTCCGTTATCCCTCTATAGAAGCCTTAACTTAGGTAAAATAGAACCAACGGAAACCGTCTTAGGTCTTGCGGAAGGTAGTGTGGCACGTCCGGTAGGAATAATAAAAGACATGGTAGTACACGTAGGAGAGTTGACTCTTTTGGCCGACTTTCATGTGCTAGACATGAATAAGGACCCGACATGCCCATTACTAGTAGGAAGAGGATTTTAGCTACCGCTAGTGCCATCATCGATTGTAAGATGTCCAAAATAGTGGTAGGAGAGGGGAGTGCTAGATCGGTTTACGATGTCAAAAAGCATTCGTACTACAAGGATGAGGAAATCCCACATGAGATTAGGTTGGATAGAGAACCTTCTAGATATGGACCTTGGATAGACAAGAACCTCATAGGCCCCCAAAGACCTTTTTACCTAGATGAAGCCTTCACTAGTAAAGCAACTTTCCAAGAAAAAGAAATGGCTAGGGACATGGAAGTGAACCCGTTCGAGGACACCTTAGTATTTAGGAAGATGACCGAGTTCCTAGGAAGCTTGCCCGTTAACCTCGTCATGAGTAAGTGGATAGTTGAGAAATCTGAACACAAATGGGATTGGGATAAACCGCCTAGTGAAGGTAATGGAGAGTGGCACATTAGGATACAAATCTATGATCCCGATGGTGAGATGTTTGAAAAGGCATATCTAACCAAACGTACTACTAGGAACTTGAATGATAAGTTTGATCCTCACGACATTGTTGAGGATAGACTTACTTATATAGGTACGTAGGAGCACGACTACGAGTCTAGCTACAAGACTCTTAAATAAAGAAAAGCGCTTCGTGGGAGGCAACCCATGCTTAATTGTTTGCTCGTTAGTGTCATATATCTTTTATTAATTATTTATCCTCATGTTTAAATTTGTGAAAATGCTTTATTTTATTTTTAACCTCGCCTTAATTACATATAAAGGTATTTTACATAAGGGATAAGTGTAGGGAGGATTACACACGTTTTCAAAAGAAACGTAAACATGAGAATAACAATTAACTAAAATATATATATGTTTGTTGTTAGAGTCAAATGCTTGTATCGAGTCATAATGGATGTTTTTGCAGAAATTTTTCCAGATTCTAAAGATGTAAATTTTCCGAATTTTTTTGAAAATCGCATACCGCTTTTTGTCGGGATAACCCGACGGCGTCAGATTGCAACTCGACGGCGTGAAGGAGTAAAACATCGATTACTTTTTCTCGTTTTCCGAGCTACTTATAAAATTTTGGAATTTTCCAGGTCTTAACTTTCTAAAATTTCTGTAAACATCCATTCCACAAGCATTATATCCTCGTTTAAATCGAGTCTTATATATATTATTACCGCCGATTTTACGCGAAGGGTTCGTTTGCTTTCTTCAAGTGTGCAGGTTTAATTTATCAAGAAGAAGTTACATAAGATTGGAAGGAGCTTTTCACGCAATAATTTTTCTTGGAAAAGATTTAACCACTACTTCACACACGGATCCTACCGAGCTAATCAGGGGAGTACTAGTTTCTTTCGTTTTAATTACCTTCCATTATCATAACTTTGATACTTTCGGGAACATTGGGGACAATGTTCGGTTTAAGTGTAGGAGGAAAATAAAGCGGGAACTTTGAAACTATGCTTATCCTTGATTATTTGCTTTGTCAAGTGCATCGTGTAATAAACCATGAGAAAATGTCGGTTAGGGTAATTTTGGCACCAAATTTAAAAATTTTCATGACATATAGGAGTGGGCCATTAGTCTTAACAAAAGCGTGTCACGGATAGGAAGTTGCATGACTAGCACAAAAACCCTTTACCACCCAAATTCCACCCAAAATGCGAGGATCGCCTTAGATTAGTAGGAATTAAAGCATTCATCTTTAATGCTTAGAGTGTGAACCGGTAGTATATTAGATTCTAGAACTTGTTTTGTGATGCATTTCGAGATCGCAAGTGAGGCTACACTTGTGTAGTTAGGAATAACTAAATGATAAGAGGCATTAGGATAAACCCTTGTTTGATACCGTAATATAATTACTTCTTCCACATTGGTTGAGTAATTCCCCACACCCTGCGTTGTACTCATCTTTAGTACACGATACCCCTAGTTAACCCTCGAGCCTATCCTTTTGCGGTTCTCGTGATGTCTCGGTTTTCCGAATATCAATGAAGAGCATTGTTTACACCCCACCCCAAATATACACCCAAATCGCCTTAGCCTACCCTTTATGCACTCACGTTTAGTGCAATTTTGTTATCACCCAAAACCCTTAGTTCAATTATCCGGTTTCTTGCATGAGTTGATAAGTCGAGTCATATCCTTTGTATCTGATTTTGGGACGATTGGGATTCATGGGAAAAGTTAAAGTTTGTGAAATAACGGAAGGGAACGTTAAATTCAAATTCCCTTTGTTTGCATAATAATGTACCCCAAGTGTTTTGATCTTTTCAATTCGGGTCAAATTAGTGTTAGAGTAATAAAACTCAAGTGTAGGGATGTGCTATAAATCCCTATCATTTTGATGTACCGTAGAGGATGGTAGAGTAAAAGTGTATGCAAAAAAAAAAAAAAATCGAAATTTTTTTATAAAAATAGAAAAAGAAAAAAAAGAGAGTGCAAAAAAAAAAATACGGGCTACCATCCTACATCTATCCTTTAAATTTATGTTTGTTTATTTACGTTGCCTAGAGTTTTAGAGTGTCGAGTCTTGGCTTAGCAACGCCATTCTTCGTATGCTTGTAACATAGAGATTTTTGACTTGCCACCACTAAAAAGCCTATCCCACCAAACCCTTTATTTCCCTACCGTAAGCCTAACGTTACAACCCTTTAAAAGACCTCTTTGATAGTCTTTCCTAGGTGCTTACGCCAAAAGCGATGGAGATTTTGATCTATTCTCAAGCCTATGATAATCTATGTACTAGGACCGGTTAGTGAGTGTTTATCTTCCATTTCCTATTTGTTATATTTCATATATACACCCGAGAGAGATGTGAGTATCCAAACACCCCATGTGAGGTGCTAGTATGTAATTTCCATGCTTGTTATGACTTTTGCGGGGCTTATATGTGTTGTGGACCGTTTTGAATCAATGCTTCATGACCCCTAACTTATAAATTAATTGGCTAAAAGCACATTTGGTTGAGGACAAGCAAATACCAAGTGTAGGGATATTTGATAAGGTTTAAAAGGTACCTTTTGAGGGGTCATTTAAGCCCTTATTCGATCACTTTTGTATCCGTTATTGCTTAATATCGTTCCTTTTCACTTTTAGGTCTCTTGAAGGCAAATCTGGAATGGCACTTATTTGGACGAAAAGCGCGAATATCTGAAGAAAATGGCCAAAGTCAAAATCGAGACACTCAAAGTCACGAAAATAGAAGGCGGCCATCGCTAATGCGGCGACGTCGTGGGATTTTGTGACGGACGAGTTAAATTGCATATTTTCAAGGGGCGGCGTCAAAGTTATAAAAGAGTAGGCCGTCGCTACTCGGGCGGCCTAGATGCAACCAGACGGCGCCGAAGTCAAGAGACGGCGTCGCGACCATAGGTGACGCCGCCGCAAGGTTAACGTGGCCAAGACGAAACCCTAATGACGGCGACACGGCGGCGTCACGAAACATAAGGTGACGCCGTCGCATATGTAATCTTATATATAGAATCCGAATTTTTCAGTTTTGAGGAGAGTCTTTTTGGAGTAAAAACCTAATACCGAACCTAAGGTGTCTTGTACAGTATTTTAGGGTTCTAAACCCTATCTTACATCAAGATAAGTATTTACTTCATCAATTCAATTATGTCTTTGATTATTTGTGTGTATGCTTGCATGCTCTCCATGTCCGGCTAATTTATTTGTGTGTTTGCTTAGGAAGTATGAAACTTAATTATTGAGTATTGATTGGTTGTTTCTTATCTTAGTTGATTAATGATCTAGTAGTGAAATAGGTCATTCGTTGTGTACTTAATGCTTGATTCATCTTTGTGAACCTTAGAGTATGACTACCTGAGTAGTTGTAGGCTAAACCATCCGAAGAGTGCCTTAGAGTAAGAGTTTATCATCCCTAGAGGGTTTGTAGACAAGACCCTTTGGTAAGTTCAAAGAGTTAGGGAGAAATGCACACCCTACAACTTTAGACACACAACGCAACTAGGAATAAGGACGTGACAACTCAACCATCAATAGGAGATAATTAAGGAGTAGTAAAACCTAAGTAAACACATCTTTAAACTATCATACGAGTACACATAAACTAGACATAGACTCCCACAACCTTAGTTTAGATAATTAGATAATAGTAGAGTAATCGGTAGGAATACCAACCCCCCAAATTCAATACCCGAGATTCGTACTTTCCATTTTCCTAAAAAAATATAAAAATACAAAAATAATCTTCTTCAACCTCAACCTTAGCGTAGTAACTTCTCAACTAGCATTCCTATTCCCCTAGAGAACGATATCAATACCTGTGGCTTACCCTAATTACTACACTACAACGATTAGGTTCACTGCCTAGGGTGTTATAAAACTTGCTCGAAGAAAAGGAAGTTTCCTTGACCCCGAACGACGCGCGTGTAGCGTTATCACCACCTCTAACGTCACCACCACCACCACCGCCACCGCAACCACCTCCACTAATCGCCCACCATCATCGCCACCCACCACCATCATCACCAACCTTGGGGTGGTGGGTGGTGGGGAAAGTGATGGCGGGTGGTGGTGGCGATGATGATGGTGGAGATTAACGTGCAATTTATTTTGAAAATAAATTGCATAGTTAGTCCTAAGGACTAACGGTGCAAATATTCTCTCTTCCGTTAGGAGATAACGGAGAAATATTTGCACTGTTAGTCTTCATTGACTGATTTTACTAACAAAGTGATGTATTTGTACCAACTTTACTAACGGAGAGATAGTATTGTGCCAAAAAAAAAGTTTAGGGATGTAAAGCGAGACACAGGACAAACCATATGGATGTATTTTGGACTTTACCCAAAAAGAAAAGTAATTGATTGATTTTGAAATAAAATGTTTCCTCTCAAATTTGGTCTGAAATAAATAACAACTAGACGAATACCCACGTAAAACTACGGTGTATAGAAGCGAATAATTTTACTCGTGAAATCGTGATTCTACCTTTGATACAAAGCGTGTGTTTTTGAAATGCAAAGCGTGTGTTTTTTACTTTTTATTTAACTTCAAAGCGTGTGTTTTTAAAATTAATATAGTTTATGTTTTTGAAAATTTGTCAAATTAATATAGTATTCTTTAAATCAAAACTTTTGTATCCCTCGCATGACATTATGTTTTTGAGTCTCATTTAAAAAAAAGTAAAGAAAATGAAATAAAACAAAAATGGTTGTGTTTTCGAGTATCACTGAAGAAAGAAAAGAAAGAAAAAAGAATGATGATTTTGTTAAGTTTTAAGTAAAATGATTCCTTTTAAAACTGGACTGAAAATGTTTACTTTTTATTTCTTAACTTTTTCCTTAATCAGTAAACTTGTGATCTGACCATAGACAAAAAGTTTAAATATTGATAATATATTATTTACTGTAGTGAAAATGACAAAAAGTTTGGATCTTTTATGAAATTAGCAGTTACCATGATTGGATGTACTTTATTTTCCTTTTCCTTTAAACAACATTCAACACTAGAAGTACTGTATGAAATTATCAGTAAACCATGCGCCGTTTTGATTATAGTAGACCGTATGCCAGTACCATAGTAATCCCTTGTGCTCCAAGAGTATATGCTCGACAGATCTTTAACAATGGAGATTTCATCTTGCAAGACCTCAATAAAGTGGTCGACATCAAATATATCGGTGAAAGAACTGCATAGTAAACGTAACATCTTACCACCGGTCTGCGAGTTAAGAACTTAAAACACGATATAAAGCCAAGATAGTGGCCGTAAAAGTACCTTGTATCTTGCCGATAGGATTTACTTCTAGATGCGGGATTACCGGTCGCGTTTAAGATTTAGTAACAAGAACGCCTCACAAATGTTTATTACGGGCAAGAAATTTAGAAAAAATATAAAAAAACTTATTATTTACTTACATTTTTTTTTTCCCTTAAAGGGTGTTTGTTTTATATTTTTGTCGTGTGGGCTTATTAACCTTTTGAAAAGCTAATAAGCTCCACCTTTGGCTTATGAGCTTATAAACTTAGATAAACCACAAGCTCAAGTTGATAAGCTCACAACCCTTGAACTTTGAGCTTATTAGCTTTTCAAAAGTTGAATTAGCCCATTAGCCAAACACCCCTTTATGCTTGTTTAAGTGATAAGATAGAGTGTACCCCCATTCTCTGTTGGTTCATCAAGAAACACCTGAATATATCCCCGAGATTTCTTTTGGAATGGCTTAAAGTATAAAATCGGGATTTGATTACATTATGATGAGAGATGAAACGAAACGGTTATATAACTAACGACATAGTAAAAATGTAAATAATGCAAGTTAAGGATCTTACATGGAGCAGAGCAGAGTCTGCATAAGATTCCCATCCTTGGTCGTGAAACGGAGACCATATATCCGAATCTTGTTTCTCGACCGGTTATGAAATCGATTCCATAAACGACACAAGTTTTAGATGAATTCTATACATAAATGATAAAAAGGCAAGACGTACTCATTAATTTGTTGAAGCAAAGCACCTCTAATAAACGATGTGCTTAGCACTTTGAGCATTCCATTCGCACAATTCAATAAAATCATCCGTAAACAAACAGAATCCACACGCAGCGATCAACAAATATTTGCATAATTCATAATTAGCATAACTTTACATAAAGGTTGGATCAGTTGGTAAACCCTCACCTCTCAACCGAGAGGTCGTGGGTTCGATCCTCACTCCCTACAAAGGTCGGAGGTCCTTTCTACCTTTGGTAGAATTGGGCGACCCTCTACCTTAGGTAGGGGTAAGGCCGTCTACATCTTAACCTCCACTATACACCGGAACGGTATTGGGTTCCCATAACCCGTGGAAGACGGCATTGGCGTTACTTTACTTTACTTTTTTACATAAAGGCCTTCCAAGGTTGGAAAATTAGTACAACTAGTGGGAAGATACTAAAACACATTGATGTAATTGTTGATAAAGTTAACTATATAAGGTACCACGGAGAAAGTGTCGATAAGCAACAAGATTGATGACACATAATGCTCTGAACATATGCCTCAACTAAGACTTGAACCTACAACCTCCGGCAACTCACTTACTATAGTTAATAAATAGACCATTGGTATAAAGGGTTATTCTAATGTGATATGAAGCTACCAACAAACATATTATTGTTAGTCATATAACCTAAATCATCATTTACAATAACTAAGTACTTTCACTTTGGGGAGGGGGGTCAACATTTGGAATAGCTAATTACTACGTTAGTAATATATCTTTGTTTGAATATCCGTCATTTTACTCTCATAAGCAACAACTAGTTTGCGAAACTATTTGTGTAAAAATAAAAGCTCCTATTAGCAGCACACGCTCGAGCTAACAACTAGTTTCGCCAAACTTCCATTTCTAACTCAATAAGCCTAAAACAGTTATACCCCTTTAACTAATTAATTAATTTTTTTAATGTTGTAATTCTTCAAATAAATTGATCAAAACTAATAATTTCAAACACTAATAATTAGAATGAATTAAAGCACGAGTGAGAGGTTGATAGAGATGTTTGGGAATAAGAATAAATTAAGGTTAATTATTATTATCAATACTACTGCTAAATAATTAACCTTCATTTTCATCAACTGTTTCAAACCCTGACTGACTGACTCAACTGGTTGGTGTCTTGAGTTAAGTTTATTTTCAGGGGGGATGTTTGGCAAAAGTCATAATCAATTAAGGGTCCGTTTGGTTTGTAGATAGGTTTAGGATTAAGAGTAGGATTAGGATTTGGATTTGAGTTTTATATTATTTATTATAGAGTAAATTACATCGTTCGTCCTTGTGGTTTGCGTTGACCGCAGTCTTTCGTCTTTTGACCAAAAAAATGCATCGTTCATCTTTAACTGGCAAACGTTATCTATCGTTAGTCTCTCTCTCTAACGACCGTCACTAACACTCTTTAAGTCACCCCAGGTGAAACCCACGTGTTCATTTAAAAATTGCATTCTAACACAAACACAATTTAAATAACAAAATTCACCTTTTACACAAGTGCTAAAAACAATCATCTCATTCCACCATCATGTTAACACCGTCATGTTAACAGCTCAATTTCTAAGGAGTCTTCCCTCTCATACACTTTCACCTCACTTCCCTATCCTTGCCATGTAACACATAAATCCATTAACTCAAAATTGTGCTTTTCACCCAATTTTCTACTTAACAATAAAATAAACAAAAGTCATAAACTAAAAATCAAAACCCCCTTGTTCAATAAGCTGTGAAAGAAACCGGCCGCCGTAAGAGCATATTTCGAAGACACCTGCGGTGGTAGACCAAATCTGTGACGGTGGATCTTGCGTATCAAGGTTTGTTAGTGACAGGCCGGATCTTGCGTATATGTTGGTGTGGTATTTGTTGAGGATGATGATGTTCTTTGGTGTGTTTTTTATTTTTCTTATTTAAAGAGGATAATGAATCTGGTCTGGAAACATGTGAGGTGTTTTATTATTTTTTTATTTGTAAGTGATTAAACAAAAGTAAGTAGAGTTAAAAGTCAAATTAACTATTTTACTTTGGTTTTGCACGTATGATACGCCTCAGAACAGTCAGGTATTTATCACACAAATCAACCACTTGTGAATGGCCAACCGTGATAATCGCCAAAACAGTCTGAAAACGAAATCAATTAAATCTGAGGAGTACAGTGTTTTCTCAGGTCGTTATGTCCCAACGAGCTGTACAATTCAATCTTAACGTGTAGTGATCGAGTGATATTGAGTGGGAAAAAGTTATGATTTTGAATATTTATATCTAAAGAAAATGTTTATAAATTAAAAGCGACTTAAATGCAAATTAAATAAAATTAAAAGCTAAAATATATTAAATAAACGCTATCACTATTTTTAAAATAATTTTATAAAACAAAATAACTTAAATAAACTACCTTAATGGAAACGTAAACTTAAAATGTCTAAAAAACGTTACTTAAAGTAAAAACGAGCGTTACGTTTAAAAATAACGCTGGAGCGCAAGCAAAAACGTAAAATTATTGAAATAAAAGGCCTACGAGTGTAAAAACTATTTTATTACGTTCTATATGATAAAATAAAATTTTAGAAAAAAGAATTATATTTTTTAGACTTTTATATTTTTTATTATGAATTAAATACGATTTTAAACTAATTAAATGATTAAAAATAGTAAAACTATTAGGAAAAATCTGAAACTTTTTTCTAAAATACTTTATAAGAATACAAATCTAGGAAAAATAAAAAGGATGTTCCAGCTTATTGTAATAAGCTAAAAATAAGCTAAACAATACGTATAAGCTATAATAGACAAAACGTGGGTATATATTTAATATTGCAAACCATGACAAGAAAGTCCCAAGGGCGCAGTTGGTTGGAGTGTGTGTGCTGTGTGCGCTGTGTGGTAACCAGGAGGTCACAGGTTCAATTCCCACTAGTCTTTTTTTTTGCAACTATTTTTTTTTTTGGATTTTTATTTTACAAATCTTTAAGTTACACTAAAATAAGCACTTTTCAAAACTACAACTTTTTATGAAAATGACTAATAGGCACTCAACTAGCTTAAGATTTTATCACATAATACTAATCACAGTGGACTAGAAATAAGAACAAGTTTTCTTAAAAAATGGGTCAAAAGAAGCTAATGAATAAGCACTAAATAAGCTAATTATAAGTGAACTACTATTTTTCTAATTTTCTTAAGCAGCTAAACTTTAATATCCCAAAAGGATTTAAGCTAAATCTTAGTAATAAACACACACTAAAATTCTAAAGTTTATTCAAAAACCGACTAATAAAAATTTGACTTTTTAATGTAAACTAAATATTTGACTTTTATGAACTTTTACTTGATTCTAATGATTGAATATGTTATAATAAGTTAAAATAAGATTAACTATAGCTATGATAACAACTTTTAAGCATGTAATATGAATTTGAGAATCCAAATTTATGACAGTGGAATGCACAAGTTTGATTAAAAGGATTTTTTGACTTTTCACAAAGTGAGCACTAGTTTCTTGGTTGCTGTGGGTTATTAGAACCAAGTGTGACATGAAACAAGTACAAACAACAACTCAAACAACTTATAGCACAGTTTAACTAGCAGATCCAAACACTCCTTTGATTTTTCAAAGCAAAATACTTATTTAGACCATGCAACTGAATCACAACCTTGTATTATCATATAATAAGACTGAACAAGCATGAAACAACAATACTATCAACATAAAACTCAAGTATGGTACTTATGTTATTTTAACTGTCAAACTAAGATTTTTATTAACTTCCAATTAAAAAGAACAAGTGACTGGTTTTTTTACTTAATTATACTTAAATATGACTAATAAACATTAACAAACAGAAATTTAAGCTAATGAGCAACTCTAATATTAAAATGCCAAAATGGATCAAAATGCTTACAAGTTGGATTCCAATTGGAAACTGAGAACCAAGGCCTGAGATCACACCTATAGGCTTACCACTAAGCCTCTAAACCATTTCCATCCAACTTCCAACCTGCTTCAGTCCTTGAACTTCATTTCCATACATTTTTGATTTTACAACTAATTTATTGGTATTTTTGTGAATTTTTAAATTGTTGAATAAAACTGGGTTTTAAAGTTTATAAAAGCTCTCAGAAGCTATATAATGACATTATATGAGCTTATGAGTTCATTAATAACACTAATAACAACAATAAGCTTATATGAGAATTTAAGCTTAAAAATAGCATCAACTGAATTTATCTTTAGAACATGAAATTTATAACTGAAAATGGTTTATAACACACTGGATTAACTTAATTCAAAGCTTTAAAGATTAAACATACACTGGAATTTAAAACATTATTAAGTTGACATACATAAAATAAAATTACACTAGATACTCTTCTCCTCTGCATCTTCCTCTTATTTATTTAACTTGAAAGATACTTTGTCGACCTCTGAGCATTTCCCACTTGACTTCTTCTCTTGAATTCATCTTAATCATACACTTGGCATTTTTGGCGGGAAAAGTTAACTTGAGTGGAATTTGCATTGATTGAGGATGTGAGCTGTTTTGCAAGGCGTAAGGGTGATGGTGAGAGATAGGGGAGAGGTGGAAAGGTTGGGAGAGGTGGAAAGTGGTGGTGAAACCACTGGTTTTGCAATGCAAGGGAGGTAGAGGAAGATGAATAGTACTAGGCAGTTTTAATTTTTTAAACACTGGTTTTTGGTGTTGGGCTTGGTTTGCATTTGGGCCACAGCTGGGTTGGACTTGGGTTGTGTTTAATTTGGGTTTATTAAATAACAAAGGAGTCCGTTTGTTGTAGCTTAGTTAACTCAAGGACCTTTCATGTAATTCGGCCAAACTTTGAGGACTGAACCTGTAACTTTCCAAAGTTTACCATAAGAACCAATTTTGTCATTTATGAATAGTACAAGGTTTATTTTTGATTATTTTCATTTTTTAAATTAATCAAGGACTATATTTGACATTTTTCAAAGTTAAGGGACCAAAGTTGTAAATTGTGATTTTTAAACTTCAAAGGACAATTTCTTACAACTTATGAATCCCAAGGACCTTTTATGGCTTTTTATAAGTTTTGGAATGACCAGGACTAGATTTGACAACTTTGAAACTTGGGGACTAAAGCGCCAATTATGCAAACTTGATATGTTTTTCATCGATTTGGTATTTTTGCATTTAAAACACATAAAACACTTATTTGTGATATTTTCATCATTTTGATGCGTTTCTGAGTGTTTTCAGATGTTTTTGCAGTCTAAAAGGTATAGAAATGATGAGTATTTGCACACTCATCAACGTAAAATAACAAAAATACCCGCATGGGATTTCAGGTTAACAAGACTTAACAATCGTTAGTGGGGCCTATTAGAAGGAGGGACAAATGACGCATAACGTTTGCCACTTAAAGCTGAACGGTGCAATTTTTTTGTTCAAGGGACTAACGGTGCTAGTCAACGCAAACCACAAGGACGAATGGCGTAATTACTCTTTATTATTTAAATGAATATAAATTTTAAAACTTAATTTGTTATTATAAAATAATAATAGAAAAAGGAAATGATGTGAAGGGAGTGGTAGATATTAAAAAAGGGGCCACACATAAAGAAAATAAACTTGCAATTCGAATATTTTGATGACTTTTGTACACAACCAAAATTCTACCATGATGCCAATCCTTGGGCCCTACATTTTTATAACAAACAACAAAATTCTACCATAATGCTAATCCCTCCACTCAAAACCCACCAACCAAACTAGCCCTAAATTCTAGCGGGTATGCTGTAAATTTTAATTGGAAAATTTACACTAACTTAAATTTTTTCTGTCAATCACTACTTTAATTTAATTTTTATTGTCAATATTTATTTTCATTTGTAAGTTTTTTTTTTGGACAATAGAATTACCAATTATAAGTTTGTTTAGGGATTATAAGTAATGATAAAAAAATTTGGAACTTTGCTTAGTTTGTATAATTTTTGTTTGTTTGTTTTTGTGTTTAGTAGCTTGATTAGTTTGTATAATCGGTTATTTAATTGTATTTTTTATTGAAGAGGTTTTTAGAGTAAGATTAATTGTGGTGTTGATAACTGAATTGATATATGTGTTGATGCACCAATTATACACATCACATGAACACTTGTATTTCTTAATTTTCAATTATCTTATTATAATTAATGCTCAAAAAGGGCTTCGTGCATTATAAGTAGTTAAGATTTTTAGTTAAGTTTAGAGAGAAAACACAGCTTTTTCATTTTTAGTTAAGATTTTCAATCTTTTTCATTTTCTTTCCATTTAAGTGCTATTCGAAAACACAACTTTTTATATTTCATTTCATTTCATTTTCTACTCTTTCTTTTATTGATTGATAATCGAACACACAGTGTAGCAAATTAGTTTAAAAAAACACATAAGCTGAAAATTATCAAAAGCATAAAATCAATGGTTAGAAAAAAGGGTGTGTTTGGCTTACAAGTATGTGAATAAGGATTGGAAATGATAGTCTTAGTAGATATTTGGTATGCATGAATGAGTTCCGAATTTATATATCACCACCCATAGAATTGGGAGTCCCTCATTAATCGGGATTGGAAATGATGGTTGTTGGAATTTTAGAACTAAGTTAACTATTTAACCTTTACGAGTACGCAGCGGATAAGGATCTAGTAATCGCAATTAGGTTAAACACGTAATTAATAAACAATTAATTAATAAAAGGGATAAAAGAAAACCTAACCTTGCTTGGCAATTGGACTTTATTAACGAACAAGAAACCAAACGAAACCCCAAGTATCTAAATTATATACCTCAATGAGTATCACACACACAACCGATAACGTATACGTTCGATTAATTGCTAGTCGAGAACGTATTAATAAAACCTAACAACACTTGTAATAACTTGATTATATCACGATCCAAAAAACCACCAAAGATCCTTGCTTCTGTCCGAGATATCAAAGCAGTCAAAGAACCAGCCTTTTGCTTTCACCCGATATCGGATATAACCTATCCGATATCTACCTTGTTTCTTTATCCAAGAAGTTAACGACCAGGAACAGAAAAACAAAACCCTTCTTGCTGCTGTTCGTGAACCAGAAACCAACAAGAACTCACCAATCAATTAAACACCTAAAGCACTTGATTCAATACAAGCTTAGGAACAAGAAATCAAGATGAAAAATTCAAACAACAAGGGGAATAAGTCGACTTGAATTTACAGGAGATGGAGATCGGTTTTGGGTATAGTACAGCTGTACAGGTATGATAATGCGTATGTTTGAGCTTGAGTATGTTTGTTTATATACACACTGATAAGGTTTTAAAATGTACCTTTTTGAGGGGTCGTTTAAGCCCTTATTTGATCACTTTTGTATCCGTTATTACTTAATATCGTTCCTTTTCACTTTTAGGTCTCTTGAAGGCAAATTCTTTGTAATGGCACTTATTTGGATGAAAAGGCGCGAATATCTGAAGAAAATGGCCAAAGTCAAGAATCGAGACACTCAGTCATTGAAGACAAGGTGGCGCCACTACTTATCTGTGACGCCGTCGAGTATTTTGTGTGACACGAAGCCAAATTTCATATTTTCAAGTGACGTCGGGCTTTAAAAGAGTAGGCCGTCACAACTCGCACGACCTAGATTTGATCCGACGGCGTCGTCAAGAGAGAGACGTCACAAGCACAAGGTGACGCCGTCGCAAGTCTAACGTGGCCAAGACGAAACCCTAATGACGATCGATCCGGCGTCATTAAAACATAAGGTGGCGCCGCCACATGTGTAATCTTATATATAGAATCCGAATTTTTTAGTATTTGTGTGTAGTCTTTTGGAGTAAAAACCTAAACCGAACCAAGGCTGTCTTGTATAGTATTTTAGGGTTCCAAACCCTATCTTACATTAAGATAAGTGTTTTACTTTATCAATTCAATTTTGTCTTTGATTATTTGTGTGTATGCTTGCATGTTCTCCATGTCCAGCTAATTTACTTGTGTGTTTGCTTAGGGAATATGAAACTTAATTATTGAATATTGATTGGTTGTCTCTTATCTTAATTGTTAATGATCTAGTAATGCGATAGGTCATTCGTTGTGTACTTAATGCTTGATTAATCTTGGTGAACCCTAGGTTATAGCACCTTGAGCGGTTGTAAGCTAAACTATCCAAAGAGGCCTTAGAGTTAGAGTTTATGATCCCTAGTGGTTTTTGCAGACGAGACCCTTTGGTAAGTTCAAAGATTTAGGGATAAACGCATACCCTACGACTTTAGACACACAACGCGATTAAGAGTAAGGACGTGACAATTCAACCACCAATAGGAGATAATTAAGGAGTAGTAAAACCTAAGTAAACACATCTTTAAACTATCATACGAGCACACAATAATTAGACGTAGACTACATACACCTTAGATTATATAATTAGATAAGTAGAGTAATCGGTAGCAATACCAACCCCCAAATCCAAACCCCGAGATTCGTACTTTTCCATTTCCTAAAAAACATAAAAAAGATAAAATATAATCTTCCTCAACCCCCAGCCTTAGCGTAGTAACTTCTCACTAGCATTCCTATTCCCAGAGAACGATATCAATACCCGTGGCTTACCCTAATACTACACTACAACGATTAGGTTCACTTGCACAGGTGTTATAAAACTTGCTCGAAGAAAAGGAAGTTCCTTTGACCCGAACGCAGCGCGTGTAGCGTTATCACACACACAAACTGACTCAAAGTTGGAGTCACTTGTTAGACAAGTTGAACCTAAAAAAATCCCATGCCTATCTTGCTGCCCGATCAGTCGATTCAAAAAGCCCAAGGCACTCCATATTTCGACCCAACTTGAACCTTATAAAAGCCCATGGGTCAAAACAGTTAACGGGTCAAGATTACATGCATATCAGGTGTAATTCAAGTATTAAATACTTTCTACACGTATACTCGTGTTTATCGTGCGTGCCCCCATTGGCTCACACACCTTTAGCCGTTTTAGTGTGTTTACAACTTCCACAAACCAACAGCTCCCACTTGGGAGTCGGTGTGTCGAATAGCACACAAAACTAATGACGGAAACGCCTAGCAAACGCTCTCACTCGCTTTTTAACTAAAAGTGTCTGAGAGAAAAGTTTCATAAAAGTATCTCAGTAGCATGGTCATTCAAAGTCTTGCTCTAATCATCCTTTGTTATAGATACCGTTAAACCATGAATTATGGATCTTAAATCATTCCATACAGTTTAACCATTTAGAATCTCATTATAGATTTCAATTCAAATATACCAAATGTAATCAAGATTCATCTTGCATTACCCTTTGGTCCGCCGACAGCTTATCCGATTAAATTTGGAGGCGCCATGGTATCTTCCTCCACATATCAAGTGGAGTAACAAATCCTTTGTTGACTACAAGTGTTGTGGATGCCGCTCACATCACTCCGAAATATAGCCTTTATAACTACCTTGTTCGAGATAGCGTTTGCGATACTTACAAAAATGATATCCACATATATGAACTTGCTTGCATCTCAAGTCTAAGGACGAAGATAACAAACCATTTTCAATATTTTACTTATGACAAGGATCCAAAAGTAAATGTTTGAAAGTTGAGGAATCCAATATGCATCTCTAGTGAATACATATGAGTTTGGCAGGAACAACCCGAATTCTCGTTAGAATATAACCAACACTCACATTTTCTTTACATAATAATATTCCCATATTGTTAACTGACAATTGACATATTTAGAATAATAAAATCATTCAAGGATTAAACATGCAAATATAGGATAACAATTATTATATGAATGAATAACAAATACCCAAGTATCTTTATTCATCATAAAGTAAAAATTGTCTTCCAATCCCAATTATCCAAATACTAAAACAGATATGCATGAAACTCATTTAGTAAGTTGAAGACTAATGTTTCCAACATTCTCAACCTTTCTTTACAAGAAAAACTAAATAGTTATCTGAGTAAAATTTCTGAATACTTGTATCAAATTTTACATATAGTAAGGGATTTGAAATATAAGATGAGTGTCTTATCTCATATGATCAGTGGATTTAAAAAGCCCAAGGCACTCCATATTTCGACCCAACTTGAACCTCATAAAATCCCATGGGTCAAAACAGTTAACGGGTCAAGATTACATGCATATCAGGTGTGTAATTAAAGTATTAAAACATTCTACACGTATACTCGTGTTTATCGTGTGTGTGCCCCCATGGCTCACACACCTTAGCGTTTTAGGTGTGTTTACAACTTCCACAAACCAACAATGGTCATAGTAGATGTTTGGTATGCATAAATGATTCCTCATTAATATAAGTCAACCGGACTTTATCGTTTTTTATTTAAATGAGTTGAAATAGCATCCTCTAAAGCAAAACATCATTCCTTTTGAAAATGGGAAAAAAGATTATGCAAATTGAGAAATTTTCTATGAAGATGTGATGTACAACAGCATGTTTGCATATTTTCGAAATCACCTAAATGGATGAATTATACATTTGATTCATCCACGTCCAGAAATAACCTTCATATTTGCATATTTTCGAAATCACCTAAATGGATGAATTCTACACTTGATTCATCCACGTCCAGAAATAACCTTATGTTTAACCTAAAATTCTCAAACAAGTTAATAATTAAATATAAATGTTATATTTATTTATTAATTACACGAAATAATATATCTGACGTTAAGTTAATTAAATGTAACGGACTAACGATCGTTAAATGTTAATTGGAAGGACTAGATTGTAAAATAGAGATCGAGAAGGTTCTAGAATCCCATGGGGAGTTCAAACCGATCGGTTATGGGTTTTTCAAACCCAATCCACATCTAACTTGGTCACCAAGTTATATTGGGTATAAATACAACGCCTAGGTTTTTTTTTTTTTTTTTTTTTTTTTTAACTCATAATCTAAAACCTAAAAACATTGTTTGTGTGTTTTTGATTATAACTGATCGTACAACCCTTCTTGAGTGTCGATGATCTTGTTTTTCCAAAACAAATTGTTTCGTGTTTTTAAAACTAGCATTTACTTTAATTCGTTAATAGTACGTGTGTACAAGAACGTGGTACAATCACACTATTGATTGTATCTTGGATTGAATTAGAAAACGGTAAGGGGTAATTCTTATAATCCTATAAACCCTAATTAGGGTTCATCTCAATTGCTAGTTTTGTGGAATTGATTCTTGTTCGGCTAGAATCAAATGGTACGCATACTCTATGTTTATGTTAGTTAATTATTCATTATTCGTTCCTATACGCTTCCGCATGTTTCTTTGATATTTTATGCGTTTTATTTATGATAGTCATGTTATATAATTCCAACATAATCCGGGTGGCAACATACATAACAGGTCAAGAACCACTTTTCGTCCACTTTTAACGGAACTACTTATACTCGGCGTGTCTCACATATTACACACACACACACACACACACAAAAAAAAATGGATAATAACCTAAATGTTTTATAGGAAAAAAAATTATTAAGAGATTTTATGCATAATTACTACACTTGGGGTGATATTCAACCCATTTGGCTAATTTTCTTTCATGCCATTCTTTAGAGTTTATCCATTAGAAATAAATCAAAACACGAATCGGCCCATTAATGAGTCTAAATTACTACCACAATGAGAAATCACAGGATTAGAAGTACTGATTACAGAGGAGGAGGACTAGAGGAGGTGATGAAGTTGCAACTTGACTTGGTGCGGAGTGTGAGGTCATAGGCACATGAGAAATTTAACCAAGTATTAGTAAGTTAGATGCATGATTGATCGTTGAAATACTGTGTGGTCGTGTAGCGCTAAGGTTGTATATCCCTAAAGTTTTGTTCTACTTATGTCTATGGTTGTGATGATAGTGGCCTGCACATTTTGAATCGTGTTGTTTCGTAGCATTGTGCACGGATTTTGAAGATGGAATAATGTTGTGTATGCACATTAGGTAATTACAAAATCAGCAAAAGATTCTATTTTCGTTTGATAAAAAGAGATTCAATTTTTGTTTTACACTTTAGTTGCAGAAAAAACTTAAGAAAAGATTCGATTTTCGTTCACTTTAGTTGCAGGAAAAACTTAAGAAATATACAGGTACTTAATGGCTTTTTCTGTATACTTTTGGACCGGATTGTAAATTTTAAAAAATGACGAGTCTTATGCCTATCTCCATTCTCTTATAAAAATTGTAAATTAAAACGTCTTTCGAGCTTTATATATATAGGCGAGCCAGCAAGCTTCTGACAGACTCTCAATATCATGTTATACTTGTTTGGTTATTAAGTAGGCAATCAAAACTAACAAAAGTTTATAAAGTTTAAGGTATAATTATCTCAAAAAGATCAATCAACATCCAAATGTGTATAACCGACATCAGTTTTATGATATATGACCACGACTTTTTTAGCAAAATGAGCTCACCTTTTTGATTTTAAGTTTATAATTTAAAATTAGTATAAGTTTATGGATTTCAGTTTAAAACCTTACGATTCTACGACAATAAGCAACGAGATTTTGTGGATGTTGCCTACTTTTAGGCACAAAATCTAACATGGAATCGTGATCATTTTAAGATGTCAATCCAACTCGATCATGCTATCTTCAAAATAGCGATAATTCTCTAGAAATTTATCCAACTTAATACTTTTTCTCTGATTGTGTACTCAACTTTTATTTTTCTTATTGTATGTATCAAACTCTCTAATACTTCATATTGTATTTATCATTCTTTTAATATTTCATCACTATTGTTAAGAGTTAACTACATTTTTGGTCCTTGTGGTTTGCCGAGTGTAAGACTTTTAGTCCATTTGTTTGGTCATCAATATCTAACCTCAGTTAGTCCGAAATACATAACCACCGCCCATCATCGCCACCCACCACCGCCACTCACCACTGCTACCCACCACCGCCACCCACCACCACCATGCACCACTCACTGCGACCACCACCCACTACCCACCACCACCACCACCACCACCACCTACCACTAACTACCACCACCATTTACCACCATCACTACCAATCGCCACAAACATCGCCACCCACCACTACCTACCACCACCACTACCAATCACCACCACCATGCACCAATGCCACCCACAAACCACCTACCACCACCACTACCAAGCACCACCACCGCCACCCACCACCTACCACCATGACTACCACGCACCACCGCCACCACCACCACCTACAACCACCTACCACCACCCACCGCCACCACCATCTACCACTACCAATCACCACCACCACACACAACCGCCACCCTATTGCCACCACCGCCACCCACTGCCACCACCACCACCATGACCACCATCATTTATCACTGCTACCCACGCCACCGCTACATACCATTGTCACCCACCACCGCCACTTACCACCACCACTTACCACCACCACCATGCACCACCCACTGCCACCACCATCACTTAGAGCTACCACCACTATGGTGATGGTTGGTGTTGGGTGTCGGTAGTGGCAGTGGGTGGCGATGGTGCGTGGTGATGATTGGTAGTCGTGGTAGGTGGTGGTGGGGTGGTGGGTGGTGGTGGTGCGGTGGTGGTGAATGGTAGTGGTGGTGATGGTGGCGGCATGGCATGGTGGCGGTGGTGCGTGGCTTGGTGGTGGTAGTGTGACAGAGCGGCGGTGGTAGTGGTGAGTGCGATGGTGGTGGTGGGAGGTGGGTGGTGGCAGTGGGTGGTGGTAAGTAGCAGTGGCGGTGGTGGCGGTGAAGTGGTTATGTATTTCGAACTAACTGAGGCTAAGTATTGGGGACCAAACAAATGGACTAAAAAGTGTTACACCCGACAAATCAAATTTTCCAAAAATGTAGTTAGCTCTTAAAAAAATACAAACTCTAATGATACATAGAATAAGAAATATTAAAAGAATGATGCATACAATAAGAAAAATTAGAGAGTTTGATAGATACAATAAGAAAATTAAAAGTTGAGTACACAACAAAAGAATTTTTTTTGTTGGATACATTTACACAATTATCTCAAAATAACAATCCATATGGGTTGTGTTTCTCATAATTTGTGTAAAATAACATTTATGAACTCACTATTTCCATACTTATAGCTTTTTGATAATTTTAATTATAAAAATTGTTGTTAAACAATATGTGATGTTAATTAAGTGATGATTTTTCAATTAAACAAAACTTAAACACAACACTATAACCATAAGGTTGCGGTTAGCAAAATACATGAACAAACTCTATTACATGACACTAAAAAAGCCAAGCGCTACAAATATCTTCAAAGACTAAAAGTTTATAAATATTTTTTACTCTAACAATTCAACCATTTAAAAAGCGCACATATTTCACTTGAGTTTTATTCCCATCATAACAATTCTTGCTTCATAAGTGTATTAGGGAATATTTAAATTATTACAAGGAAAGTAGGAATATGAATTACGATATATACAAGATATTGAAGGGCCGTTTGTTTTATGGGTGTCGAATGATTCATGTGGGGTTCTAGATTATTAATTAATAATAAATGTTTGGTTAGTTTTTATGTAATTGAGTATAGGGATGATACTTTTTAATCTAGGCCCATATTATTCCACACTTGCAACCATGGTTTTAGATTGTATTTTTTTTTTTTTTTTTTTTTTTTTTTTTTTCTAATTTTCAAATAATTTGAGTGAGTTCATTATATATTTCTCTTCTACATCTCTCTTAACAAGTTGGTAATTTGGTAAGACTACTCGTAATGAGACCAAACGAGTTTAGCCAGTCTAAATCGACAAGACGCCCCCCCCCCCCAAAAAAAAAAAAAAAAAAAAAAACAACACACACACATGATAACCATACCAAACACGTCCCCTCCTCCAAAAAACTGAAAGATTCGGTCACTACTTTGTGTGTATGAGTGGTTTTTTAATTTATTTTTGTGAGGTATATTTTTTGTTGTGACTCGGTCGCTTTACTACGAGCATATGGTCATGCATTTGGTCTACCTGAGTTGGCGGGGTCTTAGCTTTTGGTAAAAAAAGAAAAACAGTTTTAATGATTAGGTTGGGATTTTGTGTTTTGTGTGATCCTAGTGAAGTGATACTTTTCACGTCGATACTTAATATGAAAATTAGGTTTAGCAGACTTTTGGGAACTCAGGTTCCGATAAGTGGCCGGAGTCAATAGACCTGGGTTCGAGTCCGACCCTTGTTATAAAATTCTCAATCGTACCATCCCCACGTGAATCTTTCAGATTGATTTGGTCAATGGCGGCTATGGAGAACATGGACGGGTTTAAAGCGCTCACGATAAGTAACATCACTTCACTGGTATAAGTGGGCGGACAATAGTTTACAAGGAAGCTCATATGTGGAAAAAATAATTGTAATAACAATGTCGGAGCAAGTATTTAGTTTGTGTTAGAACTGAAATGGAAAGAAAGGCGAAGGAACCAAAACATTTCATATTCTTAAGATTTTTTTTTTTTTTATATAGAGGAAGTCAAAAGGAATGGACAGAAAATGAAAATGAGGGGAAGTTTCAAGTATTTTTCACCAAAAGTCATCCGCCCAAATTTGAGCTGAAATTGGAGGAAAGGAGATGCTGCATAATTAATTGACAACTTTTCTCTTTATGGACCCGCATGATATTTTGTTTCATCTAAACTAGATCTCACTTTTTGCTTCTTCAACATATCAAGTTCTTTCCACCATAAGCAAAATTTTATGTCGGTCACCCTTTACTCAGAAAGAACATTTTCAACCGTTTGAGGAAAAGGTTTATGTGTGAATTAGCTTCATTTCCGTTCCTTTTATTTAGAGGGTTTCGTGTTGGTTAAATGTTTTTATATTATGAATTGCAGAAACTTCATTCGTAGCAGGGATTTTAATTAATTTTAGTAGATTTTCTGATTTTTATTAATTGAAGAAAATGCATTTGAAATTTGGTGGGATAATCTTCCTGGGAAAAAAAAGGTTTTTTCCACAATAAAGTATTCGTAGTTGATTAAAATTTGAAAGGGTATACTGGTAAACATAATGTCGTTCCTACTCTGCCTTTCTTTCCTTTACAATAAACTTTAATACACGCAACAAAAGTAGAGTTTTACATCCTTTCCCTTCTCTCTTTTACACTACTCTCCTTTCTTTCCTTTTTCTTCTCAAGATAAGAGTGTAAGTGGGTGTTTGGGATTGTGATATAAAACAACTTTTTTGATTATCACGTGTTTAAGTTGCAAATAATCCAAAAATAGTGTTTGGATAACAATTGGTAAAAACTGATTTTTTGCGTTATAGGGGTCCAAAACGCAGTTTTCTAAAAGTAGGTTGCATGATACTTTTGCAAAACGCACTTATGACAACTCTATTTCTTTAATGTCAAATTACCATAGCAACCATATCCTCTTGCATATATACAACTGTGACCTTCCATAAATAGTGCCCTTTTTAGTCATTTTATAGTTTATATTGTGAAATAATCTATTTTGTCAAATACTAAAAAAATTGATTATCAGATTATTACGATATCAAACACAAAATAAAACCCAAACACTATTTTTCAAAACTATGTTTTGTTACAGTGGATTATTTGATTATGCGTTTTCAAAACGCATAATCTATTTTAAATAAGCAATCCCAAACATCCCCTAAAGCAGTTTCTAAGAAGTTGTTAGATAAATTGATGAGTTTACTTTGACTTGAATAAGCATTTTCCAAGAGGATGTATGAGTGGGTGGCTTATTCTTTCACATTGACAAAAAGACCATATATGAGTGGCATATCTTTCTTTTTCAAAAAGTAAATCTTATCTTTCTTTTTCATCGACCAAAAACACGCTTTTATTTCTCAACATTACTGCAGCTGGACCTAGTTTGTTTCTTCACATAGACTCTTTCAACCATATCAGTTAAGTTTCATCATAATTTACACCTAACCAATCACCAATCACCTTCAGCAAGATATTACGTTTCACCATAACTTCTTCTAACTCATCTGCACCAAAAAAAGAAGAAATTACTTTGACATGAATAAGCAATTTACAGGAAGATGTATTGGGTTGCTTATTATTATTATTATTATTTTTTATTTTTTTGTTGAATCTTATCTTTCTTTTTATCATTGACCAAAAGACCATATAAAGAACAGTGAGACTGAGTCTTATCTTTCTTTTTATTGACCAAAAGACCATATGAGGCTTTTGTTTCTCCACAATATCAAGTTTCTTTGAGTAAAGCCTAGCTTTGATCAGGGTTATCGATCCATTTCATTCACTTTTCTTTGCAATCAGTTTGTAGAAATGTCCTCCAACAAGAGATTACATTTATCCGATCCTTCATCCATAACTCCAGGGGCGTCCACTTCAAGCCTATCCATTCAAAAGAGCTTCAAGTATGATGTTTTTCTGAGTTTCAGGGGTGAAGACACTCGCAAGAACTTTGTTGGCCATCTTTATGAAGCTCTTAACGCAAAAGGCATTTACACTTACAAGGATGATGTAAGAATCCATAAAGGGAGAACTATCAGCGATGAGCTTATCAAAGCCATTGAAGACTCCAAATTTTACATCATTGTTTTTTCCAAAAACTATGCTTCTTCGTCATGGTGTTTGGATGAGCTTGTCAAGATTATGGAGTGCCAGAAGATGGATGAGCACACTGCTTACCCTGTTTTCTATGATGTGGAACCCACCCAAGTCCGAAACCAAAGTGGGGCGGTTGAAAATGCCTTTTCCAAGAATAAAGAGAAAGAAACTGCTGAGAAATGGAAAGGGGCTCTAGAAGAAGCAGCTAGTCTGGCTGGTTGGGAGCTAAAGAACACTCTTGACGGGTAATTTCTTCATCATTTCTTTCTGTGCTAATATGTGTTTTTTTGATTATGTTGCTAATATGTAGTATAGTACTATGATCATGCTTGAAATATGATTGTATGTTATAGATCTAAAACACGGTTCATGTGGGATATAGGGTATGCTAAACAGAACCTTCTTTTACCATGCATACAGGCACGAATCTGAATTCATCAAAAAATTGTTGGAGAGATTTTACTAGAGTTACGTCCCATCAATTCGGCTTTGATGAAAAGTTAGTAGGCATGGAGACTCGAGTAAAGGATGTTGTTGACTCTTTAGAAATGGGAATTGATGATGTTCGCATGATAGGGATCAAGGGCATGGGAGGGCTGGGAAGACAACTACAGCTAGAGCTGTTTTTGATCATCTATCTGCTGATTTTGAAGCCAAAAGCTTTGTTGAGAATGTGAGGAAGTTTCAAAACACAAAATGTGGGTTTGAATAAATTACAAGAACAAGTCCTTTCAAGAGTGCTAAATGAACAAGTCACTCTAGATAGTGTTGATGATGGGAAAACATGATGCAAGAGAGGATGCGCGTTATAAAGGTTCTTCTTGTTCTAGATGATGTGAATCACATAGACCAACTTGTGGCGTTAGCCGGTGAGACTAACTGGTTTAAGAAGGGAAGTAGAATTATCGTTACAACAAGAGATGAGCAAGTATTGCAAGCACACAGAGTGAACTTTCGAGAAATCGATCTCTTATCACATGAGGTCGATCACAGAGTGAAGATTCGAGATATCAATCTCTTATCAGATGAGGAAGCAATTTGTCTCCTCAGTAGATATGCATTCGGAAGAGAGATTCCATCTCAAGGATATGAAGAGGTATCAGGAAAAGTTGTTCGCTATGCTGCTGGTCTTCCCTTAACAGTCAAAGTATTGGGTTCATTTCTTTGTGGTAAAGATGAGCATGAATGGAAGGATGCCATAGAAAGACTAAAAGAAATTCCCTTAAAGGAGACTCAGGAAAAGCTAGAATTAAGCTATACAAGTCTGGAGAATGATTATAAGGAAATATTTCTAGATATTGCATGTATATTGAAAGGCTTGCGCAGAGAAGATGCAATCAGAATTCTTGAATGCTGTGGATTTCATGCTAGAAATGGTTTAAAAGTTCTTGAGCAGAGATCTCTCTATAAACTGTTGATAATGAATATGATCAGGACTTGGGCATGCATGACCATATAGAAGAAATGGGAAAGAACATTGTTCGTCGTGAGCACCGGGATGAACCTAACAAACATAGCCGACTGTGGATTAAAGAGGAAATTGAAGATATATTGGCTAATGACAAGGTAAAGATCAGTTTACTTGTAATGTAGAGAAAACTAAAACTTTTGCATTTGTTCTGACTTCCCAGGTTTTTGGACATTGTTTTTGTATTGCAGGGTACTGAAGCAACAATATGTCTAAAACTTCTTTATTTGAACACAAATGCGGGAACTTTTATGAAAGGTCTTGGAAAAATGAAGCAACTTAGATATCTTCAAGTGTATTTTCGATATCAAGATTATTATGAAAGAGATGCAAAGATCTTGATAATACCGCCCAATACTTTTCAAACTCTTTAAAATATCTAAAATGTGGAATTACCCTTTCTTGTATTTACCCAAAACATTTCAAGCAAACAATCTTGTTGGACTTGAAGATGGAGAAAGAATGGAACAACTTTGGGAAGAGGGAGAAAAAGGTAGAATAATTGTTGATTGGTTGTTTCTAATAATGCTATTAATTTATTGGTCTTGTTAATACGTTAATATTAATCTTTTTGTCTTATTTTTGTTGGCAGGTTCTTCCAAAACTCAAATTCCTTTCTCTCGAAGAGTCAAACTTGACGACCTTTGACTTTAGGATGGCTCCGAATCTCGAGACGTTATCTCTTGAATATTCTCGTAATTTAGTAGAACTTTTCATGCCTGTTAGCTGTCAAAAGCTCAACTACCTCAATATCAGTAAATCAAAGTTAAGAACCTTTGACCTTGGGTTAACTCCGAATCTCGAGAAATTATCTCTTAATGATTGTGCTGATTTTGAAGAACTTCACGTGTCTAGTGCATGTCCAAATCTCAAATTCCTTGAACTTCGTAAATCAAGGTTGAGGAGCCTTGACCTTGAGCTGTTTCCAAATCTTGAGAGGTTAGATCTTGAAGGTTGTGATAAGTTGGTAGAAATTAACGCTCCCGATGGATGTCTAAGAAAACTTGTCTACTTAAACTTATCATGTTTGAGGTTTTCCGGTTTCGTGGTTCGCGTTGGTGGATTGAAACCAAAGGATAGTCGTTCTTCAGCTAGTTTAAGCCTGGTTGGCAAGTCCCTAGATTTATGCCCATTGCACCCCGACAGTAATCTCCCAAAGTTGCGGTTTCGTTGTGATTATAAAGAATATCTACCGTCATCAGTTGGAAATATTGAGAAGCTTATTTCTTTTGGTCTATGTGCTTGCACAGACTTTAAGAAATTTTCAGACATGATTTGTAGTTTACGATGCGATATTAAGAAAGCTTGAACTCAAATGCGATATTCAGAGTCTCAAATTCCCAAAGATCTTGGCAAGTTAGAATGTCTAGAGGAGCTCTGTTTGTCATCTACAAAGATAAAACATCTTCTTCTTGAGAATAGCATTTGTATGTTGAAATATCTCAAATCTCTCAAAGTCGATAATGGTGATCTTCTTGAGAAGTTACCAGAGAATGTTGGCCAATTAGAATGTTTAGAAGAGCTATATGTGAGGAGTAAGAAGATTGAATTTCTTCCGGATAGCATCTGCATGCTAAAACGTCTGAAGTCGCTCGATGTTGGATACTGTTCTTGTCTTGGGAAGTTGCCTGAGGGCATTGGCCAGTTAGAATCTCTGGAGAGACTGGATTTGTCGGCTTCAAGGATTAAACATCTTCCTGATAGCATTTGTAAGTTAAAACATCTGAAGTATCTCTACCTTTTTAGTTGTGCTCTTCTTGAGAAGTTACCAGAGAATCTTGGCAATTAGAATGTTTAGAGAAGCTATGTGTGAGGAGTAAGAAGATTGAATTTCTTCCGGATAGCATCTGCATGCTAAAACGTCTGAAGTGGCTCGATGTTAGCGACTGTTCTTGTCTTGGGAAGTTGCATGAGGATATTGGCCAGTTAGAATCTCTGGAGTGGCTAAATTTGTCGGCTACAAAGATTAAACATCTTCCTGATAGCATTTGTAATTTAAAGCATCTGTATTATCTCAACCTTCGTGGTTGTGCTCTTCTTGAGAAGCTACCTGAAGATATCGCTCCCAAGCTTCGTGTTTTTAGATAAAGAATACAACCGTCGGTGAGTAAATAACACACTTGTTTTCTAAATTCATTTTTCCCTTATTTTAATTACACGATGGTTGTTATAGTTTATACCAAATTGCATTTTTGGTCTCTAAATACCAAAATTACATAAACGGTATCCATTATAAAACTTGTTACACTTTTGGTCCCTTATTGTGTTAAAGATGTTAAAGTTTCAAAAAGATGGTAGACGGACCATGGATAAAATGCAGCTATTGTACGTGTTTTCAAAGATTCTCTATTGTCGATTGCATTTTAATTTCATACTAATGGCGCAATTCCATATAAGCTAAAGTAGTTTCTTGGTTTTAAGGTGGCACTCTGGCATCGGCGGATCAAACAGTGGCTGATCTAGACAAGGTGTTAATGATCCCGACGAAGTCGAGTATAGGCATCAAATGTACGTAGAGGCACATCTTCAGATGAGGGGCTCAAAGCCGCTGATTACTTCTTGAAGCTAATTGATATGGGGCTGATGGAAAACAAATATGGAAATTGGCCTGACCTCAAATGTTGTGAGATAAGAAATGGTCTTGAAGGAGAATGGGAAACGCTAACAAGTTCTTCGTTAAGCTGCCTAGTTGGTGAATGGTCTCGATGTGTGTTCAAACTTGCTTATTGCTCTCCGTAGAAGCTGCCTATCTTCACTTGCATTGTTTGATCGTTTTACTATTTCTATTTATAACGTATTTAGCTAATTTGTTTTTTGTACTTCAGGGAACCAACTTATGATAATATTGTAGAATGTTTACTGTGACAGGTAAACTAATTATGTGTGAACTTATATGTAGTGTGAAATGATCTGCATTTGCTTTAATACTGAATTTTTAATCTTTTACCTCACCACTCTCACCTTCTTATTCATCTTTCTTTGAAATCATGCAGAAACTCTAGTGACATTATATTTAATGAGCGAAAACCCTCGTCAAATATATCAATACCATTTCCTCCACTAGTAGTTGAAACCACGGCTGTGGACAGTTGCCAGGGCCGTGGAGGTGGAGAGAGAAAAACGATTACCATACTGTGATTAAAACCTTTATTGAGCAAAATGAAATACATGTCCTCAACTAAACATTGAAATATTGCAATATCCGATGGCTAGGAACCATGGCATTGATAGGAACCATGGTTGACGTGCGGCAATCCTTGTGATATCCAAGTAGATCCCATATTATTCTAATTTATCCAAAGTGTTTGACATGGTTAAATTCTAACTTTTCCACGAGCCAAGGGGTCCTCATGGAGGTCATGGCAGTGGAGAATTCAGAGGACGGGAAAGGGTAGGGAAGAAGCATAGGAAGAGGACTAAAATGTCAAGAAAATTTGGTGTAATGTAATAAAAAAAATGGCATATTGTGGTAAATTGTATAGTTAAAATGATTTTTGCACGGCTCATCAAATGGCTCGATTTATAGACGATTGGTACAGGCCATCCGAGTTAGACCTCGTCATCGGATCTAGACATTTTACACTGCTAATCTCATTCATAAGATCCTTTTTCATTTCCACACATTTTTACTATGCACTTTGTTTGTCCACATACACTCAAGTAAACAACACCCGTATACCGTGCTTAATCTTCTCTACGAGGAGTTCTGACTTGTCTCCTAGAGGGTAGACTTTCGCTTACTTCATCTAACCTTTCATCTTTCACCTTTTAAGCTTAGAAGCGCAACACGCACATTGGAGTTGATTTTTAACCCATTTTAGAAGACATATGATATAACTCGATTAAAAGCAAGTAGAGTAGTTCAAAGGATTAAACACTACTAGTATTATTTATCATATCCCCCATAACTGGACCTTTCAAAAACAAACACCAAAACGCAAAATATCAATAACCGACAGTATACATGTGGGGGTGGTCCATTCTAACTGCTACATATCATCCAACAAAAACCTATCAACACTATATTCAGCTAAACGGAGACCCATCTTCAAGAGGTGGTTCTGTTGTTCGCATCTTTTTGGTGGGATGCTGCACATCTGAAAAATGAGAAGATAACGTAAGATTATAAGCATAGCCAATACCATTATCGTTATCATCAGGAATTTCCACATGCTCCATTAATGGTGATCTTGGTCCATGTCTCATCTCCATGAAGTCTACTTCTTCATTCATTTGCTTATTACTATTGATGACTTCTAATGAATCTTCACATCCGGAGATTGATGTTTGTGGCGATGTTTCATAAAAGTTAATGTTTTGAGATTCTGGGATGAATATGGGATTTGGTGTGATTCCATTGTCTTGCTCAAGATCAATTTCTGTCAGAGAATAAACAGATTGTCCTCCGTTTTCTATATTTTCCTGTTTTACAAATGAAAGCCGTGTTATGTTAGACTAAAATGTCAAAATTTACCCAAAACAGTCATCAACGCAACCAGTGGACCCATTTGCTTGCATTTCAGGTCAAATTATCAAGTTGATCTTGGTTCATGTTATCATTTGCTTATTACTATTGATGACTTCTAATGAATCTTCACATCCGGAGATTGATGTTTGTGGCGATGTTTCATAAAAGTTAATGTTTTGAGATTCTGGGATGAATATGGGATTTGGTGTGATTCCATTGTCTTGCTCAAGATCAATTTCTAAACAGATTGTCCTCCGTTTTCTATATTTTCCTGTTTTACAAATGAAAGCCGTGTTATGTTAGACTAAAATGTCAAAATTTACCCAAAACAGTCGTCAACGGGTCAAATTCAAGTTACGGTTATCTCTAATAGATCAAAAGGCTCAGAAGCCACCCAAAGTTTATTTGCAATGCATAAAACTTCCGACTCATGTTATTCAAAAATCAAAAGTACAAATTATTTTTAAGGCACTAATTATTTATAGAAATTTTTTAAAAATGGAAAAAGGTGTTTCGGGTAAACCCAACTGACCCGACCCATACACCGTTTTGACCTGTTACCCAACCTGCCCATTTTGCCACATGCAGTTTAGGACTTCACATGACAAAACTAGAACAGAATTACCTCAAGTGATGGCGCTAGGGAACTTTTGTACCCATCAAATGTTGCCTCGTTGAAGGAAGGGAATTGCATGCTTAGAAATGATCTTGGTTCAAATGACGGTTTTAAAGATTCAGTAGGACCCATAGGACATGGTTCAGTTGTCATAGTTAATGATGGTAACAAAGAAATTTCAATTTCCTCATCATCATGAGAAGTTTGACAAACCGTTGAAGGATCATTATTGAACGTTTGTGGAAAGAAATTTACAGCAGTTTCTCTATGGATGTTATCATCATTGGCACGTACGGGAGGAGCTTCGTGAGAAGGTGCCTCTAGGAGATCATATACTAATCTCTGGATAACCACCCTTTTAAGGGATGCATCAGCAGGCGGAAACCAGTCCACATTTAGCTGATAAAAATGTAATTCGTATTAACTTTAAGAATAATAATCCAGAAAAACTAGCACATAGTCATGATACAAGATGCTGAACAATGGTGTGACGTCAAGTATATTATAAAGTACCATAAAAGGTATCTTTATCTGCTTAAACGTCAATATGTAGAAAAATAAATCAGACATGTAACTAAAACTGATTCTATGAGAATGAAAGATGAGTCAGTTTACTTACAAAGTCGACACTCTTTGATATTTTGAATGGATTGAAATTAATTGGAGCCTGTTCCAAAAGAGTTCTACGTAATGGAGCAAGAATAGACCACAGTCAAATAAATTTGGCTGCTGCGGTAACTGCACAAACAACAAGATTCCAGATTCAACATTCATATTAAGTGAAAGCCAAGTGAGAATGTAAAATTGTTTGTACTAACAAGGCCACGTTTGGCATTACTAGTGTTTTTATTTTCCGTGTCTGTTTCAAAAGCGTAAACTCGTAAAACGGATGTTTGGAAAGCGTTTAAAAGTGTCCCATATTAGTAAGGAAATTTAATATTGTGTGATAATATTTATGGAGTTACATAAAGAGGGTATGCTTTAAAAGTAATATTAAAAGTACACAAGTAAAACACACACGCTACCTCAAGTGAGATGAAGCGTAAATTATCAAATCTTGAACAAATATCTTCAGACGTCTCGGTACCCTCCCTCTCCATTCTTCTTTAAGGTAACTGCATTGACATATCCACTTGTAAACCACAATTGTTCGATTATACAAGTTTGGAAAAACGATACAAGTTTGGAAAAAATTTAGAAGCCGACTCGCTATCTCTGACAAAGTGTAAGAAGTGTACTTGTTTTATAACTTGAACTTATAAAACAAAACATGATCAAATGCTACCTTTGCATAAGACCGTTCAAGCCAGTATGATTGCCTCGAATAGGATCCATATGCAGAACGCATGGCACTTTACTCAACTTGGTTACATCTTCATCTAAACATGAACATAGCTTTAGAATAGGAATTATCACATTCGATATGCATGGCGAGATATAAGAAAAATGAAAGACAGACCTTGGTATGTGGCCACTTCCCCAAGATGACACATTACGATAAGACTCCAGTGATAGCTGTCAAAAGGCCGGTTTAATTAGTCAAAACGAGTTTGTAAGCGAGCCAGATTCAAAAGGCTTATAAACTTACTTGTAGTTAACAGGAATAAAGACGTAATCTTTCTCAAAAAGGTTCACTTTTCTTGTCCATTTTCTTACACGTTGAAAAGCTTCCTTCCCTTTACAGGCCTCAAGAGGTTCTTTATCTGGGTCAGCTAGCTTTCGAAAGAAGAAACTATTGAGAAAATGGAACCTCGGTCTATCCTCGGGGTTGATTTTGTTCTTTAAGTATCTGTCGTCAGTTGAAAATATGACACTTGTTATTAGCGAGAAATACAAGGTATGCTAAAGTTGCCACTGTAACAGACTAACGGTCACTTAGAAGCATCATCGGAAAGAGGAAACAAGATACAGAATAACATACTTGATATAAAAGTCGATGATGGTGTCGTTAACAAAAGTGTCGGGTAGGAGCATATCAACGTCTCTCTTGCCAATAGAAACAGCATCAACTTCCCCTTTTGGATAGATAACTTCTTCAAAAGGTTGATCAAAGCTGCAAGCATCCATAATTATGTAAAGTGCATGGATCGACATTAATGCCAAAACACATTGCTCGATGTTTTAACTTATTATATATGCTTTCCACACCAAAGAAAATTTCATTTCATTTCACTTACCAGGGAAAATACTTCGGGAAAGATGCTTCGGTGTGTCCATGGACAGTGTCCCTGCAACAATTATCCCAAGTTGTCAATATATAAAAAAATTATCGATTTGATTATAAAAGATGACACAAAAGAAATCATCAATTGAACGATAAAAGAATTCCCGTACATAGATTACAAAGGATATATGTTAGTTTTAGCTTATTTTCAGGCTCATGAGCTTATTTTATTCGGCTTAATTTCATAAGCCCATATTTTTCGGTTTATTTTCCCGCTTATGAGCTGGACATTTAGACCTACAAACTGATTACATACTTCCAGATTGGGATTATGCCATTGACAGATATTATTTACATTCCATTATAGGTATATCACTCGTGAAATGCAGCAAAAAAACTAAAGCGAGCAACATGCTAAATAGCTCACCCTGACTCATATATACCGGTCCATAATGTTTTGTATGTGTCATTCAAAGATGTGACTGCTTCCTGTTTCCCATACCAGTCAGTGCCAATAAATGCAAACCTCAACTCGGTACCTGAAAAGACACAAGGAATTAAGAGTAAAAAACATCAGTTGCACGAATGAAACTATTCTGAACTTATTATGCACGATCAATAAGAAAGCAGCGCTACATAATATTTAAGCTTTTCATAACCAGTTTCCAAAGATAACCTTTACAATTTGGTTTTGTGGTAACCAGGACAAAACCTTTAGAATTTGAGCTAAACCGAAAACCGGTTTTTGATCATTATGTCACATTTTCCAATGTCACATTTTCAAAGTTAAGAAGTCCAATTTACCCTTACATGTGAGCAGTTGGTAGCATACCTATTGTTGATATTTTAATAAGTATCCTGAGAACAAAAGCATTAAAAGAATAAGAATAGTGACGATAACCTGAAGGGAATTCAACATTTTCAGCTTGTAATGTATCCTCCATAAGTACACGAATCTTCAGCATTGTCATCCCAGCCTGCAAAAATTTACGGTACACCAATGAGTAAGAAGATACACATAAGCGCGGTTGAAAATTGAAATTAAACTTGGTATGGACTTACGTGCTGATACAAATGAGATTTGATATACAGTATATCCTCAATGCCCCACTGCAATCGAAAGGGTTCTTCATCATCATCTAAAAACGAGCCCTTTATTTTGATGCAGCTGCTAGTGAAGGTTAGGCCACAATCTATGCAATATCTATCTTGGTACGCCATATGATCAGGAGAGAAGACAACTGTTGTTACTTCTTCATCGTCCTGTAGTTATTAAAGAGATGTAAAATTACAAGACAGCCCACAACAGAAGCAATAGGCCGAACTATAATTTTTGTGTTTTAGGATGACAAGACAAATACACAAAGTGATACAACTTCACAAGTTCTACGGAAATTATTAAGATATGGAAGTGCAATTTGTGACGAAAAACAGAACATGTGCTATTGAGAATAAGACCTATGAACTAACCATTTCCAACTCGCTTGCGCAATGATCTGAAGATGGTCCGCAGAAGACACCTGACATAAAAACAAACATTTTAGTATAAACAGGTCCGTTAAACCAATAACATATGGACCCAAAAGATAGTCACCATTGCAGAGACTAACACACTCTTCAACATCTCATCAAGTAGTTGCAAAACAGGTTCTGTAATAGAAATGAAGACGGACTGCAATAATTTCTGAAATTCAAACAGTAACAAAAGTTGCAAAACTTACCATCATCGTTGGCAGTGTCGGAACAAGTCGATAAAGATCTCTGATACAACCTCGGATCTTCATGTGAATCAGCATTAACGGATTCATCCTATAGCCAGATCAGCTAATGTTAGCAAGCTATAAAATATGTATATATTAAACTATCAACATAATCATCAAAACATACATCTTCTAATGAATTCGGATTGCTGTTGGTAGGTGAAGCCGTGCAGTGGCTACAAGGGCCTCTGCTTCAGGATGTGCGTTAACATCTGGTTCAAACAAATCAGCTATAGGTTCCGCGTAAGATTGTGGGATTTCTTGGACAACACTAACATCGTCCTTTGGATCTGCCATTATCTTTGGTTCATGTATTTCTGAATCGGGTTGTGGCAGTTGTTCTGTCACTGTAGTGTCATCTGTATAAATACTCAATTAGGCATAAAAACAATTGATACATTGTCTATTACTAGAAGGGTACCCGCAATGCTGCGGGTACCCGTGATATATTTTGTGCCGAGCAAATGTTTTCATTTTAAACTTTCTTTATTTAGCATGTCCCAAATACTTTATAACGTAGAATATATATGTTTTTCAAATGTAGAACGTCCAAATTATTAATAGTTTAAATATTTAGCACTTTTATTTTTCAAAATTAGCATTAAATTGATTGTTATTATTATTATTTTTCAAATGGGATGTTACAACTTTGGGTTGTTATAATACATTTAAGTTCCAAGATGTTACAATCACGGCTTTTAATAGCAAAATTAATACATTTAACTTTAGGCTGAAATCTCTTTATGTGCAACTTCCTTTTAATAGTAATGTTTTTGGTCTTAAAATTTTTAAGACTTCTTTATTTAGAATGTCCTAAACACTTTATAAAGGAGTATAGATATAGATATCTATATCCAAACATGAAAAACTCTATTGCAGACAATGACGTCCTTACTAAATAAGGGTTGGCTAGTCAAACAGCTCTTATATTGCCGTTGTTAAGTCATTATACCATATACCAAGACTCATGCTTCTAAATCCAAATCCACTAATAAGGGTAACTTATAGGAAAATGTTATGCCTTTAACACTATTATAACCGTAAATTCAGAGATTCGTGTGTAGGAAATCCAATCATGCTTAACAGTGGCGGATCTAGCTTTTTTAAGTGTGTGTGGCACAAATTATTTTTCCTCGAGTGAGAAGTGTGTTATTATATACATGATAAACAAGTTAACAATCTTACTTTGATACACTATAAAGAATATCTATTAGCGTCTCAACACTTGAAAGCGCTTATTCACGATACAAACTTCTATTTACAATTTAACTAAGCGTCTATATAAGTGACAATAAACCACATTAAAAAGATGAAAACATACTGTCAGACTCTGTTGTTAACATAAAGCCAAATAATATTTTATTCAAACCTGACATGTTAGAGTGGGCTAGATCATATCTATGTCTCACCTTAGTGAGCTTCGTTATTAAACTTTATAAATTTACTTGTTGCACAATTTCTATATTGTTGTCTCTTACTCTCCCCGTCCCACATCCAAAAAAACAAAGAAAGTATAAACCTGAAAACCTACAAAGCTATTAAAAAAAAAAAAAAAAAAAAAAAAAAAAGCCACAGCTGCCAGTTTCATGTCGTCGCCAGGCACTAGATCCGCCCCGATGCTTAATATTCCTAAGTAACTTGTTTCTTCTAGTGTAAATTAGAGTAGGAGTTCATTTTCGTGTGTATAAGTTTGTACTTTGTACCATAATCTAAGCAAAGCCTATTAGCGCCCCTCACAGTTTGCTGATATTTGCAGGTAATTCATATCTCCATTAATCATTAGTACTATTTTATGCTTACATGCTCGTATGTCGAAAGTTACCATGGACAATAGATAGTAAAAGATACATTGTGAGCTTATATGTAAATAAAGTAATATGTTGGCCCACTAGTTCCTTGTTGCTTTCAGTAACATAAAGACCCCTAATTAGACTACTTATGTTCCTTCCTACTCTCGATAAGTTGATTGTGGATACATATGAGAAATAGAACAAGAAATAATCCGTTGCAGGCAACAAAATAATGAAAAATCACTCACCCACACGGACCAAAAGCTCTAAAGAGTGGGCTTATGAGCTTTTCCATGTTCAAATAAGCCCATAAGCCACATAAATAAGCTAATCCAAACACCCCTTACATTTCATAAACTCACTTTTTACGGCTTATTTTGAAACTTTTCAGCTTTCTTATGTTACAATAAGCTTTTCAAACAAGGCGCAAAAGTGAGCTAATGAAACATAAGCCGAAAACCAAATAAGCCATAAGCCACATAAATAAGCTAATCCAAACACCCCTTATATTTCATAAACTCACTTTATGGCTTATTTTGAATCTTTTCGGCTTACATAAGTTTCTTATGTAACAATAAGCTTTTCAAAATAAAGCACAAAAAGTGAGCTTACGAAATATAAGGCGAAAACCAAATACGCCATAAGCCCGCTATATAAGCCGAAACAAACACCCCAAAGTAAACACTAAATAGCCTAAAACTTATTAAATTATCAGCTTAAAAAATTACTACTAATAAGATAATATGTAATTAATCACGATTAATAAAATGAATTAATTACCGGTAATCATCGGATGAAGCTAATTGTTGACAATCATCATCGAATTAGAGTTAGGGTTTTAATCGATGATGATGATCGGAGAAATATAATCCTTTTTTTATTTATTATCATAAAGTCAAAGTCAATGGGGGAAATTGTTTTTCATAAGGATGGTTTTTGCAATTTTCTCACAGACGACGTCTATAAGGTAAACCACCTATCCCAACTGACGCGTCTTGAACAGGTTTTATGGTATGTGGATGTATTATAAGGTATCTTTGTGTTTAAAGCGAGGTATATTTGTATGATGAAGTTGGTGGTGCTTGATTGTCATTCTTGCATATCGGTCGAAGAGACCAGTCTCTTAATTTTATTACTGTTTGGTGAACTTATTTATCATAAGTCGATTTGAGAACTTATTTTTATAAGCTCGATTTTGTTGCTTATTTTGAGACTTTACATTATTTAAGTTTCTTACAGATGATAAACTTATAAGTTCTGACAAGCCTCAAAATAAGTCACAGACGCATGATTTTGAGACTTGTCGGGTTATTTAAGTTTATTACGATATGATAAACTTATAAAAGTTCCATGTCCTCAAAATAAAGAACAAAATTGAGCTTATAAAATAAGCCCAAATCGCTTATAATAAATGTTTTAGCCAAACAGTGAATAAAATTAAGAGACCCTTGGCTCTTTCGACAGTGCGGCAATGACTAATAAGCACCACCAACTCATCATACAAATATACCTCGCTTAAACACAAAGATACCTTATAAGTTATAATACATCCACATACACATAAAACCCGTTCAAGATGCTACATGATAAAGCTATTCATTTATAGACGTCGCCTATGAAAAACGCGCCTCTATCTATATTTTACACTTAAATTTCTCCGCCAAACAAACATTATTGTAGCTTATTTTAACTGCTAGAAGCGACATTGTGCGAGGTTTTTATATTGTGTAAGTTCTTTAAAATAACCCGAGGTTAGCTAAAATATTTCACTTGCGAAAAAATAGGTGTATATTTGTCATTTGCAAACTCAGATATGTGATGCTAACACTAAAGCTTTCACTAGTATCTTGAAACTCTTTTTGTTTTTAGTTTTCAGAAAACCGGATAACTTTCTTTACTTAAAATAATTGTTTGAAATTTGAAGATCGAAAAGTTATAATCTAAACTCTAGTTATAAGTACTGGTATAGGTAACAAAGAAATAGCAAAAATACTTATCTCAAGCTTTTATGTTTTGTGCATTTTTTTGTTTTTTTGTTTTTGAAAAACCTCCCAATTCGCTACAACTAAATACACTCTTAGTTTTAGCGATGCAAATCAGCATTACTTGTAAATAATGTTGCTTTTATAATGGCTTCATCTTTCGGGTTTTTACAAATTTGGTTGTTTAAACTAAAAATATAATTTTCACTTTTAATTTACATAAAAGGTTTTTAGTTGTAATTATTTTACTACGAGAATTTCGAGATATTTTCTTACGAAAGCAAATTGAGCCTGTAGTAACTCAAGACTTCTCATCTATAAAGTTTCTTGGTTCGATGATACATGTCAATCGCCATCATGTCTTGGATTAGAAACCCAACAGTGTTACTAGTGAAAAAAAAAAAAAAAAAAAAATGTTTGACCGTATTGTAAAATGCAAAATAAAATACGGTAGATTCTAGGGTGTTCACGGACGAATATCCACACTAACCAAAACCAAACCGAGCCGAACCGAAAATAATCGAACCGAATTTGTGACCGAACCGAATTGGTCAAACCGAACCGAACCGAACTAAATATTTGGTTATCGGGTTGGATATGGTTTTAACGAAAACCGAAAACCGAACAAAACCGAATTCATATAAAAATATATTTTTCTATGTATATATATGAAAAAAAAATCACTAAAACTCTTTTTTAGTATAAATATAACATGATTTAAGCTTGAAAAAAATATTTTGTGCTAAAAATATATATAAGTAAATAAAAAAATAATTAAAATTATGTAATTTAGGTTATTCGGTTCGGTTTTCGGTTATAGGGGTTCGGTTGAATCAAATTTAATTTTGGTTCGGTTCGGTTTTCGGTTATACCCAGAAAAAAAATTTTAACCGAACTAACCGAACCGAATAAACCGAATAACCAGATAACCGAACCGATGAACACCCCTAGTAGATTCAGCAAGTTTTTATTTTTGTTCCTGTCATCATCTATTGGGTATGAAACAAAAGCCCAACATAACCCAACCAAGAGCCCAAAAAGAACACCTCTAGTTAGTTACAACAATGAGCCCAAGATGTAGTAAAGGGTATAGAGGCCCACAGTCACAAGTAATTTACATCAGCCATTTACTTCTTGAAGTGAAACTACCACCGCAAAATCAGGGCTTTTAGCCACGGTTAAAGGCAAAAGTCGGCTAAAGGTCTTGGCTAAAACCCTTAGTCATGACTCGGTCAGACCTTTAGTCACGACCATTCTTAGCCACAAATTTCACTACTTGTAGCCACGACAAAAGTTTTGAAAAATATAATAAAAAACGGCTATTAAAATAATATTACACTTTTAACCATGACAAGTCAAAATTTATAGAATATAGATCAATGTATTTCCTCAACGTTTGTCTTTGTGAACTCGAAATTTATCAATATAACATCTTTATCAGGCACATTCATATATCGACTTATTAGAAATCTTAGAGCTACAAAATATAAGTATTGTGTTTTACTATTTCGACATGATACTCCCATGTAGGGTGGTCATGTTGAAGTGAACAACTCCTTTGTGTAAGACAGTACTAATTTAATTCACTCTATCTTCTTTTAATTTTAATGGATACTATACTACTAAGAGACAGGTGTCGAGTAGAAGAAAACTACTCATTTGGGTCTTACGGGCCACATTATCGCGACAAACCCCTCCTACAACCCCTTATCACAACAAACAACAACTTACTCATTTACGCCCCACCACTTCCTATTTTATTTGGGAATGATTAAAAAGATTATATTTGCCACCATTTTTGTGGGTGTGAACAAATTTTTTTCCTCATGTACTTTTCTTTCAAATTTATTCTTTTAGGAATTGATTTTAATTTTTTTGACAATTTTGCCCTCTTGGCTAATAGAAAATTATTTTTAGAAAAACGCCACATATTACCCTAAAAAGTATGAAGTTGAAAGAAGACTACCCATAAAAGCAAAAAATTCTTCACCACCCACTAAGCGAAATTGGCAAAGATGATACTTTTTTCAATCATTCCATTTATTTTTATACAATTTATCAAATAACATTAAATTCATTCATTAAATTAAAATACAATACAACATATTAAAACTTACAAAACTTAAACGACACGGATAAAAAACACGATAAGGAAAAAATAAACACGATACAGAAAAAATCATACAACACCGTTAAGCATTTCATTAGTCCCATTTGGGTGGTTTTCAAAACCTCCTACAAGTGAACATATTGGAAGCTTCTCCACCAAAGCATTGTTCAAGAATGGTCTTTGTATTCTTGAGATGCTCACTATCATTTCCGCTTGTGTTGAAAACGTTTGTAAACATCGTTAAATTTTTTACATTCACTGTTAAGTTTTGTCCATTTACACGTAACCATATTTTTGTTACGATTGTCACTGTTAGACTGATTCTTGAACATGTCTACAACCTGGTTCCAAAAGGAGTATTCATTTTCATTGTCTATGTCTTAGGAAACTTCGACCCAAACTTCCGCTAGCAAGTTTTCTTCTTCCCTTGACCAACGAGTATTCATTTTCGATGTTTAGACTTTGAAACAATTTTTAAAAATATCGAGATATAGAAGTGTGTGAAAAATATTGTGTTATAGCATGTTATTTATAAGGTCAAATAGTCGTTTGAAATAGTACAAGCGAGAGGATTTAAAATTCAGAATTCAAATTCAAAATTTAAACTCAAATTCAAATTTCAAATTCAAATTCAATTTTAAATTTAAATTAAAGATTACAGTACGAGCGGGAGAATTCAAATTCAATTTCAAATTCAAAAACTTGCCTATATATACCCATTCACTGATTTGTTTCTCACACACACAACTTCTTAGCACAAATTCTCAACAATATCTCAATAAAACTTCTCCCAACAATTTCTCGACGTTCAAAATTTCTCCCAACAATTTTCCAGCGATATGGTTAACACTCCACCAACAGATATCTTTCCGTTATTCCCAACGGAAGAGGAACTAATGGAGGAATACGAGGCCAATCTGTTTCAACTAACTGAGGAACAGGTACGACTACTTCATCAGGACGAAGAAGTATTGATAGAGGTGGAAGAAAATGAAGCACGAGAGGAAACTGCTCGTAGGGAGCAGGAAGCAAGGGAAGAATACCGCAGGAACAACTTGTTTGACATTCTGGAAAGAGAGTATGAAGAGGGCAGGTTTGCAGATGCAGAGTCTCCTTACGACGAGGGTTATAACACAGACTTTTCATTGTAATTTGTATTTTTACTTTCATTTCCGTATCGTAGTTTGTATTCATCTGTAATTTGTATTTTCAATTCAATGTTTAATATATTTTCACTTCCGTATCTGAATAAGTTTCCATTCATTTAATGTATTGAAACAAAAAACAAAATTGTAAGGGAAAAAAAAGAATGAAAACTAAAATTGTAAACGTTTGATACTTTTGGGCCCTACTTTGTCAGTGGAAATAGTTCGCTGTCTGGGCGAGGAGCTTGGTTTTGGCGAGAAGTGGCGTGCAAAGGGGGTATGTGTAACACCCCAACCCGACAAGGGTCCGAATGTCACATTATGGAGTCTTATTAAATAATAATAACAATACAAGCGGAAGTCTTATTAAATAATGTACTAATAACAATACATAACATACTAATAACAATACAAGCGGAAGTCTTATTAAATAATGTACCAAGTCATATAAACGAATGACTTACAAAGGAAAAAAAATACATGTCTAAAAGATACGAAATATCAAAACAAATGTTCTTCCAAATGAGTCCAAAAATAATAGGGGAACTAGGGTCGGTTCACTCAAAAGCTCCTACTCAAACCCATCAAAGCCCAAAGATCCCACTGGTACCTACCGCATGGAAAAGAAATGCTACCGAGCTTAAAAGCCCAAAGGAATGATATGACAAAACAAAAGCTAAACATAACCAAAATACAAAAATGAATCAGAGGAAGCTGATAACAAAATCGTAACGAATGAGCACAATGAGTCTATGAGTCAATGAGGAACCTACAGAACACAACATTAACATATATCCAAAAGGAACAGAAATCAAAGAAAAGTAAAGCAAAGTAAAGCAAATAATCATTGAACAAATATAATCACTTGTAAATAACCAAACATACAAGTATCAGAACATAATCACATAGGAGTTGATGAACAATATCATAAATCAAATCAAGCAACCAATAGTGTAAAAGCAAATCAGTCAGCGGATCAACTAAACATGAATATGGCCAGTGTTGCAAAAATCGGCCTAGGCAGCCGATTAATCGGCGATTAATCGCTAGGCGGGGATTCACCGCCACGATTTTCACTAATCGGCCTTATGAATCGGTTTGGTAAAAAATCGGTCAACATACCGATTAATCGGATAAAAATCGGTCAAATCGAGCATAAATCGGCCAAATCGGACAAAAATAGGATAAATCGGCCAACTCGGTTATGGATAGAAATCGGCCAAATCAGGGATAAATCGGCAAAATCAGAGATAAATTGGCCAAATCGGAAAAAATGGCCAAATCAGGCATATAGTTTCAAAACTTTTTAACTTTATATATAAAAAATCCAATCCGATTAATCCCCGATTAATCTCCGCTTAACTGATAAATCGCTAGGCGGTACCCGACCGCCACGCTACCGCCTAGCGATTTTTGCAACCTTGAATATGGCAAAACAAACAAATCAGATAATCAGATATACATAAGCTAAGATGAAATCTATAAACAAATGGGGGCAACCGAATAAAATGTAAGCATGGCAATCACACAAGTCAGATAAGCAACAATTACATAACAAGCGAAAATACCAACTGGAGTATAAGCATGTTAGTCACATGCATCAGGTAGAAATACTGAACAAACATCATAATTAAATGAATTAACTAAACAAGAGTATAGCATGATAAACGGATACATCAAATGATTACATACTAGCATGGCAACCAAACGAATCAAATGGTCACATAATAGCATGATAAGCGGATAATCAGATATGAGCATGATAACAGATGATTTAGGTAACCACATAATAACAAAGTAGACAGAGAAATCATGTAATCATATAATAGCATGGTAAACAGATGGATCAAATAATCATATAATAGCATAGTCAACACATGAATCCAATAATCATATAATAGCTCGGTAAACGGATGAAGTGATAGTCTGAAGTATAAGCTCGGCAGTCAACCGAAATGGAGTGAAAGCATAGTAAATCAAATGAATCGAAGACTGTGTATAATAACCAAATGAATTGAAGCATGAGTCTGAATAGTCAAACGAATCACATAAGAATACTGTGTGAATAAGTAGTTAACTGAATGACCGAATAGGCATAGTACACGAATGAATCAGAATATCAGATAGTCATATAATAACCAAAATCAGAATGTTGCCACGAGCACCTAATACTAAAGGAGATACTCCAATAGCCAAATCTAACGAATCAAATATCATAACCCATATCTGCCAAATCATATCAAATCCGTCAAATCATAAGTGCACAAGGAGGGAGACCTCTCAAGTACCAAATGGAGTAGCTAGCTCCCAAATGAGGGTGTATTGCACACACGCACTACATCACCAAAAGCGGATCGAGTACCTAGATGCATCCATACGCCCTCGCAAAACAAATGATATATACATATGCCAGTTCGAGAGTGTACATACGTATTCATAATGGCCAAGTGATCACATATATCATATCATATCATAAAGGGAACGTCGGGGACTAATCACACCGCCCTAGATAGTGTCATGCCATTGGTGCATCAATGACATGGTCATGGTACCTCCATGACTAGTTAGATCGGGCAACTGAACATAACGAATCATATCAAAGCATATCCATAATCATATCATATCCAAACCAATCATATGAGCATAACTGAATCATATAATAGCAAACGGATATCGCAACAGATCTCATAACAAAACGGATAACAGATCGAATATCATAATGGATGAAATCATATCAAAGAAATCATAGTAAAGGGAATCATATCAAAGATAAGGAACCAAAGTCAAGGATCGAGAAGATGAGAATAAACCCTTAATGAGAAAGGGTAGAATATCTGTACCTTAGCAAACGAAAGCAAATGGAAATGCGAGCACGAAGAAATAACGTCACGTCTTCTTCAAGGAATCTACGCGGATTACGGTTCGTATAATACTTATTAGCTCATTTAAGTCATAACGGATTTATTGCTTATATAAATCGTATTAATATTTTTAGAGTTATTAAGCGTATTCTCATTTTTAGTAATGGACCGAAATAAATACTTTAGGGTAATAATTATTAATTATCCAAACTTAGGGGTTACAAACGATAAATGGTAAATTTAAAGGTTTAATATGACAATATAACAAAGTTAGAGGTTAAATATGATAGGTTCCAAAGATTAGGGTCAAAAGTGCCAACTTGACAAAGTTCGGGGTTTGCATGCGCCCATAATCAAAGTCTAAGGTTTAAAATGTAAAAATAACTAAAGATTCAAATTACATTCAAAATTTAGTACGCATACTAAAAGGATATGAATTACATTTTCAATTTGAATTAAATAAGAAACCAAAATAGATTACATATTTTGTTGAACTTCAGTTCATGATCCCAAATATAATAATATATATTAGTCTTAAGCTCTCATTTTCTCTAATAGCCGAATGTTATAAGACTCACCCGAATGATCATCCATCATTACTAAGAGTTACATGAAAGTATAGGCAAGAGATAAACAATGTAACCTTTATTCGGATCTAAGTCGCAATAGTCACTTAGATTAATAGTATCCAAATGTTACAAAATTAGATTAATGTCAATGAGACAATAATCATATGAATGTAAAGACAAGACAAGATCGCTGAAATGATCTAAGAGAAAAGAAGAGAGTGATACAAAAGACCGCACACTCAGTGTGTTTCTAACCCTAGAATAAAGGACGGATTAAATAGGGATTAAGTTACACTAAGACCCTCTAACGGCTATAATAATGAACTTCAACAGAAACAATAAAATGAACTTCAAAGAGAACAAGAGAGTCTTCGGCAGAATGATAATCTTGGAACTATAAACCACTTATGCTTTGTCCATGTTAAACCCCGTAATATGCCCGCAAAGAACATAGCTTGAAAGCCATTAGCAATTGATAAAGTGACATGTTTGCCACAGATTATTACCCCAAATTTTAACATTCCCCTTAATCGATTGGCAAACATATCAAACATTATCAATTTTTCACACAAAATTTATGCCGATAGATGTGGAGGTTCTTTGTAAGAATGTCGCAGCTTGATTTGAAGATCCAATCTTTTAGCATTTATAACACCTCTAGCAATTTTTTCCCGATGAAGTGAACATCAATTTCAAAGTGTTTTGATCTTTCATGAAAAAGTGGTTGACAAAGAAGTTGTAAAGCGATTTGTTATCACAAAAAGATTAACCGGAAGGTTGATATCAACTTTAGATCTTTTAGGATTTTCTCGAATCCAATGATTTCACAAGCAGCAGAGACATAGATCTATACTCGCTCGTGGAAGATTTTGAAAGAGTGTTTTGTTTTTACTTTTCCATGAGATTAAACAATCATTGAAGAAAACACAATAACTCAGAATCGATTTCCGGTTTTCTTACATTTGGCCCAATCAAGATCACTATATCCTTCAAGATGATTTTCGAGTTGTCAAATTGTACCTTAGACCTTTTCCCGAGCTCCTTTTAGATACCTCGTAACGTTGAGGGCACATTCCGTATGAGATTTCAAGGAGAATGCATATATTGTGCCGCATAATGAACCGAGTATGAAATGTCGTCTTGTATGGGTGAGGTAGATAAGTTTCCCAAGAAGCTTCGATAACCAAGTGATGTTGACAAGCAAGGGGTCATCATCGTGGGAATGTATGGAAGCACGAGTTGGGTTCCATAGGGGTGGACATGTGTTTGCACCCAAGAAGCCCAAATTTTTTGAGGAGTTCAAGAAGATTTTCTTTGGGAGAGACAGATGTCATTTCCGCTTTTAAAACCTCAATGCCAAGAAAGTATTTTAGATTTCCCAAGTCTTTGATATGAAATTTTGATTTTAGAAACTCCTTGAATAGGTTTATCTCATCAACACAGCTTCAAGAAGAACAATATCATCCACATAAACTAGAAGAGCATGAACTTGTCATTCTCTGCTTTGGTGAACAGAGAATGATCATTAATGATTGAACAAAGTTGTTTTCCTTTAAAACACCGACAAGTTTTTCATTCCATTTTTCGGGAGCTTGTTTTAGACCATATAGAGACTTAACAAGTTTGCAAACTTTATTTTTATTGTTCTCATTACGTAACCCTTTGGGAATGGTCATATAGATATCCTCATCAAGATCTCCATATAAGAAAGCATTGTTAACATCAAGTTGAAATAGAGGCCATTTGTTTTTACAACTAAGGCAATAAGACATCTAACAAGAGACATTTTACAACAGGGAAAAGGTTTCATCATAGTCTATTCCTTCCCTTTGGTTGTAACCTTTAACAACTAGTCTAGCCTTGTATCTATCAACTTCACCATTAGCTTTATATTTGATTTTGAAGATCCATTTGTAGCCAATAGGAGTTCTATTAGAGGTAGATCGCTTATATCCCAAGCATGGTTTTCATTTAAGGCTTCTATTTCGTAATTCATAGCATCTACCCAATTACTATCAAGGATAGCTTCTTCATAACAAGTAGGTTCAATACTTTTATTAAGACTAGAAACAAAGCAAGAATTGTCTTTGTTAAGATTTGAGTAATTAACAACTTTTTCAACACCATATTTGACTTTTCCTTCTATAATAAAGTCATTAAGATTATCGGGCAATTTAGAAACTCGTTGACCTTCTAGCAAGAGTGGTCGGCAAGCCTCTTTCTTGTTCGCCAGAATCAGCGTAGTATCGCAGGATCGAAACCGCTCAACAGATCGTGAACCGCATCGCCAGGATGTGAATCATGTGATATGTTGCCCTCGTGGTGTGTATTATCATCTATAGATGTTGCAACCGGTTCGTCAATCCTAGTAGGATGACTTACCACCGTGCTATCATCATAGGATGTCACTCTCCTTCATCATTGGGACTTGTTTGTGAGTCAAAGAAATTTTGTGATTTAAATCTTTGGTACAAAGGTTTCAACAAAAGGTTTTGACAAATTATTTTTCATTTTGAAGGAAAACAGCTTCATAAAATTTGACATCTCCGAGTAAAAGATATTTTTGTTTCTAGGCTCAAGAGTTTATAGCCTTTCTTCTCATTTGAGTAACCAATGAAAACACTTTTTCGCACCTACTACCAAATTTGTCGAGATGTTGAGAATGGTGGCATAGCATAAGCAACCAAAGACTCTAAGGAGAGAGAGTGAAGGGTCATGCCCATACACATGGAAGAAGGGGACTTGCTGACAGAATCAAGAGGCAACCTGCTTATGACATATGCAAAGCAGCTAGAACACATTCAAAGCCAAAGATTTAGAGGTAATTTCTCAAACATAAGGGATCTAGCAACATTAAGGAGATGCCTATGTTTCCTTCTCTCGCAATGCCATTTTGTTGAGGTGTATAGACACAAGAAGTTTGATGTAGAATTCCTTTTCATGACGTAATTGTTGAAGTTTATTATTGACAAATTCGTCCCATTATCACTTCTAAAAATTTTGACATTGTGTTCAAATTGATTTGATAGCATATGAGTGAAGTTAACAATGGAAACATAAACATCATCCTTCCCTTGAGCATATAAACCCACACCGCTCGAATAGTCATCAACAATAGTTAAAAATATTTATAACCATCTCGCTAGTGATTTTATATGGTCCCCAAACATCAAGGTGAACAAGTTGACCAATTTTAGTGGATTTGTGTTCACTTAGAGGAAATGGTTCTCTCGGTTTGTTTGGCTTTATTACAAGTATCACAGAGATGATCGGCCAGATGAACTATCAAAGTTAAGAGTGGGTCTAAGATGTGTAGGACTTGGTCGAGGATGACCAAGTCTTTGATGCCGAGATTTCTAGAGACATGATGTAGATATGCAATTATTAGAGGTAATCTTACATGTAGATTCTATATCAAAATATATAATCCATTGTGTTGTTTACCAATCCCCACAATCCTTTTTGATGTAAACTCAGATATAGCGCTTAGATTCATTAAATCCAACAAACATTTTGTTGTCTCTAGCAATCTTATGAATGATAGTAAACCGACATTGTATTCGTGAACAACAAGAACATCAAAAGAGTTAGGTCATTATTGACCTTTAAGTCACCAATTTTAGTAATTAGGGCCCGAGTACCATTGGGATGTCCAACAACAAAGCCAAGATTTGAAATGTTAACAACATTGATTAAAAATTTTCGCATACGTCATGTGTCGATTTGCACCGTAATCAACAATCCAACCAAGACCGATGTTTCCAGCTAAGGATTTAGTGTTGTTGTTAAAAACTTGTTGAAGTTCACATTAAACTTGACACCGCCATTAAAGAAGGTTCCCGAAAAATTTTACCGCTAAGTTGGCATTAGCAGATGACACATTGTTGTCATTGAGAAGACTCATGAGTCTTGAGAGTCGCTCATTAGATAAGGAGATGGAGAATTGCTAGTACTATTATCATGACATGATTAGTTTCAGCAGAAACATTGTTATCGCCGAAAGGTTTTCCATTAAAGTTTCTCTTAACATATCCAAAGCAGATATCCAACTATTTCATAACACCTATCAACAAGATGACCGTGCTTTTGCAATTGGTACATTTTAGGTTCATATTTGGTCCTCTCGCTATTAGAGTCATACAGTGTTAAAACCAGAAACTTTGTTGTTAAAACCTCTTTGTTATCAAAAATTTTCCTCCATCGAGGTTTTTGCATTAAAGGTCGTAGCATTGGGTTTAGCGAGCTATTCCCGATGAAACATTCTGTGAGATTCTTCTCCGAGACAACAGAGAAAGCGCTTTGACATTAGGCAAAGGATCTCTCGTTAAAATATTGCTTCGATGGGAACATAGGAGTCATCAAGACCCATAAGAAATTGCATTAATTTGATTAGTTGATTGTGTTTTCAAAATGTTTTGCACCTCACAAGTGTGTGGAGGCAAGCTAATCATACAATCAAATTGTTTCCATAAAGAATTAAGATTGTTATAGTAATCACTAGAGAGGACCCACTTTGACTAAGAGAGTTTATATTCTTATGCAGATTAAAAATAGTGAACCATCAACCTTGTCATAGGTATCTTTAAGATCATTCCACATTTCATAAGCGCTTTAGCATATATAGCACCAAAGAAACAGCTCAGATCGAGAGAATTAAGAATCCAAGTAACCACAACAGAGTTACAAGTATCCCATTGATTAGCAAGACTAGGGTTCGAATCATCTCTTATGCAAGTACCATCAATAAACCCTAACTTATTATGGTTCCTTAAGGCAAAGGTCATGGCCATATTCCATATTTTATAATTTTCGCCTCGTGAGTTTGATAGAAATAATGGAGTCCCATTAGTGTTATTAGGGTGTAAGTACAAAGCATCCCCAAAGGATAAGCTTTTCTCGTGGAACCACCACCACCAAAGATTATCACCAAGAACCATAATAAAGATGAAAGATGATAAAGATAATAATAAGACTATGAATATAAGAAACAACAAGCACCAAGCTCGTGGACTAGGGTAAACCAGAGCAGGTATTCGCACCACTCAAAGGTGGCGATCAAGATGTTAGTCTACCCGCTTGCACCCACAAAGACTTAAGCATCAGTATGTTTGAAGAAGAGATAAGACTTAGACTTACGAGAGATATGCAATGAAGAATGATCACAATTACCCTAGATTCACTTAGTCTAGGATTAATTGTAAGTAGAAGATAACCAATGATTACGCCAAGAGCAATAACCCCAAACCACCAATATGTTGTCAAGAGAATCAATGAGCTCAAGCTCGATACCATGTACGAAAGTATAGGCAACAAGAGATAAACAATGTAACCTTTATTCGGATCTAAGTCGCAATAGTCACTTAGATTAATAGTATCCAAATGTTACAAAATTAGATTAATGTCAATGAGACAATAATCATATGAATGTAAAGACAAGACAAGATCGTTGAAATGATCTAAGAGAAAGAAGAGAGTGATACAAAAGACCGCACACTCAAGTGTGTCTAACCCTAGAATAAAGGACGGATTAAATAGGGATTAAGTTACACTAAGACCCTCTAACGGCTATAATAATGAACTTCAAAGAAACAATAAAATGAACTTCAGCAGAACAAGAGAGTCTTCGGCAGAATGATAATCTTGGAACTATAAACCACTTATGCTTTGTCCATGTTAAACCCCGTAATATGCCCGCAAAGAACATAGCTTGAAAGCCATTAGCAATTGATAAAGTGACATGTTTGCCACAGATTATTACCCCAAATTTTAACAATTAAGAACTTACGTTAAATGTCATATTAATTTAATCATCATATAGCATAAGGTCTTAATTATTAATAATGTTCATATTATTTAGTGTAAAATTTCAAATTATATGAGAATTTTGGAAAACAGATTCTCAGGTATTACAGTATGGCAGCGAAGGGTGGCGAGGCAGTCACGTCAATGTGGCGAGAAGATGAAGAGACCACACTGATAGCTCTAATCTACTACTCCTTCCGTCTAAAAATCTAAGTCTTTTTTTACTTTTTGAATCTAACTTTTACCTTAAATATTTTTTTTTGTATTATATAATACTTGATGAAAGTTATAACAATGAAAACACATTTAAAACCCAATCTAGTTATATATTTTGGATCAAGTATTATATAATACAAAAATATTTAAATCAAAGTTAAATTCAAAATTTTAAAATGAACTTTATATTTTGAGGCGGGGTAGTATATCATCTTTCTTTTAGTCTCATTCATATCACGAAAAATTTATGAAATGCATAACCATTTAAAAGCGCAAACCTTCAAGACACGCTGCTACAAAAATTGGTTTATTCTCCACTAAATTTTCACACTTTTTAAAAGTGTGTAAAATTTTATTGTTTTATTAACGCAATTATGTGTAAAATTGTTTACATTGATAAATGTGAAAAAATTATAAATTTCACACTTATAGTTGATCAAATAAAGTTCGCACTTTTAAGTGTGAAGAATTATAAGATTCTTCACACTTCTAAATATGAAGGTTTTGTAATACCCAAATTCTTCAGACTTTGAAGAAGTGTGGAGAATTTTGGTCCCCACACTTCGGAGGCGTGGAGAATTTGGGCCCACATCTATAAGTGTGGATATTTTAGATTTCCACACTTAAACGTGTGAACTCTTCTTTGACACAAATAAAAGGGTAAAAAATTTATTGTTTTACAATTTTTTTCCACATTTATTAATGTAACCAATTTTTACACATTACAAAGTGTTAGTAAATTAATAAAATTTTACACACTTTCAGAAATGTGAAAAAAAAAATGTGTAGATTGAACCAATTTTTTGTAAGGACGCATCTTATTTTTTCCAAGATGCCACGACCTTACCACAATATTTTTAGCAAGAAATAAAATATATAGATTATTAAGAAAATTCAGTTCTATATATATCTTGTAGTAGGCATGTAAGGCAAATGACACGAAATGTAATCAACTTGACATGTTGTGTAATTTTTTACTTTTTCAATTGTATCGCATACTTTGAATTTCATCATGTATGTATTTTGTGACAAGTTTAACATTCTCATCTATCAACAATCCTATTAACAAGTAGGGGTAAAATAGTTATAAGACACACACAATAAATAAAATTCAAAGTATGATGTATATAATAGAAAAAATAAAGGTGGCTATAAAACAAAGTAAAAGTGACAAAAGTAGTTACATTTCCATGTCATTTGCTTATATAAAGGTTGTATTTGGTGCGAGGCTTATAAAGGTTTATCTGGATTTAGTTTTTAAAATAAGTTTTGTTTGTCAAACAGACTTATGTAAGCTAAGATTTTATAAACTATATAGCTCCATAAGCTCAAGCCCATTGAAGAGAACTTATCTGGGTTTATATGGTTAAATTCTTAAATACCTTTCAAAATATAATGATTATCGCAAAATGAAAATATTGTTTGTCATTAAATAAACCCGTGGGTATAGTTTTATTATTGACAATTGTTTATATAGTGAAAACCCTAGATACCCTAAACCCAAAAACCGAGCTTGGGTTTATTTATCCTCTAATATTCCTCCGCAATCTGAGCGGCGAAATTACAAAAACTCGAACTGTAGTAGTAAACTAGAAAAGAAAAAAACATTAACGTAATAAAACCTAAGAGCCCGTTTGGTTGGTGGGGTTACCGTGGGTTTTAGATTTAAAAGCTTAAATCCGTCGTTTGTTTGCATTCATGGTACTTTGGATTAGACTCATAAACTAAATATATAGCGTTGTCAAAAGGAGACCTCTTGGTGGTATTCACGCAGTGGGCCCAGATATTCTTTTCACCTTATATTTTTGTCCTTTCCATCCACTAACATTATAAAGTAATAAAATAATCATATATTTATTGGTCTCTCCTCACTTTATTGTAATATAAATAATTTTTAATTTATGTTTTAATATATAATATATTTAAATATTATTTTCTCTCTAATACATCAAATCAAATTCCAAATCCTAATCTACAACTTTACATTCAAATCCAAATCTTAATCTAAACCCATCTACAAACCAAACGGGCCCTAAATATAATCATACCAAAAAGAAAACATAAACACTTGAGAATTGTTTAACCAACGATTGACTTGTGTTATAGTCGACTGGTAACAAAACAGTCACCAACAATAGACTTTAGTCGACTGGTTATAAAGCAGTATCAACGATCGACTTTAGTCGACTGGTAACAAAAAGTAAACAGTTAAAAATCCAAAAAATAAAACTACTGTAACCTTTTTTTTTTACTCGATGCTTAAATAATAATAATATGGTAAAAAGGATAAAAACAGATGTCAACAAAACATCTCAACCACAACTTCCATCTGCCAAATCCGTCACCAATGCCTCTTTCTGGTCATCACTCACCTCTTGCTCACTGGACCAGTTGTCTACACCGATGGTGATAAAGGGAGTTTAATGGATGAAAAAGGAGTGTGGAACTTTTTATTTTTTTGTAGGAGTTTAAGGTTAAAGATTTGGTACAGTAAATATAAAACTTTAGGGTTTAATGGATGGTGTTTTTAAGGATGGCGTTTTATTGAGGTGAGGGTTAGGGTTTGGCCTACGATACCACGTTGACATTAAATAAACTCTTATATATAATTTTATTATTTACCATTATTTATAATCAGAAACCCTCAGAACCCTAAACCTACAAATCGGGTTTGGGTACTATTTATCCTCTAATAAATATATCTTAATTTAATTTAATGTATTTTTAAGCGATTTTAACTTTATCTAATTCGCCAAATAACTTTATAAAATATATATATAGCTCTAGTTTTAGAACATGATATAATTCTACAACCCATTTCGTCAAACATACTCAAAATGATCGTAAGTCTCTAAACAAAAACATAAACAAACTTGCAAGCTGCAATAATCGTTTAATTGTCGGGTAACATGACTTACATTTCTAAGGGGATCTCTAATATTGATATTTTATCATGAGTTTAAAAAGTGTAAACCTAAGTCTTGTAATGGCTCAAAATCATGTACGTTCAAGTTCCTTTAAGACACCATTAACACCCCTAGAAAACCAAGACTTTGATCCTTTTGAAAACCAGCTCTCATTTTGTACGACGAATTAATAGGTTCAAAAAAGGTGGCGACCGTAGCAAGGACCACTCAAGAGGGAGGGGCTAGAGGGTAGACTTTGTTCATGTGGTCTCGGTCATGAAGGAGGGGAGTCGACATTACCCGTCATTCCACATTATTTCTACAAGGTGGATTTTCAATCAATTACCGTATGTTAATAAAAATCGATCTAGTAATTCTCGCGAAAAAAAGTTTAAACTGGACAGGTTTCTCTTGATACAGAACTGAAATTAGACAAATAACTTAAGTTGTTCTCATTAAAACACAAGTTACATAGTCATTGGTTTATCTTCATACAACAAACACAAAATTAACTAGACAACTTACACAATTGACCAATACAATACTTCTTATTCCCTTTTGCTCAAAAAAACACAGCATAACACCACCACCATCAACCTTCTCATTTCATCGGCAGTTTGTCATTCTCGGTCTCAGTTAAATGGTAATCTGTTACACACCGTACAAATTACAATCCATTATACACCAATGCACTTATATATAGATGTTGCATCCTAATATGTTTTAGTTATTCAAAATTCAGATTGTATAGACCACATTTAAGATGTAGATTATAACATGTATATAAAAAGAATTGACGGTGTTTGAAATTTTGATCATTCAAGACCTTCTCTACTTTTAAATTGTATAAGTTCAAGATTTAGCAAATTTAACTATGTGCATATACACGGATTATTGATTGCGCTGTTCGTCAATATTTTTTCGATAGAGAATGCATGATCAGTATTAATCACCATAACAAAGATATAATAGTCATGAATTTGCGAATTGGTATGAGTTATTAGTCCATTTTCATGATGCGGTGTAAGTTGGTGTGAATCAATGATGCATATGCTTTTGGAAGGAAGTGTAACGAACTTACGCTAGTTTAAGAGCAGTGTCTGAGCAATCGTCCTCTGAGGAGGTCCACTTACGTTAGTGGTGACCGATTCGGATGATTGTCCTTGATCTTCATGGATAGTTACCTGCAAATTGTCCAACTCGGTAGCTATTGTCCGAGGCCTTTTGCCTTTGAAATCAAAGTCATCATCTAGAAATACATATACAAATCAAAGGTGTTCATTAATCGCATGTAATAAACGTATGGAAAAATAAAACTTGTTTGAATATCTTAAGAGTCTTACTTGTTGTTTTAAGAGCTTGTTCTCTTCCATTAACTGAAAACCCTGCAAATTTTATAGTAAAGCTTTGATTAACACCTTAAAATGAATATAAAGCAAAATATCTCATAAAACCAAAGTCAACCTTAGAAAAGTAAATTTAAAAAAAAAAATTACCTGAGCTAGTTTTAAAGTAATCTACAACCTAAGTACATATACTCAAGTTATTTTTAATTACACATGTATGTGCAAATCATACCGATTTCAAAATTAAATGTACACATTTGAGTCCGTAAAGTCATAATCAACTCATAGTTTCGAGTAACAAATATGTTACCTTTTGTTGAAGACTCGCTATCTCGTTTGCAATCCTTTCATCCTGAGAACAAAGAGGAACAAAAAAAATCATGCATGTTACTTTTGTGACTAATGATATTCTCAATTCAAAGCTAGAAAAGAACACGTAAAAATCCAATAGAAACCTTTGTTTCAAGCACACGGTGGAGCCCTCCTTCGAGCATGCTCTCCAACCGTTGAAGTTCCTCTAGACTTAGTCCTTGAAGGTCCTCACCTCGTAGCTGACTGTATTTCATAACCAAATCATTAGCAACAAAATTTTATGCATTTGTAGATTATGTCAAACTAATGTAGAAGTACCTCAATTCGCGATTCTTTTCAAGTACCTCCTTTCCCATCCTTGTCTCATCGGTTTCTAGGAGCTACAAGCAACATTGTGTTTTATTATCCAAACATCATATCTAGTTGTGACATGTAGAGTTTGTCACAAATTAAGCACATCGATATGATTTTCATAAAGTGATTTATATTCAATAAAAATATTAAGACTTATTACAGGTGCTTTTTCATTTGTGATGTTAATTTAATTAATCCATTCGACAATAATAATAATCAACCTAGTAGAATATAACTAAGTTTTTCTTGTATGATTTAATCCCAATTTGACTAAGCACCAAATGTTTGAGTAAACTGGTTTTATAAACATAATCAAGATAAAAAATACACAACTAATTAAGCTGGTTGAAGGTCAAGAGAGTGAAACCTGTAGTTGGAGTGAAGGTTCATTAGCTTTATCAGCATTGTTAGTCGCATGAAGTTTATATTTTCCGAGTAACTCCTGCATGCTTCACAACACAAAAAAGAAGAGACCTTACCATTTGTACTCATAAATAGAAGTAAAACGTGATAATGAGTCTCATCCCAATAAACAAGAATGTGTTCATTAGCTTTCACTCTTTAGTCGTGTACATGGTTATTTCCAAGCAACAAATAAATAAAATTGACTGAAATTATAACTATTTTATCTGCATTCGAACATGGTTTTTGCATCATGCTAGTATAATGGTTTATTTTGCAACAAAAAACAGTAAGGGCTGATCAAAAAACAGTAAGGGCTGATCAAATAATCTTTTATGAACATGTTTGTTCATATATAAGCTCATACATTAGCTCAATGCATACATTTAACTTATAACTATATCAATCACATAATTGTTATTTTATTTGTATGAAACCATGACAAATGATGAATCTAGAACAAGTGAAAATTTATCCATTTTACATTTTACATTTTTAAGGTCTATTAGTTGACGAGGTAACTTGGCTGTGAAATATTACAGTAGAATTTTTGGCATTAAGTTATAATCTGTTTAGCAATCAAAAGAAGCATGGCTTTGAAAACACAAAAACTAGATCAAAAGAATCAAAATGTGACACGTACGGACATACCCAGTCGAGGTTAGTTAAACTGCGTAGAACTAGTATAGTTCACCATCCCTACTAAACCAACCCACACCTTTCAAACCAAGAAATGACAGTGAATGAAGGCTAACAACTAAAAGACATGAAGTTAAGCTAGACATGTTTGTAGATCTAATAATCTTAAGCATGATCTCAAGTTATCTTTCGATGATGGGATTCTATAGATGAAACCATATAACTTGATTCAACTGAGTGTTTAATAAAAAAATTCAGAAGTGACATTTCTTTCTAAATCAAAATAATAGTATGGTATAATGTCAAATTATATTTGGATAGTGGGCATAATTAGTTCCAAAGAAAACATACAAAAGATGCATACTAAATGACAAATAGCTGTCACTTTGTAAATCCTCCAATGAATGGATTACTATGTCTAACGACCATTATATATTTATACATATATAATTATGGTAGTGGCAACTACATAAGTACTCCATTGTAATGAAAGTGACTTAATAAAATTTAACTATTTTAGTACAAAATGATCTATATCTTTATACATATAATTATGGTAAATGACAACTACATAAATACTCTATTGTAATGAAAGAGACTTAAAGTATATAGTAAGATTTAACTATTTTAGTACAAAATAATCCTAGCGCCTTGCTTTCTTTTAATCAAATCGTTAAAAAAATTAAAAATGAATGCTAAAGATTTGCTTAGTATCTTTCTGTTTAGTGATAGATAAAGCCATAAAACACTCATTTACTTTTACAAGATTCAACAAGACAAAAGTTTGAGTACTACTGAAGTTACCATATGTTAAAGAGTTGTAATGATCACAATTCATCTGTTTACAACCAAACATCTTATTTTATTATGTGTATACATATACTTGAATCTTATTGTTAAAAAATAGGAAATGTCTGTATAGGTGTTTATGTTTACTGTATTTTGATGCAGTTATAACTCATAAGAGTGATTGGAAATTGGTGGTTCAAAAAGTCCATTTAATTATTTATATGACATAAGCTTTTTGATTGAATAAATTATACAAGTTGCATAGTTTTTTTCAAAAGACAATAAACAAGTACACAAAAAATAAATAAACAGTTTGATCCTATGAATCAAGAAGGGCTTCATTTTAATACCAAGATTATGAGTATAAAAAATTAAGTAGCTAGACACCAAAAAATAACTCAAGAACCCTAAATAAGAACCACCCAAAAAAGGAAAGATTGAGATTTGCATGAATGGAACACAAATTCTTGTCATATATGTACAATATTTCCATAAGTAGAAAATTTGAACAAACAAAATTAGTAAAATAGGGTTTCAAAAAAAAAAAAAAAAAAAAAACACACACACACACACACACAATACCTGGAGCTAGCATACTCAAACAGTTTTCCGGTAGCCGAAAAAATTACAAGTGCCACGTCAGCATCACAAAGCACAGCAAGTTCTTCAGCCTTTTTCAAAAGCCCTCTTCTTCTCTTTGAAAAAGTAACTTGTCTTGCAGTTATATTAACAATCTTTTTTATCTTTATCTTCTCTCTAGCCATTGATAACCCTTCAAGAACAAAACTTTCTAAATTTAGAAATAAATCAACCCACATGAAAAAAAAACTGTATATTTAACCAAGGTTTTTAACTTTTAGATCTAAAAAACAAAACACCACAAAAAGTCAAAAGAGACCCACTGAAGTTCTAGTTTGATATGATCTTCATGAACAACATGCAAAAAAGTAGATGTTTTTTTAAAGCAAAAGATGAAGATTTTGGTGATTCATTTTTCACCTTTTTTGGATGGAAGAAGCTAGATGGATTTTGGATTGGATTCTTGAGGAAAACAGGAGTGTGATGATGTATTGATTTATCAAAGAGTCTATCTTTTTGCCAATAAAAGAAGAAAGAGAAAAATATGTGTGTGTGTGTGCCTGCTGTTGCTGTGTGTGTGTATGTGAAGATGTGTGGGGTTCCAAGAATAGAAAACTATAACCTTCCTCTAAATAGCAAAACTAATCCACTTTTACCCTATTTGCCCAATGAAGTTCGGATAGAAAAAACATGTTTGGAGTGATTAAGTAGTTTGGTTTATAGATGGGTTTAGATTAGGATTTGGATTTGAATGTAAAGTTGTAGATTATGATTTGGATTTGAATTTAATGTAGGAGAGAAAAATATTTAAAATTATATTATATTTAAAAAATGATTTATAAATGATTTATATAAAATGTGAGAGGAGAGAGATAGAGAGAAAATAAAATAGATCCCATTTTTATCCTAAAACCTACCACTCCCCTTTACTTTAACACAATCTTTTATTTTTGGTATTAAATCCAAAACCAAATCTTCCAAACACTTAAAATGATGTGGGGTCCACTTTTCTAACCCAAACCCGTCTAGCCTACAAATAAAACGCCTAATTCATCAAGGTTTTGATTTGTATATCGTTTTGTAGCTACTTTAAGATCTTATAATTAAAATATATAATGACTAATATTTTTAATTGTATTTTTTAAGATGATAACATTATCTATCTACTTATAATAGAAAATGAATCTCTTTTTAACGATCTTAAAATTAAGGCTACAATCTACAAAGAACATGGTATCATACATAATCGCACTATTAATGATCTTTCTCGTCAATCTTAATTTTAAGACTTACAAGTCTTAAAGCTTAATGTACAAAATACAAAGCACTATTAATATAATCAAGATATTTAATGTAGTTAATTAATTAAGCGGTCGATAAATCAATTAACGAATTATTAAAACACACTTACACAAGAAATATAAATTATCAAGATATTGTACAACCAACTTAAACATAATTCACTGCATTAAAATGTCACTAATCTGAATAATAAAAGAACGTTATCTGAATATTGAGTTTCGAACCTACCAACAAAATAAAAATGAAGGGAGGATGGAGGGTAGAGATTGATCCCTTAGCATGTAAAGAATATTTTGTCCTTAAATGATCTTAAATCAATCTTCACACCACAAATTCTAAAAGTATTTTGTTTTGTAATCATATTCAAAGTATAAAAAAGAAAATTTATAAAATATTCATTCCGTTTTAAGTAAATGTCTTGTTTTGACTTTTTTAAAGTCTTTTTATTTCATCCGTGACCTTAAATATTTTGTTTATGTTATATAATATTTGATAAAATTATACCAATGAAATTAAATTTAAAATTTAGTCAATTCATACATTTAACGTCATTATTATATACAAAAGAAAATAATTAATTTCAAAATTGGGAAATAAAACTTCAAAAGATCAAAACAATACATTTATTTTGGAACGAAAGAGTATATAATTAGAACTATTTCGTTGTTATCTTCAAAATGAGTCTAATGTTGAATAGTAATTAATTATTATTTTTCAACGTTTCTTAAAACATATAAACACAAATCTTTTATATAATAAAAGAATTACGTCGTTTGAGTGATTTTGTCGATTAATTCTTCTTGAAAAAACAATTGGGCTAATAGGAGCTCGATTTTTGCCACGAAGCAAAATCGTGTGATGCGATTGGTTAATAAAGTCAAAATTAAATTGATTTTGATCAAACTTTAATAAATTTGGTGGAGTAATTTGGTTGATAAAAAACACATAAAAATATAGGTGTCAAATTGTGAAAACAAAACTTAAAATATGAGGAGGTAATTAATAAAACTTTAGTGGTTGAATTTTTAAAAATTATATAGAGTTAAGTGTAATATTATAAGTCTTGTGCTTTTTAATAACTTTGGATTATAAACAAATCACTTATACTTTATAATTGATCTTTATATCTTAAAAATGCAATGTATATCTTTGTTTAAAATAACAATATATAAATTTTAATGAACATTATAAGTATCAATTTTGTTCTTATATCGTTCGATAAAGACTCGTTTATTTCGTTTTAAAATTTTAACTTATATGAATACGAGGTTTACATTTAAATCTGTTAAGTTACTAAAGCGGAATATAATTATCAAATGTGAAGACTTGTTCTTTAACATAAAAATAAATATCTGTGATTGTCTTATATGATACGACCATTTAATTCTTATTTATTTATATAAGGATATCTAGAAAACATTTTAAAAACTTTAAAGGTATATTTTACTTTATCGTATTCGTTATGTCTTTATAAACTTTGCGTCGTGTGTCACAACATAATATCGATGAGTGAAATTTAAATAACAACATCATCGTCTTTTTCAAATTTATATAAAATTAAATCTTGAGTTACCCGTGAAAATTTTTACAAATATTTCACCAAATTAATGGATATTAACGATAATGAAAAACTCGATGCGTAAGTATTATTTGTACTTATATCATAATTTTTATGGGAGTTCTTATATATGTATATCTTGACTAAAATGTTAAAAAAATTGATTTATCGCAAAACTTACGTGCGTCTTGGCTACTCTTATATAATTATATGCAATTACTTTTAAAGACACGATATTGATGTGTCTGAGAATAATTTTTTGTCAAAATCGCGTAAATTACTAAGATTATTACTCTAAGCATAAATTATGGGTTTACAAATAAAGTTATATACTTTTAGGTATTATTATAATGCGTTCAAGTTTAGATAAAATGTTAATAAAAATAAAAGTACACAGAAAAAAAAAAATAAGAATGGTTAATTGGTGTTGTATTTTGGTGTTAATTTTGGAGTTGCACCATATATGGTGTGACTAGGGGTGTCATATTTCCGACTAGGGGCCCGAACCGACGAAGGATATTGAATTCGGGTTACTCAGTCAAAATCAGTCGGGTCGATCGGATCAACTGATTAACAGAGTCGAACTAGGGTCGGTGTCGGGTTCAAAATATTTGAAAATTCGGGTTGGTCGACCCTACTAACCCGACTTAATTATTTTTTTTTATTATTATTTTTTAACTTTTCCCAATCTTTATTTAATTGAAAGGCCCAAATTAGTGCGTGAGCATATATTCGCTTCATATATTTGGTTTTATATTCATTTTCATTCATATAATTGACGCCAGTTGAAAGCAAAATCATTCTGAAAAGAAAATGTGTAAATCCAACTATAAAATGCGTGTATTAGTCGTTCTTCTCTTGGTATGAATATAATAACCTTTAAAAGCAAATGAGCGTTATATTCATAACGTTTAGTTACTAAATTTAGAAATTAAATTCTAGAATTATATAAATGGACTGACCAAAACGACTGACTAGATTCGACTGACCGAGGCCGGTTGGCCAACCCGACCAACCCGAGTTGAATAGAATTCGGGTTCAATATATTATTTTATTGACCGACTTGACCCGGCCAATTGGCCGAGCCGACCGACCGAATAGAATGACACCCCTAGGTGTGACCATATATATTATCACAAGATTGCTATTTTACACCAAACACAGGTGTACATTTTAATACATACGTTGATGATGACCTTTGGTTGTGAAAAAAAAAGTCTACAAGGTTATCTCTAAAGTCTTATATGATACAAAGATGTCTAGTAAAGTGAAAACAATATCACATTCTTAAAAAGATAAAGAAGTTTTGTTATTTTTAACTTTTTTTTCTTCACACTTTATGAGCAAGTGAGTTTTTTAAAGATATTCATCTTAAAAGTGTGAATAATTGTTTTAAGGAGAATTTCGTATATATCCCTCATTTGATTCAAAATTCGTATATATCAAGCTAGCTTGAAAATTTATATATATCCAATATAAAAGCTTAAAATTTCATATACGTCCAAATACCGATTTATATTTAATTAAAATCTTAAAATACATATTTATTTTCATTTAATGTTAAAATGACCATTATAACCTTGTTTCTCTACCCTTTTAACTGAATAATATTTGCATTGCTCAGCACTTTTAACGAATACTATTTTAGGTTTGATGACTTCACATCGGTACATTCACCATACTTCAGTATAAACTTTATCTTCTAGTTTTCCACTCTTAACAATTGATCAATTGTTAATTATGAGCCACGTCACGAGCCACAAAATGGATCAATTGTTAATTATTGGTTGCGTGATAACCAAAACACTACTAAAATGATGAAAGGTCGGGTTACTATGGTGAGAAACAAGGGTATAATAGTCATTTTAACATTAAATGGTAATAAATATGTATTTTAAGATTTTAATTAAATATAAGTGGGTATTTGACATATATGAAAATTTTAAGTTTTATATTGGATATATATGAAAATTCAGTTAGGTTGATATATAGTAACCAAACGGGGATATATGAAATTCACTTTTTAAAATCTTCGCACTTAAAAGTGTGAAAATTTTCAATCTCGCGATTAAAAGTGTGAAGAATTATTATCAAAGTGTCGCACTTAAAAGTGTGAAAATTATTAAAATCAAAATCATCATACTTAGGGCATCTTGGTTATGGGGTAGAAGGGTAAACAATGGATAAGATAATGATTGATGGAGCTTGAATAAAGGAACTTAATGCCCCATTATCTAGTATTGGGTATACTTCATTCCTCGACAAATTGAGATGAATGCTCATTATATTGCATTGTATTCTTTTTACCTTTGCTTTTCATTTCCTCTTTGAACCAAGCCGCCCTTAGAAGTATGAAGAATTGTTTAAACCCTACGCACTTTTAAGTAGGTCGAGCACAAACCGATCGAGCAAAGGCGAACCGGACCGAACCCGAACCGGACCGACCATTTTGGTTCGGTTTCGATTCTATGTCTTATCGGATGTCGGTTTTCGGTTCGATTCGTTCGGTCAGACCCAAAACCGACCAAACACGCACATAAAGCATATGGCCGAACCGACCGGCGAACACAAACCGAACCGAACCGATTCGGTTCGGTTTTGATTCATGTTTTAATAATCGGTTCTACGGTCGGTTGGGTCGGTTCGGGACCGTTGCTCAACCCACTTTAAGTGTGAAAAATATTCATAGAACTTCACGTAATAGTGTGAAAATATTTCTTCACCTAATTGGTTGACCGCATTGATATGAACTTTTTGATTTTCACATTTTAAAGTATGACTACACTCTAATAATGTGAATATGTTATTATTTTGTAGTAGTGTTTAGACAATACCGAGCTATTGCGTCCTCTCTGTATGTGGTTTCATGCTATAATGTTATGAAAGAGTTAATCGTTAAAAAGATGAGCTATTCACAAACACTTCATAAAATTTACAATCTTTTATATTAAGAGTGTGTTTGGTAAAAGTAGCGATGGTTGTGACGATGATCATGACTTCTGCTCATTGCTTCTTAAAGAAGCATTGGAAAATGAGTTTTCCTAAAAAATAGCAAAACTCACGCTCTTTTACAAAGCGAACACTAAAGATCAAAAGCTCATTGTTTACCCTCCTTGCCATAATAAGCTCCAAAAAGCTTCGCGCATGAACATACCCTAAATACCGATATATCCAACACCTCTTGTGTTGCAAGTACATCGTGAGAATGTGTTTGACAAACAAGCATACTATACAAGAGCATACCCGATGCTCGAACTTTCCAACAACTTTTAAACTTTCACGTCATAAGTGTTTTGCAAGGTTGTCAAGATCGGGATCTACCGGGATCGTTTCGTCTTTGAAGATCGTGATCGTAAGATCGACCGGGTCTTAAGATCCTACTCTAATGTTGTTGAAGCATAATCTGGCGCTGATGGATTCAACGACTCTCCTTGGCCGTTAGTCGTCTTCTCGAGCCTAAGTAGACACTGTCAACAAAGAGAACCCGTTAGGAGTGGACCGAGGCCGTAGCCAGGGGTCCACCTCAAACAGTCGAGATAGTATCTTGTTGTGGCGTAAAGATGTTATATGATGTGTGTGTAAGCGTGCGAGTTACCGTCATGAGAAGAAGATCAACCCTATATTTATAGGGCATGGATTAGGGTTTAGGCGTAGAGTGGGCGCGTCGCCGAGCTGACCCATTCTGGCCCGGTCCAGGACCATCGTCAACAAGCCCCCGAGTCTAGTATGAGATAGCGCATGGCTATGTTATGCTAGACTTAAGTTCGATAGTAGCGTGGGTGAAAGTGGAACCCGTCTCGCGTCACAGGTAGGCGTGCCTTTTGTACCGATGGCGGCCGCGGCATGGTGCGACGGAGGCGATGTACATGTGCGATGTCTGTATTGTCTTGGCGACAAAGATGTCGACGAAGGCGTTAGCGCGCGTAAGTGTCTTGTTGTCTTGCGACAAATAGGTCTTGACGGAAGGCGTTAACCTGCGCGTAAGTCGACAAACACCGATCGGTCGCGACAAAGTGTGCTGTTGTCGCGAGTCTTTACAACCAACGAGAGGATGTGTCTTGTTGCGCATTACATCCATCTCTTCAACCGACGGAGGCGTCTCCTGCATGGGCATTACATGTGTCTTGTTGCGCATTTAATCTGTCTTTATCTTGGTCTTGCAATACTTCTCACGTACAACTGCTTCCAAATATACTGCGTGCGGAAGCGGTAGTAGGATATGCCTGGTAGCCCCCGAGTTTGATGGTGCTACTGGGTGTAGGAGCATTAAACTTATATATACTGCGTAAACACTTAATGCAAACATTAAAAGCATATGCCGCGAATCGCAAACATATAAAACTTAATAAAGTAAAACAATAGGCAGTATAGCATGAATAAGAGAGTGCGCGCATAGCGTAAAAATATATATATACAACCTATCGTGAGGTTTTACAAACTACATAAACAATGGTTTTGTTTTTTATTGTGTTGTTAATATATAAAAACTTTCGGATGGATGTCTTAGTAACCGCAACTAATAGACCACGGATGGATTTATCTTAACCGCGTAGACTCGAGCGTTTCGGATGATCGCGGATGTTTATACCACGGCCTTTGGTCCGGTGCGCATCGTGGCGATTGACTAGCATCGTGGTATTCGGCGTCTGGCGTCTCTGCGAAGATCTCTGAGCGCAAGGTCTTCTGCGGGTAGATTTATCGCGACTGCGTTGTTTGGCGTGAACAGTACCAATCGTAAAAATAGTATCTGCGCGAATGTATCGCGGCTAAAAGATAAAATAGCTCCGATCGTGCGGGCTTTGCTTAGATCCGATCATGCGGATTAAAAGATAAAATAGATCCGATCATGCGGATGTTTTAAAATAGGTCCGATCGTGCGGACTTTTCTCTTTATATATTGTAATAAAAGAATATGCAATTTAAAGCAAAGATTATTCGTAAATAATGATCTGTTGGATAACAATATGCAATTAACGTGATATTTTATTCCACGTGAAGATGCTTGACCATAAATAGATTTGAAGACCACGTGATATTTTATTAACGTGATAATGATCATAAATAGTAATCTTTATAACAGACGTAAAGTATTAAAGTGTGCATACTTTAAAGCATTAATTACAAATACTTGATGATGTTTAGTCATTTGTATTAGCGCGTGGAGTATCAAGCATGATCGATTATAAAGCATGCGTGTAATCGATTATTATGATGATACTTTAAAGCATTAGCTGCGAATGAGATTTAGAGTACCGATTATAGAAATTTATCTACTTTTTCGGTAATCGGAGAACACGAAACATAGTTTATTCGTGGTCCCGCGGATGGCGCCAACTTGTTGAGCATGTCTGCGCGGTTGGATTCAGCGACTCTCCTTGGCCGTTAGTCGTCTTCCAGCCCTAAGTAGACATTGTCAACAAAGAGAACGTTAGGAGTGGACCGGGCCGTAGCCGGGGTCCGCCTCCAACAGTCCAGTTAGTTAGTATGTTGTGGCAAGCAAAAGATGTTATATGATGTGTGTGTAACGCGATGCGAGTTACCGTCCTTGAGAAGAAGATCAACCCTATGTTTATAGGGCATGGATTAGGGTTTAAGCGTAGAGTGGTAGCGTCTGCTGAGCTGACCAGATTCACCGGCCCGGTCCGGACCATACGTCAACAAATGTTATTCTTAATAAACATGTAATTTTATAAAAATCTACAAATTCTATTTCATTAAAACCACAAAATACTATGAATGTTTCATACAAATGCTGTCTTAATTTATGATTATAAAATGTTTAAAAAGATTAACATTTTATTTTTTGAATTCTAGGAAAAAATAACCCATAAATTTTTAGTTTTTTAGTTTGTAATCCGAGAAAAGTAAGATCGGATTAGATCTTAAGATCGTATGGTCAAGATCGGGATCCTATAAGATCTTAAGCTTGCAAAGATCACTATGTGGGATCAGGATCGTTTTAACTTTGCGATGTCGTGAAATCGAAGAATCGTAAGATCGGGATCGAGATCACGATAATTATGGTTTTTGAGATTTTTATATGGTCGACCTATCTTATAAAAGGCATCAATGGTATAGTTTTTCAAGAAGAAGATGAGATTGTTTAAAAGTTAAAAAGCATAGTTTGATTAATATAGTTACATAGTACAAAGCTTCAAATGTTTATAGATTTACAAATTTTTTGCAAAAAAATTATTGTAAAAACGCTCTTCTGCAATGCGTAAAAGTCATTCAAGAAACCTTAGTAATATACTGCAAAGCTTTCAAAAATATTTGTATTGCAGCTACCTTAAGTTTGTAAAATACAAGATTTATTCTCTAAAACAAACATACTATATAAGTTTGTAAACTATACAATTTATCCTATAAAACAAAATACTTAGTAATGGAAGAATTGTCAATAAACAAATGTATTAGTACTTCTTTCGTTCTAAAATAAATGTTTATTGTTATTTTAAATTGTTTTAAAGTAATTGTTCATTTTATCTTACAACTAAACGAATTACTTTTAAGCGAGAAAATATGAACTTTTATTGACGCATAAGAAATAATGGCATGCTTTTAAACTGCTTGCATTTTATAAATAGATATTTAAATTTAAAATGTGTTGCTACAAAGCAAGTGTAAGAGTGCACGGTGCAGGTACGAACAACATGATATTGGGTGTTTTTGTGCACCAACTGCGGCACCATACTACACCAGCGTTGGCGTCGTTGGGTTCTTCGCTGGTTCATCCGCGGCCGTGGTTGGTGTTCTCCTTTCTTTATTTTAGGGATTTTTTATTTAATTTATTTAATTTATTTATTTTTCAAAGCGGGCTCAAGATGGAGAAAGACAACTACCAAAAGACATGAACAACATATAAAGAATAACAAAAACTACATATCTATAATCTCATGGTTTTAATATCCAATCTCTCGACTCATATTATCCCAGCGACTCTATTTGCCAACCATACTTGGTGACAATCTTTGAATTGTAGGAAATATGTCTTCATGCTTTATGTCCTCCACTTCTTCGGGCTCGCATGAAGGAGTTTGTTGCCCCACTTCAAATTGACCAAAGAAGCGCACCATGAGCCCGTATAGGCTCTGAACCTTTGACTTGAGGCAGAAAGCTATCAATTTAGCGTAATGTCGGTAAAGAGATGGAACCGGAGAACCGCATTTCCACCAATTCGAACTTAAGCCATATAGATCGATTAGGGACGAGTATAAGACAATGCTTGGTCTTCATCCTCATTTTCACAAAAATAAACAATGGGTTGAGCTATGATTATGCCTTTATTAATTAGGTTCACCGGTAGGAGGAGCGATTAGAGATGCTCGCCATAGGCAAATGTTAACTTTTCTAGGTACCCGTGAGTTCAAGCGAAACAATAATCGTCGATTTATCCCCGAGCAACTTACGTTGAATTAAAATGGACAAGGTTTGACCGAAAAATACGGCGAGCGTTAGGCGCTGATGCCATGAGTCGAGGAGATGCGGATATAAAATCAAGTTACAAATATGACTTGTCGATGATGCAAGATCGAGACTACACGACCACGAGGAGAATCCTCAATCGATTACCGTTCAAATTCCTTATTTAAACAACAACGATCACAAACCGAATATCCTTATTGTTTTCTAGCGAAAAGTCTTGGATAAAGGTCCATTAATTGGCGGCTTGTGTTACACAATTTGTCTTTCGGAAAGTGTTTGCTTACTACTTGTGATTTTCCTCGCAATTAGGTTGTCAATGGAATTTCTAGCCTCTTAATGTACTCATTGCTTTTAATAATCTCATTCCACGACCACTACGAGAGCCTCGATGAGCCATATGTAAAAAGCGCTTTGGCCATATATCTCTTTTATAACCTTGTGCCATAAAGCGTGTCTTGATATAAAATCTCCATCCATTTTCCTAAAGACTACAATTTTGGGCTCTAACACTTGACACCCGATCCTCCATGCCTTTTTCCATAATAATTTTATTCCGAGTTAATCAAACAATATTTCTATTCACATCATTAAAACCCCAAAACCGACAATGAATAGCTTCAAGAGGCGCAATAATTTCAATAGGCTCCCAAAGAGAAAGATGATACAAGTGGCATACTACCCAAGCTGCTTTTACCAAGGTCGAATGACCTCGTCGACATCAATTTTAATTTCCACAAAAGAGTCTATTAAGAAACATGTCAACTACCATGTTTCAACTTTCACCAATTCTCGTGTTTCTTCCAACCGGAGGCCTAGATATATAAAGGTAACTTATCATGGAGCCTGATTGATTGCCTCCGCCATAATATATAACTTCATTAAATGGAACACCTACTCAGTACAAGCGACTTTTTGGATGATTGACCTTGGACACGATACATCTTGAAAGCATTTAAGAATTCTTAACCATTCGCAAAGAATAAGTTGTCATCGCATATTGAGGAAGAGACATTTGCTCCATACTCGATGATGAAACACCTTTGTAAACACATTTTTACATGCCTTAAGTGTTAAGACTTGAAGAGCCTGCGACAATTAAGAAAAAGGAAGGTGAGAGGGATCGCTTGCACGAGACCACGTTCCATCTTAAACTCTCGATGGAGAACCATTCAAAGGATGAAATATACACGTTCCATCTTGGGGATAATGTATATGGAGGTCGCTGAGCTTTTTAACTTTTAACATGTAAGTCACCCATTTATTAAAATGAACTTATAGACAGCACAACTATATGTTGGTTTCGTTTACACCACTTTCGAACAAATTTATGCCGGAAGCGATAAATATAAATAAGAAACCAATCTACAACTTATCCAAAACACGAATGAAAAGTTTAATGTAATATACCGACTTTACCTTTATTTTAAGTGTGAATTTATATTTATTTAACGTATTTTAGAATGATAAAATTGAAATTTCGTGGTTGGTTTTATTAAATATTAGTTTAATATGTTAGTGTTAGTTTCATTCTTGCCGTTTGATAATTATCTGGATTAAATTTGACCAAAATTGGTGTAAAAAAAAACATAATTTGGGTGCCTATAAGTTAGTTTCAAAATTTGTGGCGTATATAGAAAAACTTTAAAGTTGGGTAGTCTCGATATATAATATATATTTTTATTTGTGAGTGAATGAGATATTTTATAGTAGAGAAATGATATATTGGCCTAAACTTAGGCTAATTGTGGCGTAAAAATAAATGTCGACATCCACGATGAATTGTAAAATAAGTGAGTATGTCTGCAGGTAATTGGGATCTTGACACTTATTTTAGACCTGATTAGGCTGGTTTGGGTCCATATATAATTTCTCTTTACAGTATATTATGAGACTCACATGCACTAATAATAGACAAAAGTGTTAATTATTATAGTGGTATTGGATGTACTTGAGATGACAAATCAATAACAAGTATTAGGCTGAGACATGATGGGATCGGTTGGGAGAGGTCAGCAGGAAAGCTTCGGTTGTGCCATTGTGGAGAGAAGGTCGTGCCGGTCGGTTGTGCTCGAGATGCCAACCTAGTTCGAAGATCCAACCGAGTTAAATGCATACCATTTGATTATTCCAACCTATATTGACCGTTTCATATTAAAAAAAAAAAAACACACTTTTTTAAAAAAACTTTCCACTTTTACGTCCTATAAATAATAACTCAACCACGACTTAAACACTTGATTTAATGTGATTCAACTTCAAAATTCACACTTCTCGTAGCGAGATTATTATGAACTATTGTCTCCGCGTTCCGCTAAAGATATGCTGACGTATGTTCAAAATCAATGCAATAACGACTATGAGGCTCGAAAAAGCCGCTATTATCGCGTCATCAATTGTTTGAGTAGGGAGGACGGAGAAGCTGCGGATGAGAAAGCTGAGAGTTGCAACGACATCAGCCTTTGAGCGAAAAGATGTGATCGAAATTTCGAAGGAGGAAGCAACAAAGATGAGCGAAATTATTGACAAGTTGTCGGTGTGTTCAAAAGTAACGAACAACATCAACACGAAAGTCGATTGGGTATCGGGTGACAAAGATGATGATCGAGGAATCTCGGTGAGCGAGGAAGAACTTTGTCCGCGCCGAGGATTATATACCTCCTCGTATGATTACGAGCGAGGAGTATTGATTAGGATTTAAGATTTAGGATTTATGTATTATGTATTTCGTATCGTTTTATTTTTAATATATTGTAATGTTTTTATTTATTTTTAATGAAATTACGTTTGTTGTTAAAATATTTGAATTATTTAAAAAAATCTCGGTCGTCGGCGTCATATTGGGTCGTCGTTAGATTATCGGAAAGAGAAAGGCGATGTGGCGCGGATAATCCAGGTTATCACGGTGTTCAACCTTAGGGTAATAGTGTTTCACTAGTTGCATCAAACGAGTAATAAAAATGTTTTGAAAAGTGGTTGAAAGAGTACTTGACCATGAATAATTGTTACTTTGAGTAGATAGATGAATATATTATTTATTTTTATTGCCAGGTGTAATAAGAAAAGTATATGAAAAATGAAATTAAAGTATGTATGGTGGTGTGCGGACCAAATGGGGTTCTGTCCAAGATGTGGTCCATGCAACATGTCCTGTGGTTGCCCAAAAGAATAATTTTGGACCCTACTAACCAATACATGAATAAAATATTTAACTAATTTATGTCTTGATATTTTACCATCAAATCAAAATATCTAGTACGGAGCAATGAAAGTAGGATCAAAAGCATTTGGATATTTTCTGGCTAAAAGATCCTTTTTTGGTGTCGTCACAAGCTGGGACTTTAAGTGGGTTTGCAAAACGTTGTTCTTGCCTAGCTCTCCATAAAATATACTGTAACATTTAGGATCTAATGTATCATACAAGGTGGTAGCCGAGCTAACGTATATCATGTGCAAATTCTTTATCGATAATAGCATGTGATCAAGTGAGGCCGGAGGGTGTCTGAAACCCGATTCGCCAGAGAGCGCGTTTTTGAGCAGGCAGCGATTTTTAAATTTTTAATATATATAATTATTATTATTATATATAATTTTTCACATAGTCGTCTGGTTGAAACAATTGTCTTGTGATCAAAATCATAATGAACCCATGGTGTTTACTTATTTATATCTTTCTTGCAATTGAGGTGGGATTTCTCGATTTCTTGTTGGTTGAGGGATGTCAACACAATCACACCTCACATTTTCGATTTGTGAAATTATTTTCTTGACATGTGGTGTAGCCCTGCGAAGCGAAAGACACACCTTTTTATTTTTCGTTCTTTTCTTGGTGTCATCACAAGTAGAGAGACACATTTTCATTTGATTTTTAGGCAACTCATAAAAACACAGCATCTGCTTGCCAGGGGAAACCCCTATTTTTCTTCATCACTAAATCGTTAAATTCATTCTGGTCATTCACCATCATCAAATCAGCGTATCATCATCATCTTCATCACCATCTATACAAAACCCACAAACCATTTTATCTCATTTCTTGGGTCTCGTTGAAATGTTGCAAGAGTTTGATCAATTATCCGGAGCATGTGAGCGGATCATAAGCTGTTGAGATGCATGTTCATTATCTTGGACACAGAATCCAAAATGAGATAATACTTTTGCTAGCTGAAGAAATTAGAAAAGAAATCATCAAGTGTATAAAGGAAGCCAAGTATTACTCAATAATACTTGATTGTACTCCTGATTCCAGTCACCAAGAACAGATGACTATAATAGTGAGGTATTTAAAGTTCTCATCTAATTCTGTTACTGTCGAGGAGTCCTTTTTAGGATTTTTGAATGTTAATGATACCACTGGAAAAGGTCTATATGAAACTACACTTGAAGAGTTAAAGTCACTTGGTCTTGAAATTGATGATATGCGTGGTCAAGGTTATGACAACGGGGCACACATGAAAGGAAACACCAAGGAGTGCAAAAGAGATTTTAGATCTAAATCCTAGAGCATTTACACTCCTTGTGGTTGTCATTCTCTTAACCTTACATTATGTGATATGGCTCATGTTTGTGTTACAGGAAAGAGTTTTTGGAACCATCCAACGTATATATACTATATTTACAAATTCTATTAATCGGTGGCAAATTTTGAAGAACAGTGTTAAAGGTTGGAGTCTTAAATCATTGTCCCAAACTCGTTGGGAAAGTCGTGTTGAGAGTGTTAAGTCTATCAAATTGCAACTTGTCGATGTGCGAGAAGCTTTACTTGAAGTCGGAGAAAAGATAATGATGATGCAGCGCAAGTCACGAGAAAATTCACTAGCGGAAAAAGAACTTGGTGACTTTGAGTTTGTGGTATCAATTGTCATCTGGTATCAATTATTAAAGGAAGTGAATATAGTGAGTAAAAGTTACAAGTTGAAGGATATGCATCTCGATATTGCTATTAAAGAAATAAGCAGTTGATTCAATACTTCAAGGATTATGAAAGCAGGTATTAAAAGCGATTGAAGAAGCAAAGGAAATTGCTAGTGAATTGGGTATTGATCCGATATTTCCACAAAAGCGTTTGATTCAAAGAAAAAGCAGTTTGGTGAGAGTTCAAGTAGCCAAAAAACTTCATTTACACAGGAGAGAACTTTAGAGTCAATTATTTCTTATATATTGTTGATCAAGCTCGTTCTTCACTGAGACAAGATTTGAGCAATTCAAAGTACGAGAAATTATTTGGCTTTTTGTTTCCACATAACTTTAGGGAATTGAAGATAAAGAACTTAAGTTGTCATGTCACCTTCTTGAAAATGCACTCATGTTTGAAGAAAGATCGGATATTGATGTTGATGAACTTTATATGGAGTTGAAGTTATTTGACACATTACAAACCGTGAACTTAACTGTACCTATAGATGTTTTGAAGCGTTTGAAAGAGTTTGGTTATTTTCCAAATGCAACCATTGCATATAGAATATTGTTGACTATTAGGTCGCGTTGCATCTGCGAGAAAGGAGTTTTCTAAGTTGAAGTTATTGAAATCTTATTTACGATCAACAATGTCCCAAGAAAGACTTAGTGGATTGGCCATGATAGCTATCGAGAACGGAATCTTAGAGGATATAAACTGTGAAGAGCTAATCAACCAATTTCTTTATGAAGAATCTTTAGGAGAGCTTCGCGGATCGTTGGTTAACTACGATGGTATGTATTTTAATACTATGATTTGTTATGGATATAATTAATTGTTATAACATTAGTTATCATTTATAAAAAAGAAATTTTCATGAGTTAGGCGTTTTTTTCTTGGCTCGCCTTGGGTCTTTTCAATCGCCGAGGCCATCGATGATGATTATAGATGTATCATGTCAATTATTGAAACAAACAAAAACGTTACATTATCTGATGTGATTTAGCTTCGATTATACTCACAAAGTCTCGAAATAATAGTCGCGAAAAAACAAAGTTTAAGAAACATAATCATTCGAATTTCTCTTTCTTACTTTTGCATAAAAAGCAGTTTTAACTTTAACCAATTAATTTAAAACTTCTTTAAAACTTGTAATAATAACTTAAAGTAATGTTAATATGGTAATATTGATCTATATTCACTATCTATTTTGGAAGTAAACAATTAATTTGAGACAATAGAAAAAAAAGTGGACTATACATATAGGGACGGAGGAGTATCTCTTTCCTTTTTAAAGTAGGGTTTATAAATTTATATTGTACAAATCTCCCATCAACATGTTTTGTTGGAAGTTAATTTGGAGACCCGTATACTAACATATATATATATATATATATATATATACGCTGGAGTATACATTCTAAAAGGAATTTTGAATTTATGTGATTGAAAATGTCACTTATTTTAACGTGACTTAGCTTACATTTGTTGCATACTGCTAAAACCATGACTTTTTCTTCTAAATGTCAAAACCGTCATTGTCTCACACAACATCGCATTATATTCGTAGATTTCTTAAAAATGATTACCGACTTTGAAATGTCTTTTCTTTTATACAATTCATAAAGTATAACTTACAGATAATTCTATTTTTTAAACTAAAACATAATTTGTTTTAGGAAGATCGTTAAATTTTGGATTACAAAAATAAATCATGAGAAAAATATTAATAAATGGGAAGAATAAGTTGGTGAAAATGATAAAATTTTCAAGTGTATTAAATGAGAATAGAGGTAAAGTTGCATGTTGATGGGGAAGATGTGTGAGGATAGAGGGAAAACGGACATAAGTGTGTGGAAGAAAGAAAACTTTATAACATAGTGTTTTCGAGTTTTTGATTATCGAAAAGAAAGTGATAAGGAAGAAAAGAAAAGTAAAGTGGAGAGTAAAAAAAAGTAAAGTGGAGAGTAAAAAAAAGTTTGCGTTATTGAGTTGAAAAATAAAAAGGAAAATGATGAAAATATTAGTAAAGTTGTATGTTCTTGAGTTGAAAATTAAATAGTAAAAATGAAAATAGTGAGTCCACTTACAATTATACTCATATTTTTAAGTTTAAAATTTGACATGCAAAACCTTAGTTTACTATCATTTTCTCTCATTATTGAAAGGAGAGTTTTGGCCACATTTCCTCTAAATTTCCTTCATTTCATTCTTTTTCTCTTTTAAAAACTAGTGAACACAAGTTTTCACGGTTTTCTTTACTTTATTTTTATTTCTCCTCAAAATTAAGCTCGAGAACACTGTATTAATACTTCCAAATACATTTGCAAAAATGGTGGGAAGAATGTGTGGGTTCAAGTTAGGATGTAGAGGATCATGAAGGAAGAAGGGATATGTAATATAGGGCATATATTGGTCGTCGACTGAATAAAACTTTATTGGTCGGGTTAATCATGTATTGTGGAAGAAAAACCTTACTCGTACCTGACTCTAATTAGATTCGGTTTTGGGTTATTCGGTTTAACCCGAATAACATGCATAAGGTTTTTCAACATGCATAACCTGACCCTGAATAAGCTTATTCAGGTTCGGGTATTTTTAACTGCCCTAATGAACGAATGTAATTGCGAGTTTTACAATATTGTGTAAAACAAATTGAAAATAATATATATATATATATATATATATATATATATATATATATATATATATATATATATATATATATATATATATATATATATATAGCAAAATTGATGTCAAATTGAATAGCATCCGAAAATACGTTTGTTTGATTAAAAATTCTATAATTTTACATGTGAAGACTAAAGGATGTTGATGGTGTAATTTGTATGAAAGCGAGTGTCGATTCAGTAATGACAATTTAGTCATTTACTTCTTTGAGTCAAGTTGGATATAATGATAGCGGGCAGAATCAAATATGACAGAGTGTCTGAAATTTTTAAACCATAATATAATAGAGTTGTTTGGGCTTTTACTAAATTTTATGTTTATTTTGTATTTGTAAGTATCTTAACTAAATAATACTAGAAACACATTTCGATTGATCGGATGAATTTAAGATCGTTTAGAAAAAATCGATGTTATTTTAAAAATATAACACTACATCACAAAATCCATAGATTCAGAGAACTCATGAAACTCTCTGGTTCCGTCCATGAACATAAGTATCATTTTCGGTCACAAAATATAAGTTTCCTTTGAAATCCTTGAAACTTCGAAGTCGTGTGAGGTTCTTGGCGCGTCACTCGTATAAAGGTTTGAATGTATCACAAATAATATCATATTTCTATGCATTTTTTTCCTAAACATCGGTATTTATTAAAAGCTAGCAGATGTTAAAAAATTATAAAGGAAAGTTTAACCAATTATCCGAACTAATACATTTTTTTTTCTCTATACTTAAGCCATGAAAAAGAAAAAAGATGAATATATGGTGGCAATTTTTACACCCATAACTGATGATATATAACTAATATTTGTATTCGGACAGCCATTACTCACACAATAATAATAAAAAATTTTAGGGGCAAGCGAAAGTCGTATTCCTTAATTTTTAAAGCTATACAACGTGGTGAAAAAGTCACAAAATATCTATTGGATACGAAAAAATGCCAATAAATATCTTTTACGAAAACGGTCTATAGCGTGTTACACCTTTCATGCACGTGCGCGACCAACCAACGCAAATCCGATCTTGACACATGAAATTAACGAATATGTGAAACCGCGCGATCGCAATGGATTCTTTGAGCGTGAATTTGGATAGTGATTATTTTCGCTAAATTCTTTATAAAGAACTGCTGCGTGACACTTAAGCTTTAGTGACTATTTTCGCTTAACTTGGACTTACTTGCAGCGACACTTAAGCGCCGAAATTTATTTTTGCTAATTACGAAGTTGGCGATTAATGTTGGACACGTGTCGTGAAAGAACGCTGTCTTCTTTAATAGTATATATGATAATAGATGTAGGGTGTATTTGTCAAAAATGTAATTTATAGTAGTGAGCAGTAGATGTGGAATGGCGATGGTTGTCATGTTCTTTCGCCTTCATTCGCTTTCTTAAAGAAGCGTTGGAAAATTGAAATTTACATAAAATAGGAAAAGCTCACCATTTCCTTTCCAAACATTAATAAAAATCAAAATCTTTCATTCTTTCATGGCTCATATTCAAAAAGCCGCATTCCGTCTTAAAACATACCACGTAATCCGTGAGCAACATAACGAAGTGGATAAGACTAAACCGTCCAAATACGGTTGGTCGGCGCTTATAAATTGTGCGGTTTGGTTCTTCATGCGCGCATGTGAATTTAATCTTGTCCACTGGTATGAAGTGCGCAGTTGTGCTAATCAATCAATAAATTAATGGGATGTGTTATAGGAACCATTCATATGTTGTCACGTCAAAGGAGTTTAGTCGAAATGTATAATGTAATACACGTATAAAACCCAACCGTGTCGTCGATGATTCAAAAGCCTTCCTACGAAAATTGTCCAAGTGTCCAAGCCAGCTACTATGAGAGCAAGACAAAATCAATCCTTTCACACAATTATGAAGCGCTTTGTGTGGACAATGGCAACTTAAAAGATGGAATTAAAGCTGTCCAAGTGTTCAAGAATCTAGCTAGCTACTATAAGGCCGAACATAGTGGCGATCTTGGTTTCTTGGCGCGTCGAATTTTTTCCGTGACTGTGACATTAAGTTATTCTGATGTGGCCAAGTTAATTTTATTATTATTATTTTTTAACTTTTATTATTATTTTTATAATAAAACAACAAAGTATTATAAAATTTAAATTAAACAAAGTATTACATATAAATTAATTTTATACATTCTCTATGCTAAAATGTAAAAGCGTTAAAATTATAGAGTAAAATGCCAATAAAATCAAACTTTAAAGATTTAAAGCGCAACAATTATTTATAAAAATAAAATAAAAAATTGACTAATTAGTTTTCTTAGTTACCCTGCAAATCTCAAAGACTCAAACATACACATTTATTTATCTATTTATTTTTAAAGAAAAAATGAATTAAAAAGAGAGAATAGTGAGAAATAAAGGGTGTTTTGTTTGTTTTTTTTAGCTTGTGTTTGAAACTCGGTCGTGATCTTGACCAAGTCGTGTGTTTTTGCCTTGAGGCCGATCGAGACCGACCACCCAGCGACCGATCTCGACCAATTGGTCGACCGATCAATGATCCAACCGTTGCGTTTAAGCGTAAGAGCAAGACAAAAATAATCATTTCATAGTTACGGCGTCGCGAAGCTTTTCGTGGACATGCGCTAGGCGGCTTTTGTAAACATGTGTGCGTGGCGAAAACTAGGCGTGCATGTTCATTTTGGTAAATTAAGAATCGCGGTTCATTTTGTTAATCTGGTTTAGTAAAGTTCCATATAATTTTTTTCTCCTTTATACTAATACTTTACCAAACTAACGAGCGGTCGTGTTTGTTCATTAAGATATTTGATACAAAGTTACATAGTGCAACCAACAATTTTACTAAGCGAGAGGACAACTAACTAACTTGGTTTGCGGCAAAAAATCTCTTTATGTTGGTAGACAATGTAAAGCGGATGTCATGAGCTCACCTTTTTTTGCACGGTATCGATATTTACAGAATGCCTTATTTTCATACTCATACAAATCAAGCAAAATTCACATATGTTATATCCCATAGTAAAACCTATTGCGTTGCAAATATAATGGCAAGATTAATCGTTTTCTAAGAAGAAGAAAAAAAGCAACATCAACTAAGCTTATTTGAAAACATGTACATATTGTTGTTATTCACTTACCAATATCTGTAGCTAGCTATTATTGTATATATCTGCTAATTTATTTATTAGATAAATATTATCAGTATATATGATTTCACGTAAACGTCGTCGTTTCAGTATGTGGGACATAAATTAGCCTTTCTAAAGCCGTTGCTTTGCTTTGTTGGCTCATTTGCCGTGCACAAGGGACAATTAGCAATTAAATCCACACGGATTAAAAGCGTACAATTTGATGAAGTTTCATAGATATATAATTAACTCTTATAATTATTATGCTTGAAAGCGGATTGCTTTTAGCCCGTTTGTGTACGTAATTTTAATTTGGACTTTTCTTTTAAATTAAGTGACATAAAAAATGTTATGCACATGGTGCTAAATATATATATAAAACATATCTTTATAAATTATAAACACAACAGCTAAATGGTTGTATGATAAAAAAATCGTTGCACTAATTAAAAAACAAAAACAAAAGCGTTTCCAAAAATTAAATAACAACTTGACTTTGTCCTAACACGCGAGAACCTATTTTCTCGTTTTCTTTTTATTTTTTTTTTATTTTTTTATAAGAATAAATGTTATCAAATTTACATCATGTTGTACAAGTGCCTCAATTGAAAATGGCACACATCCATTATCAGAACATCTACATTATCGATAAGTCTTAATCTAGCGGGTTAAATGTAGAACTTTATTAAAATCGCGTCGCATGAAAAGAGCGATGCAGAATCGAATAGTTGGCGTAGGCGGCGAATGTAGAGAATAAAGCTCTAGTGTGATACAAAACTTTGTTGTGTTAGAAGGCATCAACAAGTATACTCAGGTACATAACATGAAATTCAAAATGCTAGATTGTTTTAAAGATTTTATTAATCTATTCCATTTTGTTATTCACTAAAAGCGGATCCAATATTCCATTTTGTTCATATTCGAGAATACAATAGTTGTATGGTAGTGACATTTGGCAATAGTTGTATGGTAATGACATTTTGGTTATTATTGTGCATGGGACCCTTCGAATAACTTATTGTGAGCATGTCGACTTGATAGATTAATAAAATAAAAGAGTTAATTGCATTTTTATTGTTGTACGGCTAAATTGCAGGTTCTGTCCCTCAAACTTTGAAAGTTAATAATAGTCCTCATTTTGAAGTTTAGATTGCGTTTATAGTCTGCAGTGGGTGTGAAATTACCAGTTAGTGTCTTCCGAGATAAGACGAAAGTATTTTAGTCGTTTAATTTTATACGGGGATCAAAATGCGATTGACTTCAATAAACTATTCTTACATTTTAAAATTTTAGAGACCAAGCCTGCAATTTGGCTATCCACAAGGACCAAAATGCAATTAACTCAAATAAAAATGATAAAACTACTCATGAAAATTAAATACAGTTAACGTGTCGGTGGTGATTGGTTTAATAAGAGAAGAGATAAAGCGCTAATAAATGCACTAATTCTTCGCTAACACGTCGATGAGTAGAATTTTATATAAATTTTGTGAGTGAATCTAGCATTCTCTTAATAAAAAGGTCCTAGTATGAATACCCGACTATTTACATTCTCGACTACATGACTTACATACATTTGCGTTATAATGAGTTTTATATTAGTTTTGTTTCGCATTTTTGTTAGTATAATCTTTTAACTTCTTAAACTTTATATTTTATGTTTTAACTACTTTTAGTTTTATTCACTTTAAAAAAAAAAAGCCTGGAATATGTTTGTGTTTAGGGGTACCACTTACCATAAAGGTACGATGAATATAGTTTGGCATGTTTAGATAATTTATTCTAAAGGCGGCGTTGTTATTTGCTGATATTTTTTAACTGGATCATTTTGATTTAAAGTATCTAAAGATATGAAAATTTTATATTGAAATAAGATAGGGCGATCGCTTTTTATTATTAATTTTGGAATAATAAATGGAGTAGGGTATATAAACCCTTTTTTTTATATAAAGGGCACCATTTTCTTCTTCTTTTTTTCAATTTTTATTATTATTATTTTTTTATAATTTTGTTTATATAAAAAAATATAAGCACGAATGTGCGAGCATAAAATATAAAGTTTAATAATTCAAAAGCTTAAAAGCTATCAAAATCTGAAACAAAATCGTGAAAAAATATATTGTCTTGTAAATAGAAGAGGATAAGAGGAATCTTTGATCAAACCAGGAGGTTTGTCTAGTATGACCTATAATAATGATATAAGCAGATGCTCATAGAAATTTGATTATGGGTCCCATAAAAGGACAATTGTGACTTGAAACTATAAAATCTAGATATTTACACATAAAGCAAAATGATCGAAAATTAGTCTTTGCTTAAAACTCTTAGAAAACTTAAAAAGTAAGTAATAGCTGCCTAAGAGTATGGGGTGTCATGAAAAGTTTCAAAGCTCTTTATTTGAGTCTCGTGTGTCACCAGCTCCATATCACTCCAAGCACTCACTTAAAAATCCCTCGATCACAACTAGCTCAAACTTTCGTTTGCATCAGCACCCACCTCACAAACACATCACAAACACAAACACAAGTTGAATTTTGTCGTGTTTCGTCGTTAATTTGGCGAAACCATAATGGTGAAGCCACATGGTGTGGTGGCGAGGAGCAACATGAAGTGGCGAGATGCTATGTAAGAATTGGCAAGAAGCAAGATGCCCACACACGATGCTCTAACTATGTTTGCGAGAGAAAGGTGGATTTGAAGTCTTTAAAATATAAGAAATGATAATCGGATGAAAAATAATCTACAAAATGAAGAAAAAGTTCATTATCTATTATGTCTAAAATAAACAAAAACACTCTTTTATTTTCATTTCCGCTTGCAGACGTAAGATGAAAAAAGCAAGCATAACTTTTCGTTTCCTCTAACACATCACGGACATAAGAGGAAAAATCAAACAACTTCTTTCATTTCCTCTTCCGCATGCGACATAAGAGGAAAAATAAACACACTTATTTGATTTTCTGTTTTAATGCAGAGAAAAGTGAAAATAAAAATTCTTTAAAACAAACACCGCCTAAAATAGCCTTACCTATAAAGGGCATCATAATCTATTAATTCTGCTTTTACCACTAACTTTTTCCACTCTCATTTATTCCACAAATAAATCATAAACACAAATTAACGCTACTATATACCATCGTTTGATATGTGCGGTATCGTCTAGTGTTAAGAACATATTGATAATTTCATCATCGTTAACTTTTAAAAATTGTGAATGATTTGTGGTTAGATGATGTCATTGAGATATTTATATAGCTATCTCTTGAAAAGAAGTATATATATTATTTCAAAAGCTAATAATTACATATTCACAAAAGTTGTGAGTTGGCGGAGAACACTCGATTATGGGTGCTTTTAGCACTAACCATTGTCCACTTCTGAGGAATAGCGGAGTAGCTCTCTTGGCGATGTAGCCTGTTGGAGTGAACAGTCGAAATTCGAACCCAGACCTTTTATCCATAAAATCTCTCGATAGGCTTATGAGTTTGGAGGTGGGTAACTGAGCCAAAACCCTTTGGTACTAATAATTACTACATAAATATCTAATATAAACATATAGTTATAGAGGAAAGTTATTTTACATATCAGTATTCTTACATCTGACTATCTCTACTAGTAATAAAAAGAAATCGATGGTGATATTAAAAGCGTTTTATTATTTCACCTATTTTTATAATTTAAATATCTCTTAAACCGTTAATGGTTAAGTGAAAAGATTTACCGTCATGAAGAGCGTTTAATTATCTTTCTATGAGCGAGACTTTGATATACTTTCGAAAAAAGAAAAAAATTAGTTTCACGTTTTTAGTCTTTTTTACATTACTTGAAATTTGCATGAAAAAATCATATGTGATTAAACACTAATTTGAATATCACAGTGATATTAGTGTTAAATCGTATATGATATGTAATATCGCATGTGATTTGATATGTATATCATATGTGATTTTACGAATATCGCATGTGATATTACACTAATATCGCATGTGATATTACATATCATATATGATATAACACTAATATCACGTGATATTCAAATTAATGTTTTATAATATATGATTTTTAATGCAAATTTCGATGCGTTAAAAAACAAAAAACATAAAAAAGATCAAAATACGATTTTTTCCGAAAGTATATCAAAGTGCCTATCTATGAAAGATAATTAATCTCGTCGCAATGATATTTTTTTGGCTTAACGATTAACGGTTTGAAAGTTATTAATATTTGAAAAAGAGGATGAAAGTGGGTTTTAAATTGTTGGGATTTAATCTTATCCATTGTAACAAATAATGATGAATGATGGAGATTGATGAATTGATCCCTTGGTATCTAATAATCTTCGTCTCGAATGATCTTAAATCATGGTTATATTATGTCATTCAAAATCTTTAAAAATGTTTGTTAATACAAATAAGCCGTAAAAGCGTTATTTATATTTCGATCTTCAATATTTTATCGATAACAAGCGTAAAATTATTTTGAAACAAATAAAATACATAAGTTTGAGTCAATAGTTTTCTAACACACTACGTTTCACATAATACACTAAAACAAGTATAAGTGATTTTATGATGTAGTATTACATATGTACAACAACTAGTGTTTACATATTTGGGTTAAATATACGTTTACATATTTGGGTTAAATATACACATAACTAGTATGTAGTATATTGGGTAATATAAATGGGTAGAAACTTAAGTATCATAACCCATTGACCAAATACATTGAATGTGGTTGGAGTGCAACCCAAAGTCCATAACCCGTATCCATGGAGCTTGACCCGTAACCAATTACATGACATCATGCTTATGTCATATATGGATGATATCCATAACCCGTGATTTTAACCCATACCCATTAGACTGGGTGCATTGCACTCATTCGTTACATTTATCTAATAAAGACCCATGGATCGACCCATAACCTATGACCCATGGCCCGTAACCAAAATACCCATGGGTAAAGAGGCGTCCACAGTTCCTAGCTTTCGCTAGACGGATCCACTGTGGGAGGATCAGGGAACGATGAACATTTTCTCTATAAATAGTGAGTCATTTCTTCATTGTTTATTACCCTTTCTCACATACTTTCTCCTTGAGTTAAAAACTTTCTAACCCCGTATCCAAGTGATCTATGTTTGTAGTTTTGTTTTGTGATCCTGTAGGTTCTCTTGAGGCTAGATCATCACCTTTGAAGTCAAGCAAGCTCGAGTCCATGAGTTGCCATGCTTCCTCATCATCGAGACTCTTGATGTCCTCTTGTTGATGTTTCTTTTCTCTACTAAGTGTGGTGTTGAAGACATTAGTGAAATATGCCTCAGTGTCAAGGCGAAGACATTAGTGAAGGGTGTCGATCGTGCGCATTATAGGCATTAGTGAAGGGTGCCTAGAAGTCAAGTCACAAGACATTAGTGAAAGGTGTCTTGAAGATCTAGTCAAAGGCAATAGTGAAAGGTGCCTAAGATGTACATTCGATATGGTGTGATTCAATGCACTTGATAGACTAGTATTGGGTTAAAGGATATTGTTATCCTTGTTGATGTTGTAATAAGGAGTAGATCTCCTTTGGGATTAGGTGTTGTGTAGTGTTGGGTAGTAGTTCCTCCGTTGTAATGGAACTCGGTGCTTAGCCTAATCTGGGATAAAGGGTAAACAACGTTGTGATAGGATTAGTTCTCCTTGGGTGAAAGAACTCGGTGGTTAGCCTAGCACCGGATAATGGGTAGGCGGACGTTGTGATAGGTTTGGTTCACCTTGGTGTGAAAGAACCCGGTGGTTAGCCTAATCTGGGAAAAAGAGTAGGCAAGCGTTGTGAGGTTTCTCCACCATAAGAGTCGGTGTTGTGTAGTGATTACGAACTCTCGAGTAGGGGACTCGGGGTGGAGTAGGGTAAGGAAGGTGTCCAGATGGCGAACCACTATAAATACTCGCGTTGTGGTTTTGTGTTTCTTACTCTTTATCTTTTCATTACATACTTATATTTCTATATGTCATTTATCAACATCGACACACATCCAAATAGATTAACATAAGTCGATCTAAATGTGTTAAAAGGAAGTTTTAATTGGTAAAACTATTCAACCCTCCTTCTAGTTTTCCACAATTGGTACCGAGCTTCGTTACTAAGTTTCTTTAAGTATATTGTTCTTGAAAACTTGATACGATCAATGGTTTATTGAAAACTACAAAGAAGTTTTTTTTCATAAAACAAACACCATGTCTTTTAAAACTCTTTGTTTGGATGTTGATTAGTTGACAACGTTTTTCTTATTATTTATTCTTCATTTAATTGCACTAATCCTCTTTGTCATATTGTAGTCAAAGCTCATACCTACCAAGCCATAAGGAATCACTTGGTAACAAGAATACCTTCTTACCCAAGAAGGTATCTTAAACATAAAGGGCGAAATTGTCTCACGACATTTGGCGTGTCATTTGTAAAGACATTTCTAAGTGCATTAGAGGTATGACTTTCTACTTATCTCTAAATGACATTAGCTTGATAAATAAGTATGCTTACATAGGTATTTATATGATTATCTTTTGTGGATATACATATATTACATGTAGCGTCATTAGAAACCTTTCTCATACGTGTTACTTTCTCATCTAAAGTCGTGGTTTATAAAACTTGTGTTTTATTTCATTTAATCAAAATCATATTCTTCTAATAATAAAACAAAATACAAATCTCAAAAATTCCTCCTTCCCCATAAATAAACCATCCGTCGATTCAACTCTATCAAATCCCCACTTTTCAAATCTTCCACTTTCCAAAATTACCCTCATTCAAAACTTCATCTTCCGCTTCATCTCATCTCATCTCAAACCAAAACCAAGAAGGTTCGTCATCAACATGGTTTACATCGCCCTCGTGCTCATCGCCTTAACATGCATCGCTTTTGTGTTCCCTATGATGAAGTTCACATACGGAGACATATACTTTGTGTTGTTAATCTACATTGGGGTTATATACCCAATCCTTTGTATCATTCTTAGCATTGAAATGAAATATTATTAATAGTCTAGTTTATCTAGGTTATTATTATCATAATGTGTTTGTCATTTCTTTTGATTTATATCTTTTGTACTCTTTCGTGATACATTAGAAACCATGAATGCATGCTAAAAGAAAATGTAGGCTAAAACACATATCTTGGTATAAAACCAAAAATTATGTTTTATCAAAAATGCATACATTATCAGATCCACGGATCCCGCAAGTATACTAAGCGGATCCCTTATAGAAGGGACCGTGGGAACCACTTATAGATATGATTTTTCCATGCAAAATAAAACCACTTTCTTCCTAAAAGAAATATTCTACTAGAATATCAAACATTAAGTTAAGTTAAATGTCATTGTTAATAAACATCTTGTAAAAATGTTAAGTAATCATTGTTTTACCGTGTCGTCACATCCTATTAGCTTTTCTTTCCTATAGGTTTCGCTATATCGCATGAATATGAGTTTGATTTTTCACTCACTCGCGTCTACACTCCTAACATCTCTCTTGAGCCCAATACACACAGCAATCATGTCAGTGGGTTCAATAATCTCGAAACCCGTCACTTCCACGAAGGCGTATTATCGACACTCCTCTACAATCTGAAGAAGGAATCAATACCTCCTTAGAACCATAGGAATGGAATGTCTTCTCGAAATTAACGAGAAAATATGTCCAAGGTTTGTATTGGAATTCTTCCGTCAAGTCGAACTCGTTCGTAACGAGGATCGTTCTCTATCTTTTGGTTTTGGATCAAAACCAAAAGTTTGTTTTAACCCTTGGGCAATTTGCTCAAATTCTCCAATTCAAATCATGGACAATGTGCCTTCACGAAGATTGGTCTCTTGATTCTCTCTTCAACTTTCGTGAAGAAAATAGTCTATATTGTTCACACATACCTTCCCGCAAGACTTGATTCGCACAATATGCAAACCTCTACCCAATTACTCCGATCCAAACATTATCGTACAAAGGATATCCGTGAAGAGTACAAGGCTCTCGACTCGTCCTACGGAAAATGTTTGGAGTCTTAGAAATCGAGGAATCCTTCCCGCTAGTTGTGCTCACATAATGTATTGTCTCGCTAACACAACAACCATACAATCTCGCCTACTTCTTCACAAGGCGATTATAAATCTTCAAGGCTCCAAGAACAAACTCATCCCTTATGGAATGTTCTTGACGCGCCTTTATCATAACATCATGCACTTCCACCCTCGATTTCAAACTCCGTTGTATGTAGTTGTGAACAAGATGATGGAACCTCTAAACACATCTCTCATGAAGACTTTCTTCATTCACAATCGACAAATACTCATCAACCATTTGATGATCCTTCTAGCAAAATGCTCCGGGAACATAGTAATTTTTCAAATATGATCAATCCTTAGTATTCATGCTTTATCAATGTAACCCGATTTTTCATGAAATAAAACATTTACATTTGATATCTTAGTGTTAGAACCCTTTAACTAACCTTGAAATATAATGCATTGTCAAAATCATTGCATACATTTAGTAAAGGTTATGCTTAGCGAGATAGACGGATCTCGAAGGTTGTGCTAGGCGGATCCACGCTCTTGGGAACCGTGGGATCCGACAAATAGAAAATGCAATTGCAATCATTGTATTTCAAACATGTCTTTAGAACACTTCACACCAAGTTAGACATAGTACCTTAAGGCAAAATTGAGTCCTTATCAAGTTAAGTAGATCTTTTGTAATCACACAAAACTCATCTAGATCACACTCAAGACGCTTGTGGATCTATCGTTTCACTTAAACTCATTACTCTTCCACTCTCAAGCTCAATCATCATCTCTCACATGATTCCTCACATCTAGTCTTGGAAGTCTTTCAATTATGGCAAAATTGATCATAATCATCCTCACCTCAAAATTGGTCCAAATTGATCAAATTTTAGTTTTTCCACCATTAAGCCTTTAGGATATTCTCCCAAACATTATCCTAAGTCACTATCTGATCTCTAGGATCATTTAGCTCCATTGACACTCTCAAAATCTTTAGTATCATCCTTGTTCATTTATTGGTACTCATGAAGGTTCCAATTTCTTCCATAAAGGCAATCATTAGCTACATCACTCATTACCCTCAAGAACTTAAGCACCTCTTCATTTAAGACACTTAGATAAACTGAAACACTCAAGAAGAAATAGGCATTAGACCTTACAAACATCATTGCTATCTTTTCTTAGTCTGGCGATAGACGGATCCCTAGGATTAGCCTAGGCGGATCCTCGTTGGAGGAACCGTGGGATCCGTATGACAAACTCATGCCAACTCTAGCTAAAAGAATCATTTCAAGCTCATCTTTCTAACTTAAACACTCCATCTCATCTTAAATAAGTTCCTAGATCATTACAACCACGAAGTTGACTCTTGTGCATGTTAATCATCACATTCCAATGAATTTTAGTGGCTTAAGTCTTGAATGCACTTGCCAAATTCCTTGCTTTATCAACCGCATTGTTAGGACTTCTAAAGTCATCATCTTCATCCTCATTTTAGCACTTAAAAACCTTTACAAACCTCTTGAAATCATCTCATCATGAGGAAAACTCTAAGTAGCAACTTATCCACCAAAGAACCACCTAAGAAAATTGCTCGTGTTGTACACGAAATCTCTTCAACCGAATCATCTCCGTCAAGTCCACAAATGCAAGGATTTCTCCTCCACCAATCAAACCAATCCCTAAAAGGATCGTACCCACAAAACTACCTATGCCAAACACCACCATACCTCCTAGGCCAAACAATCCCATCTCCACTAAACCATCACCATTGGTTCCTAGAGCTATATCATTCACAACTCCACTATCATCACCACACCTCTACAATTTAGAGGATTTTCCTCCCAGGCGTCTCATCCTCCTCCACCGCAACATTCTCCTTATTATGAGGAATAATGATACATAATCAAGGTGTTGAGTCAACACTAGCTCACGGCCTCATTTTCGCCGTCACCATCATATAATCCCATTTGGATTATGAGAAATTATCAAAGTCGACCACCGACCATATGAAGTTGACACTTCTACCACCACCATCATTCTTGGTTGAGCCATCTTCAAATGCGCCCACCAATCCCTCCGTCGTTTGAGGCTCCCCTGACCCGCTTCACTTGATCCTTCGCATCAAGCAATTTTATTTCTTCCACCACCACTACCTAGTCATGACAAAGATTGTTATCATTGTCAACATGTTGAAAGTTTGAAACATGAAGTGCGAGAAGATCAACGTTTCATGTTCTATCACCTCCTCGAGCGTTTCGACGAGATTAAACCTAAACAAACTTGAGCTAGAGGATTTTAGTGGTGTCCTAGCATCAGCGTTACTTAGATAAGTCTAGTAATTCCAAGTCATGTATCGTTCATTTTTTAGTTTTTAGAGTCATGTATATCATATATCTAGTTTTATTAAATGAAATTACATGTTACTTGCAATATTTCGAGTATATGATTGTGTTGTATAATACATATCTCACTTTGATGTTAACATTATTTGTTATATCACCATTCTTTGAAATCGGTCATCGGCCAGACGGATCCCTTTAATTTGCCTAGACGGATCCTACAAGGAGGGAGCTATCGGATCCGTGAGACGAAACTAATTTTCTACTAACCTAAGTCATATTTGCGAAATTATGCATTATACTTGCTTTCTAACATTTGTTTTGTAGTTATTCAATTTACACATGAAGAATTTGATACTCTAAAGCTAGGGGAACTTTTGTCAAAGCACTACATTGCAAAAATTACTTGCAATATTAGGATTAAATTTCATGGCGTCCGCTGCAAGGTTGCAATCATCAGGGGAGCATATTCGTCACATAGGCGAAATCTTTGCAAACTTAGTTGCAAATGAATTAGCTTAGTATTATTTTTTCTCGGCCCTCACATCGGGATGGACTCGTCAAGGAGAGTTAAGACGAGATCCTTTCCGTTACTTGCTCTCTACTTTTCTTTTCTATTTCACATGTTTTCTTAAAACAATGTGTTAGTTTCTATCGAAGATCTTTTGTTTCGACAAAAAATGGGAGAAGAAAGTATAAACTAAAAATTCAAACTTTTATGAATTTTAGTTTTTCCTTAAAATAGTTTTATGTTTTGTCATCAACAAAAAGGGGGAGATTGTTAATACAAATAAGCCGTAAAAACGTTTATTTATATTTTACGATCTTCTAATATTTTGTCGATAACAAATGTAAAATCATTTTAACGAAACAAATAAAATACGTAAATAGTTTGAGTCAATAGTTTTCTAACACACTTACGTTTTCACATAAAACACTAAAACAAGTATAAGTGATTTTATGATTTAGTATTACATATGTGCAACAACTAGTGTTTACATATTTGGGTTAAATATACACATAACTAGTATGTAGTATATTGGGTAATATAAATGGTGAAACTTAAGTATCATAACCCATTGACCAAATACATTGAATGTAGTTGAGTACAACCCAAAGTCCATAACCCATATCAAGGAGCTTGACCCATAACCAATTACATGGCATCATGCTTATGTCATATATGGATGATATCCATAACCCATGGTTTTAACTCATACCCATTAGACTAGGTGCATTACACTCATTAGATACATTGTATCTAATAAAGACCCATGGATCAAACCATAACCCATGACTCATGACCCATAACCAAAATACCCATGGGTAAAGAGGCGTCCACGGATCCCTAGCTTCGCTAGACGGATCCACTTGTGGGAGGATCCGGAAACGATGAGCATTTTCTCTCTATAAATAGTGAGTCATTTCTTCATTGTTTCTTACCCTTTATCACATACTTTCTCCTTGAGTTAAAACTCTCTAACCCCGGATCAAGTGATCTATGTTTGTAGTTTTGTTTTTGTGATCCTCTAGGTTCCTCTTAAAAGCGAGATCACCACCTTTGAAGTCAAGCAAGCTCAAGTCCATGAGTTGTCATGCTTCCTCATCATCAAGACCACTGATGTCCTCTTGTTGATGTTTTATTTTCTCTACTAAAAAGTGTAGTGTTGAAGACATTAGTGAAAGATGTCTCAGTGTCAAGGCGAAGACATTAGTGAAGGGTGCGATCATGCAGCGTAATAAGCATTAGTGAAGGGTGCCTAGAAGTCAAGTCACAAGATATTAGTGAAAGGTGTCTTGAAGATCTAGTCAAAGGCATTAGTGAAAGGTGCCTAAGATGTACATTCGATATGGTGTGATTCGATGTACATGATAGACTAGTATTGGGTTAAAGGATATTGTTATCCTTGTTGATGTTGTAATAAGGAGTAGATCTCCTTTGGGATTAGGTGTTGTGTAGTGTTGGGTAGTAGTTCCTCCATTGTAATAGAACTCGGTACTTAGCCTAGTACCGGAAAAAGGTTAGGAAACGTTGTGATAGGATTAGTTCTCCTTGGAGTGAAAGAACTCGGTGGTTAGCCTAGCACCGGATAAAGGGTAGGCGACGTTGGGATAGGTTTGGTTCGCCTTGGTGTGAAAGAACCCGGTGGTTAGCCTAGTACCGGAAAAAGAGTAGACAACGTTGTGAAGGTTTCTCCACCATAAGGAGCTCGGTGTTGTGTAGTGATTACGAACTCAAGTAGGTGACTACGGGGTGGAGTAGAGGCGAGGAAGGTGTCCTTGTAGGCAGAACCACTATAAATACTCGCGTTGTGGTTTTATGTTTCTTACTCTTTATTTTTCATTACATACTTATATTTCTATATGTCTGTTTATCAACATCTAACACACATCCAAATAGATTGATATAAGTCGATCTAAATATGTTAAAGGAAGTTTTAATTGGTAAAACTATTCAACCCCCATTCTAGTTTTCCACAATGTCATATATATCCAAATAATTTTTTATGCATATTTAAAATAAAATTATATATAATATATATAACTTAATGTATATTATACCCTTGTTGTGCAACACAAAACATATGTATAATTCATTCGGATGTGTTATAAATAACCCCTGCCCACAATCGTTTTGTCCTTCAACCCTCTCTCCTTCTTCTGCTTACGCATCAACACAATTTTTTGTCGAGTTTTTGTTTTGTATTTTTGTCAATTTTAAGCGTTTGACTAGTTAAATTTTATATTTTTGCTATGTATTTTCGGATTTATAGTTCTTTTTGGCTCACTCCCACTGTGGGATTCAATCCTTACTTTTATCGCCACGTCGCCTTCTCTCTCCAAATGACCTTCAGCGATTAGGTGCCCAAGATGAGGCGACCAAGTTCCATTTTATTTTATTTTTATTTATTTTTTAACATTTTTAACACAAAATAAATTTTCATTAATAATTAAACGTTACATAATAATTCAAATAAAATTAAAACATTACGGCAATACAACGACTAAACTAGTTTTGATTATGACGATGCCAAATGTCTTCCACCAAATCGGCTTTGAGGCTAAGATGAGTTGTTTTGTCGATATCTCCCGATAATTTCAACGATTCTACATGTGTTCTTATGGGATCATAAGAACGGTCTTCTCTATTGGAAAGAATACGGAGATATCGCCCATGTTCATCCCGAATTATCATATTAGGTAATATGATGCATGTGTACATTATATGCGATAGACGCTCTTTGTCAAACCCTCTAGCCGGATGTTTAATCATTAGCCACTTCTTCTTTAGTACACCAAAAGCACGTTCCGTCGCCTTTTTCTTGTCGCTTCGCATCGCCTTATACAATATTCGTTTGTGATCATTCGTCCATGGATTTTAATGGACTTCATAATAACCGATCATTCCGTATGTATCCCATCAAGAAAGATAATATCGCGTTTATAAAGCGCGCCGTTAGCAACGATTCCACATCCGGTGCTCTCCCATTTTGAGATCATTGAAAAGAGGCGATGCACGTAAAACATTTGCGTGGTTATTCATCCCGCGACACCAAAGAACGCATGCCAAATTCATAAATCTTGGGACGCGATCGCTTCCAATAAAATGAAAGGATCCCGCCCGTGATCACCCACAAAATTGAGCTTTTAAAGCATGCGAGAATTCGCCCACGCCAATCGTGCAATCGATGCTTCCTATCATCCCGTGAAACCCATGAGTTTCGTAGTGATGAGCACGAGTTTGTCAATGTCACTAACCGTCGGCTTTCGCAAATACTCGCACCATATAACTCCATTATGGCCTCACAAATTTTTTCGAGACACTCACGAATTGTTGACGCACCCATTTGCACGATTCGTCTGAGCATCATCATTGACTCCGATGCCAATTGGACGGATTGACGAAGTACACTTCATCAATGGAGAAATACCTAACGCGCTGCATAATTAGGAGTTTGTTGGAAATAAGGTGAATGATCGGTTATATCTCGACAATTCGTGTGAATAGTCGCTTGCTCATACTGAAACGATCATGGAATGCTATATCGCCGTATCTTGGGGTCTCGTCAAGTAAGCATCCACTAAACGGTTATGAGCACCCACACGATCCCTAGTGTGATGTTTCGTGAGAGTTTTGTGACGCTTGAAAAGCCTCCCAACACTCTTCCGCAAACATCATAAACTCGGTATTAACTTCATTTTCATCATCCGATGACGAATCGACAATGAATAGCTCGTAAGAATTAAAACTCATAGTGTGGAAAGAATATAGAGAATGTGTGAAATGAGATTTGTGAGTTTAAAGTGTGTAAATATGTTGTGTATTTATAGGGTAGTTTAGTAGGGGTTTTTGTTTTGTTTTGTTTTTTGTTTTTTTTTTAAAAAATTTCAAACGGTAATTTTATTTATTTATTTTATTTTATTTTTTTTTGGTTTGGATATGCAACGGCTAGAAAAATATTGGACGTTTGTGCTTTGTTGATTCGATCGAGCAGACGACGGTTTGTGTTTTTTTTCTTTGGCGATCGACTTACTCCACAGCAGGGGGATCGAAAGGAATCGATCGCTCATGAGCCCTCGATCGAGTGTCGATCGGCTCTATTGTAACCAAACCTTATAAACAAAATTAAATATATATATATATATATATATATATATAGGGAGGGTTATTGTAAGAAATACCTTAAAGTTATAAAAGTAAGAACTAATGTGCACCGTTGGATCACTTTGAGTGGTGGTAGATGAGATTATGTATTTATAGATGGCATTTGTGTAATTAACATTTTGTATAGGGGTTTATGTAAACACAATAAAAAAGAATATTGTCAGCAAAATTTAATTTTTATAGAGAAACGATACTTTAAAACTTGATTACTTGCTTCCTAAAATCAAGTGTTTTGAAAACAAAATCATCATATCTCCCCAACTAAAACCATAGCTACAATCGGGGATTCGATTACATTGCTACAATTGGGGATTTTACGAATGTACCATGTGATTATAAATAGTCGGTTTAGAAAGAGATGAAAACCCAAAAAGCGAAACAAGTTCGGATCAATATCGATTGTTTTTGTAAGTGATTCATACACATGTTTTGTTATATGTTGTATGATGTAATTTTAACTTTAATTAGTGATTATAATAATCATTTGCATCTTCTTCTTTTTTTTTTTTTTTTTTTTTTTTTTTTTTTGAAGAAGAAGTGGTAGGTTGTCGGGTATGATGTGGAAAACGTTGGAGATCATGAAGGGTGATTGATTTAGCGAAGGGGACACAAGTCGATGTACTGTGTATAAACAACATTTTTAAACATCGAATGTTTATTGAATGTTGAGTTTTACTTACAATAGTGTATTTATCGATAATGATTAATGTACCATTTGTGTAGATTGAATTTTTTGTTGTGGTATTTGGTAGGATGTATTTTTGTTATTAAATGATATGGATGTTCATACTAGGTTTTTTTATATTGTTTTTGAATTTTGGTTGGATTCTTGATGGTGACTATAGTTTATTGGTATTTGTTTGTGGTCGATATGTTTATAATAAAGAATTAACACTTGGAAAGGGCAATCGATTAAAAAATTAAATTTGTTAAATAACTAGTGTGGTATTTATGTTGCGCGTATGTAAATGACAGATGTTTGATCTTTTGATGAATATGTTGGTACGTATTATGTTAAAATGTATCGTTGAACTATTTCGTTGAACAACTATGGAGTTGGGGTCCGAGTTCCTATTTGAAACATTATATGTCCGGACCGAATTGATGATAAAAGCACTTTGAACCATTAAATTGAGAAAACAGAACTGGACAACCAATTTTGCTGATATAAAAAAATTGGGCTAAAAAACACCCGAATATTCCCGAGCAACTTGGGTATTCTTACCAAGTGATTCATGTTGGTACATTAGGTATTTGAGTATAGTGAATCATAGGTACAGTTGGTATATACTAAAAAAAAACAGTGGTACTAACCGGTACAAACCCGAATGGCCACTTTGACTGTCCGAATGTATATGTTTTCGATTCTTAAAAAACATTGCTACATTCTAGAACGTGATACGTCTTGGTACATGATACCTAATGGTACGTGGTACTTATATTGTTCTAATGTATCGTTGAACTATTTTTGACCGTGCTATTCTGCTTTTAATAATGTAGATTCGATGGTACATGAGTCGAACAAGGTAAACATGTTAGCGAGAAAATGGAAAAGGTACCGATAGGGATGTTGGGAAGAAGGACGAAGTAAAGAAAAGTAAATACTACATTGTGTCAAAGAAAAAATTGTGCGATGGTTCGCCAAGAAACAAAATAGGAAACGTAAGTTAGTTTTGAATTATAAAAAGGAAAAAAGAACTTAATGTGGATGAAAATGTTGATGAGGAACTGCTTTTAATGAGGGTTTGGTAAAGAATAATAGTCCCAAGCGAGGTTGGTGGGCCAAAAAGGAAGGGTAATAAGGAAGTGGTTGTTGGGATACAAAGTGAGCAGGAAACATCCGTGATGAGGTTTAGGCAAGATAACAAAGCGGAAGCGGAAGGTGTTGGTTCATAAGAAGAAAGATAAAAACGATGTGTCGTTTAAGGCGATGAGATGTTGGGAGGTTATATGCGGGGTCTCGTTGTGGTCATTACATAGGTTGTTACCTAATCATCACCACAACAGAGGATAGATGTCATGGATATGGGTTTCGGATCGGTGCTTGACTTTAAGATAAAGGATGTACCTCGAGGCTAAGTTATTGGTTACTCGATAACTTTGATGAAGAAAGGTGTGTATTGAGTGTGGATAGTAAGTCGATACCAATCACAAGCGGAAACAATTAAGGATGTACTTGTGTACCCATGGGGAGTGTTTACATTGAAGCACGTGACGAAGCGGATTCGACACCTACGGTTGTTGAATGGAAGAGGCGGTTTGGAAAGAAGCCTAGGTATTATCATGGTCCGCCAGAGCAACTAATAAGTAGACAAACGGAGGGTGGAAGATGGTTTAAGATAAATTTCTTGGTTACATGACTTAACGTCGGTTGGAGAAGCAAACAAGAATGCTACTTGTAATTTAAGGTTCCTACATTGCATCGATGATGTAGATGCTATTCCTCGGTTTGGTGGTGCACTTTCATTCTTGAGTGCCGGTGAGGACAAAAAGGAGTTGGGTCGCATTCACACTACGGGTCCAATAATAATTTTGTTGGTACGTTATGTTTTAAGATGTATAAGTAAAATTAGTGTTGTATAGTAATGTGTTTTAATTATCGATATATTGTATTAATATCGAGATTTTGTATCTTCGTCTCACTACAAGACGAGGATGAACTCGACGTGCCTTTTGTAAACAAGTGGACAACCGACCTGCTGAACAAGCTTGAGGAGGAACGTTTCAGTGAAAGAAATGTTGAGGTACTCGTAAAACAGTTTTAAAAAGTATTTGGCAAATGTGTTGTGGTACATTGAGTTTGTAAGTTACATACAAATATAGTATAACATAATTATAAAAACAATCACGATTTGGTGAGTATAAATTAGTTGGCTAAAACATCTTTTATCTTCCCGACTTATTTATGTTTGATCGTATTGATACCAAATGGTACATCCACGCATTTAGTATCCGTATGAAATCACACATTCGGTTTAAGTATAGATAGTGATTGGTACATGGTACGTGACAGCACGCGAACGTATAGTTTCCTTAGCGAATCGTTATGTGGGTGATATGGTAACGCTTTTTGTTCTAATGTATCGCTTTACTATTTTGTATAACAGTGGTTAAAAGAAGCATAGCTTCTAAACTTAAAAAGGCGAGTGAACTTTGGAGGAGGTGATGAGGAGTTGGATGCGTGTTGGAAAAGACCCATATGATGAGGATATAGTTCAACCGAAAGAGATAAGGAGATGTGCTTTGGATCACGTGTGTACAATAAGCCATCTAATGAAAGCGCAGATCCGGCTGGAGGATGACAATGAGGTCCCGAATGTTGATGACTGTTGACGCCGTAAAAGATGAAAATCCACAATGGAATTTTAACCAAAATGAAGAACCATTCCCTTTTACTCGGTTTTACGGACACCATCCGCATATGCGGTATAGTGAAGAGGTAGAATTAGGTAGAACAAAACAATATAAACGGACAATAGGTGAAAAAGGGAAGGTGTAAGAGTTCGATTTGAATTTAACACAACCACCATCCACTCAAGGTAAAACTGTTGGTGTGGCAACGTGGGACAATTCAGTGGATCAAGCCCACAGGATGATGGAGTTACCACCGCTGTATAGGTCACACGACCAACCAAATGGGGATGTTTTTAAAACTCCTGAACAATCGAAGGTGGTGATAGATGGATGTGATGTATCGGGCAATGGTTGTTCTTATGGGACGTAACGTGAAAGGCGGTCAAGTGCGTTGGCAAAATATGAAATTTCGATGCAAGACCAATCTGCACCATTTACGGGAGGATGAAAGTAGAAGACCAAAACGCATAAGAAAACCAACAAGTCTTATGTTCCCGCTTTTAGTTAGAGAAGTATCATTGATTCTTGGCGTTTCGATGCACGCGAAGCGAGCATCCATTGCTTGTTCGATGGTCGATTTGAAGAGACGTAAGTATATGTGTATAACTAAGTACCTGTTATTACACATTGTTTAAAAAAAATAGTTGGTGATTCGTTGTTATTTGTTTTGTAGGGACATCCTGTTTGAGACTACTTATGACAGTACACCAAGGATTGTTTTGGAAAGCTTGTTCCCGGGGATACAGATAGCAAGTGAGGCTGTAGACATATTCACAAAGGTCCTAAACAATCTCGAGTATTATCGTGACCCAAGGAAAAAGTTAGAAAGGTGTTCGCGATACATCAATGATGGAATGTATTATACTAACTTGATGTTTTTTGTATCTTTTAATAAAGCTACAAGCTATAAAGTATTATATAGCACACTATTTATGTTTCGAGATGCGTGGTTGAAACATGGTTAATTAAGTATTTGTAGTATGGTATATATATTGGTACTCTAATTTTGAGAAAATGTACATATAAACAAAGACGAATGGGATGTCAAGGACCCATGGGACAAAGAATTGATGTTATGGGTCGTCCGATAAATTCATTGCAAGTATGTGCGTGGTTTTAAACAAGACAACAGATGGGAGCTTGGCTAAAGCGCAGGTTGGTAATATTCCGCTTTAAACATGTTTATATGCCAAAATGGTACACAATGTTAAAGTTGGTAATATTTTTAACATTCCTTTATATATGATAGGTGTTTTTCCCGTTACTTCAAGGACGTCAATTTTTCGTCGTGTGTATGAATCTAGATAGGAAGGAGGTGCATATTCTCGATAACATGGAAACAACAATAACAGATGCATCAAAGAGATACGGTGATCAAGTGGAGTTTCTGGTACGTGATTTTATCCAAAAAAAGTTAGTTGTGTCGTCTGATTAACGGGTAGATTAAACTCATAAAGTGTTTTTTATTGTTTTCTGGATCAATGCGATGTCACGCGGTTTGAAGATTATTTGGCATATGAGAACCATCCGGCTAAAGGATTAATGAGAAATGTTGCAAGAATGATGTTACGTTTGGGATGTATGACGAAAAGTAACTTCATTGACTGTGGAATTTTTGCGATGAGGCACATGGAGACATACGTTGGTGGAGGAGAATATGATGACCGTTGTGGTTTAAAGAGAGAGAGTAAGGAGCAAAATAAGCAACTAGACGATCTTCGTAGGCAGTATGCTGCGAAGATATTGTTGTCGGATATAAACAAGAAGAAAGCATCTTTTGAAGAAGAGGCTGAAGCGTACCGGATGTTGCCTTTGGAAGAAAAACACAGGTTAGAGGCAGTTGCATTTGAAACTATCGACTCTCGTGTTACACGTATGTTGTAGGGGCAATGCGTTTATGTTGTTTTGAATAATTAGATGACTATCAGGTTGGATGGTTTTGGTTATTAATAAACTAGTTTGGCTAAGGTGTTTGAAGTATGTTCTTGTTAGTGTTTCTATTGGTAGGTCTAAAACTAGTCGCACGTGTTTTTGGTCCATGTAAGGTCTGAGCTAATGTTGAACAAATATTTTAAGTTATCTAGTAATGAATTTTTGTTAATTAGTCTATTTTTTTGTTGTTAGTGTCAAGGCATTATGTTCATGTTGTGGTTATATTTAAAAAGGGTGAAGGTGTATAAGTATATCACAGGTGTGCACCATATCATGCCAATGTATGTGATGATACAGAAAATGGTCATGTGGGTCTGTTTGTGCTTAAAATACCCATTTTATATTTAAGACCAATTGGTGCATGCTATGGTCAAAATGAGAGTGTGGGCAATTTGATGGTTGAAAAAAGTATTCCCAGGAAATGCATACACAAAATGAGTTGATGTAAAGCTAGTGTTTGTTGGGTTGTTTTTGTTATCTTAGTGGTGCAAGTGATGGTCAAAATAAGTTGTATGTCACGGAACCAATTTTTGGATGACTTCAAGACTCATAAGGTAGTTTTTGGTATGTTATTGTAAGATGCGCGAAGAGGGTGATAAATATTGGACATGGATTCTTGAGCATAAGTTTTATATAACACGCTTGGTTATGGTGTTGCTTCCGTAAGGTGACACAAAAAAGGAAAAAACGCCATCAATTGGGTATACCTTTGTATCACAACATGTACCACTTTTTTATGAAATATTGATGTCGCTAACAATATGGAAACCATTATGATGATATAATGGTATGCAATCACAGAAATCTGACTTGGTGATACAAACAAAGTTGACCCAAAAACCAAGCACACGAGATTTGATACAAACAAATGATTTGAAATGTAGAAAAAAAAAACAATATAACCAACACACCAACTGCAAACCGATAACTGGTATGGGGAAAAACAAGAATCACACACAAGACCTGCAAAATAAATGACAACGAATCACCAGCTATTTATTTGGCCCAAACAACCAAAACACAAAAGTACCAAATGATAAACTAATACCAAATGCCAACTGATAAAGTGGTATAGGCAAAAACAAGAATCAAACACAATACCGACTTATCTGCACATACTGCGAGAATTATGCTACATTAGCGAAAAAAGTAAATGAATGTAGCACATGACTAGTTAGATAACACCCATGTTAAATGGGACATGATGAGAACCAATGAAAAATTAAAAGTATGCATTCCAAATGATTTATTAAAAAATCCATAAAAGCAAGACATAATTTGGAAACCAGAAGTTCTAAAATGTAAAAAAAACAATGAAATTGTTTATATGGTGAAAACAAATAATGATCTATTCTCGAACGCCGGTGTTGGACATTTGAGCATCCAAGTCTGCTTACTTTTTGGGACAATTTCGAGAATCATGATAACCATAAGTGTCACAAGAGTCGCAATGACGTGGCGGTTTGTTTGATTGAATCATAGCTATCTCGGCTCGTGTTTCGATGCCTCTTCAAAGAAACGGAACCTTTGTTACGACATTCGGGGCAATAATATTAACTTCGACCGTTCCTTGACACCAAGTGCGTACCGATACAATTCATTCTTATTCATTTCGTGCTAGGAATATCAAGTTTTACTTGTTCTAGTAATGCAAAGAACGCTATCCTTGTAAATGTCAAGCTTCAGATGTCAAGAATAAACGGTAACCGAGTCTTCAACACTAACATAAATCTCCCTAATAACACCATTAACAAATTCTACGGATTAGACGAGCTAGCAACATCAATCGCCACGCACACTCTTGTTAGGCAAAGCATTCTTCGACCATCTACGCAATAAGTATTTCCTTCGAAATGGTAAACCTTCGACAACCAAGAACATAGAATATATGTCGACACAACAGCCATAACACTCGTATTTAAAGCAACCGCAATAGACCGAACAATCGATGGCACGAACTTAACCTACAACGGTGAATAATTGACAAACGCCGATTAAAAAGCCGCTCATATTCAGATATGAATATAGTCAGAATAAAGTGTACATAATGTATAATATGAATATAAGGACAAATTTAAAAACAACCGTTAAATGCAAAATAGTCAGATAAAAGATAGAGTAAACTACACCATTCGTCCTTCCGATATACGCTGACCATCAAGTTTCGCCTTTGACCAAAAAATTGCACCGGCGGTCTTTAATCGCGAAACGTTACTCGGCTGGTCCTCACCCTAATCGTGTGACTAACGGCGTTAAGCCATTTTAAATGGAGGGTATATTTGTCATTTCACACTTCATCACCTCCTTCTTCTCTCTGCATTCACCTCCTTCTTCATTCACACCTCCAACAAGACAAGGAGATCTCCCTCCCAGATCTCCTACCAACAACACCGACCACCACACTACCTTCGGCGACACACCACCGGCTACCACACCAGCTCTCCGGCCACCACTATCGACTCACCAAACCACCAAACCATCACCACAAACAACCCGTGCCAAAAAATCACCACCAAATCACCACCATTTTTTTTCTCATTTAAACCAAACACTATCACTTTTCTTTCTTTTCTTTATGTTCTTATCTCATTATCATCATCCACCAAAACCACCATCACCCAACCGCCACCCCTGGGTCCCCTACCATCAAACCACCATCGCCAAAACACGCCACTGCTCACCGGACGCTAACGCCGCCGCTGCTCCGCCGCCACTACTAAACACCACAAACCCCCCACCTCCTGGCTCAATAAAACTCACCCTTACAAAGTTGGTAGCGAGCATAGGTATGAACCGATTCAAGAAAACTCAATTGACCACCTGTCACCACCACCGTCCTATTGTCACCAAACCACCACCAGTGTTGATAGATGAAAAACCTTTAGATCTAACAATAAACCCATCTAAGCTGATAGATCTGAATGAAAAAAACACACGCACTAAAACCACCTAGCGCATCATAACAACCGAAAGAGAGGTTTGTTATGGTGGCACAGTGGCGGCAATTTCAGTCGCAGCACAGAAGGGTGGTTAGTGTGGCAGCAATAAAGGTTTGTTATGGTGTAGAGAGAGATGGTATATGGGAGCCGGTTTAGAGAGAGATGGAAGAAAAGTCATGAACAAGGTGGTGATTTTTCAAGTTGGACCATACGGTATAATATGACACGGCCATGTGAGAAAATTCATGACTTTTCTGGCCCCAATTAAAAAATAAGACAAGTTAGTGGCTCAAAAACAATAAAAGGATAAATTTACCGTTATTAAAGTATATATTAGAGATGGTATATTAAAGTAAGTAATATAGCAAATTTACCGTTATACCCTCCACTTAACAAGGCTTAACGCTGCTAGTCCAACCGCTAGGGTAGGGACCAACGATGACTAACGTTTCGCAGTTAAGGACCGACGGTGCAATTTTTTTGGTCAAAGGACGAAACTTGATGGCAACGTATATCACAAGGACGAATGGTGTAGTTTACTCTAAAAGATAAACAGACCCACGCACACCATTAATAAATCAACAAAGGAGAGTGATACCTTGTATTTAACTTCAACTGATACACCGTTGATTTTGTAATCCGCTTCAGTGTCACGAATCACGTAAGTGTACGATGTATCATCTTCTTGTACACTTAGTGAAAACAATGATAAAGTGAAGACCATATCTCGCCCCGAACATCATAGAACAAAGTGCGCAGATACAGCTTCGCAGCCTTCCTTTCAACCCGCAGTGAAGTTTTAAACCCGTCTTGTACCTTGAGTCGTGGGTATTCTTCCCATATTTGTATCGTTGGGAGTCCATCGTCAGATCAAAATGACTCAAAACTCGATCAAGCTCAAATGCGGGTTTGTCACCGACCAAAGAAGTGATTCTCACTTTCGGACCGCTGATGTTGCGCGATCAACCCGCACATCGGCTCGTTCTCAAGAGGCGTGTATCCACTTAGACCGCATTTCGAACATGTCGCAACCATTTGTGTTCACCGAGATCAAAATCTTCAATTATTGTGTGCTACTGCTCATCAAACACATCCGGTTCAATCTTGTCCGTCCAAACAATGTCACACAAACGCCTCCTAAAATCAGTGTTACTACACAAGGCTGGTCCGACCTACACATAATTTAACAATAATTGAAAGCATGGCTATTATTAACTAAAAATGAAATTCAAATGACATCACGCTTAATAAAAAGCATACCTTGTAGTAAGTTTCAGATAATGTGCCACATACACAAACGATTGTATGCCAGACGTAACATTTCCTCATTACGATCTTCATCGACGGGTCTTGATCAAGAATAACAACCTTGGTACCTTTACAAAACCTTTTAAACTTCTTTAATGACCACGATACCTTATTGCAGATTCGTTGCTAATAAAGCCGCAAAGAATATGATGCATCCGTTATGGTTGTCAATACCAATAAAAGGTACCAAACCATATTGTACTGTAGGTTGAATATACATGTGTATTAATGTGTGATGGATCAGATAACAAGTGAACATGGTGCGTTATATCTAGCACAAACACACATTCAAAAGTTTTGTTATATCCGTCCCATTTGATACGATTTTGGTAGCATGAACTGATACAAAAACAGCAGACACAAAATTGGCAAATGTGCATACACTAAACGTCCACATTATTCTAAAACTTATTTATATCTAACACAAGCATATACAAATGTGCAGACCCAAAACTGCTTGATATCTAAAACAAAAAAAACAGTATAATTATAAGGTCTGAGTATCACGAATCTATTAGACTTGCTAAATATCAACAGGTCTGAGTATCAAGCGAGGCGTTTGTCTAAAAAAACCAATCATCAAACAGTTAAAACATGCGTGATTACACCCAAGTGCCCAACAATGCAAGTCCAAGTGCCCAAGTAAGTGTTTTCTATAAACTGAAACTACAGTCTTGATTCATGCCAACATAACAAACTTTGAACTTACAAACACTGCCTAAAAAATACAAACAGACCCAACAATTGGTACGTGTAACTGATACAAAGCGCAGGACATCAAATTGGTGGATGTTGTGATACAAAAGTATGTGCATACTAAGTTGATGCACCGCTGAGAAACGCTTAATGGTATGCATACTACTTTGTTGACATCATAAAATGTAGCATCAATGATTATTTGCATGTATAATCGGCATTAAAATATAGCATGAATCGATACAAATCAGCAGTTCGAAGTATATGATACAAAAGTATGTGCATACTAAATGTATGCACCATTATTGAGTAACGATACTAGTGGTATGCATACTACTACGACAATACTTAATGGTGTTTGTGTCCGACGTTGGGACAAGTAGATATCTATAAAGTACGACTATAAGCAATGATTGTGAAACAAAAAGATGACCTGAGGTGGTTTTATAACGGGATAGTAAGTTACCTGTTTGAGCGAAATGTAGGCCAAATGACACAACGTCACCAAAGCTTCAGAATTACGCTGGCTTGTTCATCGCCCAAAATGCACTCAACCAATGCTTTAGTTTTTCATCCAAATTGTATTTAATCTGAGAAATCAAATGAAGAACTCTTCACGACTCAACAATTTTATCAACCACCATTTGGGCATCACGACCACCAATAAAATCATTCAAACCACGCCTATAATTCTTACATTCAACATACATTGCACCAATATATTCAAATCCACCGACATCTCTTTCATAACTTTCCAAGACTTAACCGACCTATATTCACATTAGAAAGCTTATTTATAAGTTGTTGTTGGAGAAAGTTAGTTCACGAATGCCCTAAGATACTTGATATCGCCTTCATATACCAAGCTATGGTTATGTTTTTCATCAACTTGGTGACAAAGTACTTGCCATCGGGTCTCTTCTTAAGCCTAAGTCACGGTACATCCACAACGACAAGATGCACGCTTCCTCTTTTTATGACCTTGGTAGCACCTAAAGGGTTGGTTTTCGTGTCTTATCGGTTTGAGAATCTTCTGCCACGGTGGGTTTAAAACCTTGTCTAACACAATAAAAGTACTTAAGAGATGGATCTTCTTTCTTATCATTCGAGTTTTTCGCCCACCCTTCTAACCTCAAAACCACCTTCTCTGCATAATTTTTGTAAGTCGTTAGAGCTAGTTCAATAGTATCAAATACATCCCCGTCCTTCATTTTATTATTAGTTTTGGGGATCCAAAATTTAGTACCGTTAGGAGTCGGTTGAAAAGTGCCAACTTGATGCTCAGGAGGTGTATAATAACCTTCAACATACGTGTCTTGCCCAATGTGAATTGCTCGAGGAGTTGATGGTTCGCCTGCTACAATAGGGATTTCGCGAGGGCTTAATGGTTCGCCTGCAACAACATGAGGTGTATAGAAACATTCATCAATTTACAAATGTTTGCAACATAAACCTGTGTCTGAAACTTGCAAAATGTGCATACCAATTTTCTCCTAAAATCAGTTTGATTATACAAAAATAGCAAAAACATAAAGCTTGTAACCAACTTGCTGATACAAATTACCAACCTATTGTAAATTCCATTTGAATCAAAAACATTGGTTACAAGATGGTATAAGCAAAAATGTAAAAAAACAACTTTAATTACTGGTGTTTTGGGTGAGTTTTTTGCAAACAGTTCTGCAAAAAAGAAAACTTGAAAAACCCATTTTGCTTATACAAAAACAATTGCCCCAAACATAATCCACAACTATCAACATAATCCTATTTCTAACAACCCCTATTACATATCGTTCTTAAGTATTAAAAATATACTAAACTTAAGCATTTGGAACCGAAGAATCCATGAAATCGTTCGTTAGTTGTTTTGGGTTTAGAAACCTTGGTTTGGGAATTATAGGAGAATAATATAATTGGTTCAATACGGGTTGAATCATTGTACTAGAAATGTAACCGGGTTATAATTTCGGATTGATTCATTGATTACGCGCGAGATAATGGGAGAGGAAGAACCGGTCATGAATACCAGACTCAAGAATTCAAGAAGCAAAGTTTACCAAAATGCCCTTAATCCTATATAACTTAATTTAAATACATTTTGTTTTATTTTTCTTTGTAAATTAAAACCATTGCCACACGTCTACCTCTCATTGGCTCCTATTTTTATAACTTTAAGAAAGCTCTCACTAGAACTAGATTCTATATATATATATATATATATATATATTTAAAAAAATGAGAAAAGAAAACAAAAACATGAAAGGGTTCGGGTATATATATATATATATATATATATATATATATATATATATATATATATATATATATATATATATATATATTTAAAAAATGAGAAAAGAAAAACAAAACATGAAAGGGTTCCGGGTAGTATTTTTAGGAGGGTACATATAACCTTTCCCAATTCATATTCATGTGGACACAAATCTGTTTTTTCCTTCTTATAACTAATCATTTCAATCTACATAAATAGACAACTATGACAGAGACACAAAATCTTGAATTATTTTTTTCATTGAGGGCCCTTTTTCCTATTAATCAAGTAACACTATGCAATTTAAGTTGTTAAAATTTCATAAGGAGTACAGGGGTTTGACGATCGGAGGATAATCAAAGACATCTGTAATATACATGATTTTCTGTTACTCGATTGAGAGTGGTTGATTTATATAACTCATAAGAGGGCACGGTCCACCAATAACACTTAGAGTATACAGTATGGTGGAATTTGGCCCTCGCCGTTGTGACGTCGCAACTATTTCGTAGCTCGCCAGCACAACGCTTCACTTCTTCGTAGCTCGCCGTTCAGAGTTTGAGGCCACCTCTTCGTTGCAGCGAAGTAGAAAACGACAAACAACTTTTTTATGTATCCGTTTTTTTTTTCTTTCTTTTTTTTTTTTTCTTTTTTGTAGTGTGTATTTGCAGGCGGTGAAGGATGAAGATGAGATAATTTATATAGTGTTAATTCACAGGAATAGATCTAGTGAGAATAGTTATTTAAATGAGAAGAGTGAGAAAAAATTATAGCTACAAATTTTAAATAAGAAAAGAAAAATAATTGTGAGATGCATGTATTTTTTTGACTACATCTAAGATTGGTGGTTGTGGTTCCTTCTCATTTTTCTCATCTTAATTATATTTCTCATTTGATCCTCACTCGTCAATTCACACCCTTAAACATTAAAAGGTTTTAGTTTATACTCTACACATTAAAAAATAGTTTATACTATTAAAAAAAAAAAAAAAAAACTTTTAACTATTTAAAAGTTTACTTTTAGTTTATATAATTTGTATTTTTTATTAGAAAAGAAAATAAACTTGGGGTAGGTGGGGCAGTATGAAGAGTTCGTTTTATATTATGAATGCGAGGGTATTTTTACATGGGGTGTTAGTTGACGCGACACCTAAGAAGCGCTCAAATGAAAAGAAATGGTGCTTCATCACACCCATTGCTCTTTTACTCCACCACCTCAATGTGTCATTCGTCCCTCAATCATTCCACAAACTAGAGTTTTTTTTTTTTTTTTTTTTTTTTTTTTTTTTAGAACCCACATGTACCAATATTACTTATTATTTTTTTTTGCTAGAAAAGTTGTTTTAGTTTTGATGTATTAATGGAGTGCCGAGTTAGCACATCAATAAGTGTTACTTTTCAAAAAACTACACCCAGCTCTCTAATGGCAATGGTTTTGTTATACTCCTCCGCCTCATATTTATCATTCATATTTCCTTTTATGGACGTCTCAAATTAATCATTCACTTTCCATATTTAAAGAAAAAGATAATATAATCGGCGAATATTCCATTCGAGTGGTTGAGATTTATAGCGTCCCACTTTTATTAAACTTTCTTTGATTTTGTCTCTCGACAATAATTTTCGGACGGAGGAGTAATGTTTTTCTCATATTAGTGGATTATTTTGTTCATCTATTTAAGAATATAGTAGTGCTATTTAGACTTACTAATCATGTTTAAATACATGCTTAATGCATAAATTATTTGTATAATTATATCATGTTTTTTTTCTTTTCAAATTCTCACAAATCTTTTTTTTAAATCAATCAATCAAATCATTAGATACATTTGTAGGCTTGATTAGTAAGCACAATAATCATTTTTCTTAAGAATATGAGCAACTAAAGTAATACAGTCAATGAAGATTATTTAATAGTTTATTTTGTTAAATATCTTGACCATAAGTAAAAGAAGAAGTCATGACCAGGCAGAGTGTCTTATGTTGTTGTAGAATAAGGGTATAATAGACAATTTTTTGTTTAGAGAATAATTATTATGTATTTTTGGGTTTAAAGTATGTAAAATATCTATACTATTTTATAATGCATTTAGGCTTTTTAAAATTAGAAGGCTTAAAAATTCAGACTTTTTTACTTACTTATTATGAAAAGATATATTATAATGCATGTAAAATTAAGATAAGGAGCTCCAATCGTGAGATGACATGTGTCACTTCTTAACAGTCATTACTTAACAAACCCAGTTCTAACTCCTAACCACCAAAACCAAGATAAGGCTCTAATTATAAAACGACATGTCAATTCTCAACTAAAATTCATCTTTATTTTTAAATTAAAATATCTTTTATCTACTAGTTTATATTATAATCTAATTTCACCATATTTTCTAATATTTTACGCTCTTTAATTCAACATCCATTTTAATATATTTTTATGAGTTTTTAGTTTTTATATTTTTAGTGGGTTTATTTTATTTTAATTCAAATTTTACAACTTTAACCTTTATTTCATTTATTCCAATCAATATAATCTTGATTCATCAAAATCATATACTTTTGGAGTGTTTGACGCTGTAAGAGATTGTGGGATTTTATATGCGGAATAATGATGTCGCGTGAAAGTTACGGATAACCCAAACAAACACTTACAACTAACACATATACATTCAAGTGTTGTGAAACGAATTCACTAAACGGTAGCAAACACATATAACTATACTTATCGCCATTGCCACCACCATCTCATCACATCACCACCTCAAAACATTTGTTCGCTACATAAAATTATCATCGGACCACACAAGATCACATGCAGATCTTCTAGTAAGGAAAATAGTTTAAAAAGATCCAACTCAGATTTTTTTTGGTAGGCATTTAATTTTTTTTTCCCTAAAGTATTTAAATATTTTCTTAATCCTTTTATTGTAGCCATAAATCTGACGTGGCATGATCTAATTAAGAGTTAATTACATAAATTTACATAAATCATCCATGTGGCTTTAAACAATTACACCATTCATCTTTGAGTCAATTACATAAAAGGTCCATTTGACTCGAATAATTTACACATTTCGTCCTTGTGGCTATATTCATCATGTTTAGATCATTTATTCTAAAGGTGGCGTTGTTATTTGCTGATATTTTTTTTACTGGGATCATTTTGATTTAAAGCATCCAAAAGATATGAAAATTTTGAACTGAAATAAGATAAGATTGATCGCTTTTTGATCATTAATATTGGAATAATAAACATATAAGCATATGCATATGTCATAGAAATTTGATTATGAGTTCCATGAAAGGACAATTGTGACTTGAAACCATAAATCCAGACATTACGCATAAAGCAAAAATATTAAATATTAGTCTTTGCATAAACTTTGTAAAGACTTAAAACGTGTCTAATATTTTTAGAGCATTGGGTATAATAACGTGGGTTAGCGTGTTACGCATACGTGGCTCGCGTTACTCCCCGCGTTATTACACCGTAGTTTAAAGTTAAGGCATTGCGTTAGGGTGCAAGTTGCCATGGCAATGTACGTTAAGGCCAAATTGAATTAAAAAATATATATATACAAAACACCCCCTTAACGGCTATTATCAAGTTTGAATTAAAAAAATAAAAAAATAAAATAAAAATAAAATAAAACTTGGTTAACGGCAAGTTTAAAAAATAAATAAATAAACAAAAACTAAATAAATACACAAACGGCTAGTTTCAAAACTCGTCTATAAATACCAGCGCTTACATATTAGTTTAACACACTTTCAAAAATCAAAAAAATTACACAAACACCCGTTATGGTTTGTCGTCTCCCCCATTCTGTCGAAAAAATGCAAGCATATATTAAAAAACAATGCGATTAAGAAGACGCGGCTCGACAAAAGGTTATTGTCGAAGTTATCAAGTTGTTTGAACTCACAAAGGCAAAGAAAGGACGTTTGCGACAACGGTACGCGAAATGCAAAGACATTTCGCCAGAAAGACAAGCTGTGATCAACCAATTTTTTAGCGATAAAGCCAGGAAAGACTATGACATTATTGACACGTTGTAGGGGTGTGTTTCACAGATACAAGCCAACATTAGCAATAAAATCCGCTGCAGCTATCAGGAAAACCAAATTGTTGGTTCTGTATCACAACAAATGAATCAAGCTGATGTGGGTGCATCAAGTTCATCTATTACACCTAGATTTGTTGAGCAACACCATTATCAACCTCAGCTGACTCAAATTGGGCTAGGTTATGCAAACGAGGCAGTTGATGAGCATTATGAAATTATGTGTGGCGAAGAGGCATTAAGAGAAGTCCAAGCAGAACAAGCAAGGAAGCAACAAGAGGATGAGAAAGCCAGGAAGGCAACAACTGAACGAGCGGCGTACATGGAGGAATTTCTTAGGTATAAGTCTCCTTCGTATGATTCTGAATGCGTGGAGTACTCAGATTAAGTTATGTTTATGTATTTCGTATCGTAGTGTATTTTTGTCCGTATGTTTTTTTTCCCGTATCGTATTTCTGTATCGTATCTCGTATTGTATTTTATGTTTATGTAATGTTTTTGATATTAATAAAGTCATATCTTGTTTGTTAAATAAATTATTAGTTTAGGTTGGAATTTATAAATTTTATTTTTAAACGAAAAGTGGAGCCCATAATGTTGAGTTATGATAAGGGGTGTTTTTTTTAGTTAAGGTTGAAATGCTAATACTGATGTCACGCTAACGTTGCGGTGAGTTATGACTTAACATGAGGACACCATACCTAGTGCTCTTAGACTAAAACAACCTTACCTACAAAATGCATCACAATCAATTAGTAGTTACAATTTGACCCATAAACTTTTTCACTTTCGCTTACTCCACAAATAAATACGCAAACACAAATTGATGTTACTATACACCGTCGCCGTTATTTGCGGGTGTCCTCTACTTTTAAGAGCATATTGATAATTTTGTCATTTGGGTTACCTTTTAAAGAATTTTGAATGACTTGTGGTTGGATGATGTTGTTGAGATATAAATATAGGCTATATGTTTTTTTGGGAGAATTGCATATATTCTTCAAAAGCTAACAATTCCATATATAACTACTCGTAGCACCTTAAAACGTTATATATATATATATATATATATATATATATATATATATATATATATATATATATATATATATATATATATAGTGTATCTTTATTATAAGAACCCCGTTAAGTAGAACCGCAGAACCCCTCTTAACTGTTAGATCATTTCATCAATGGATGAGATGACTTGTGCCATTAATGTAATTAATTAAAAGATTAGACCACTAGTTAAAATACTGCAAGGGCAATTTTGGTATTTGTATTATCCCTAAAAAAGTGTTACCTATCTCTCTACACCTAATTTACCACGATCCATGTTAAAAAAAACTGATCATTCATCTCTCTCTCTTCAAAAACCTAGCCGACTTTTTCATGTCTGTGAAAAAAACCCGATCATTAATCTTTGTTTTCTGTGTGAGGCGCACGGATTTTTCATCTGATCTGGTTTAATGATCGGATTTTTCAACCGATCTGGTGTCTCCATCGTTGGTTACTTCAACCTAGCCGTCAAAGTTTTTGAATCGACCGATGGATCATATACCGTAATTATTGTTATAATTTCATTTTTTGCGCGCTAATAATGACAAAGTTGTATTATGATCATCTTGATACATACAGATTAGATGTTTATGAATAATGGTTTCAACAAAACCTTTATTTTGTATCTTAAGAATATTGATTAACACAAGATTTTTACCGTGTGATTTATAAAAGTACAAAAGTGAAAAGCGTTATGTGAATAGTGATGTCTCGCAATGGGCAATCCAACAAACATTTTCCGCACGAATGCGGGTCCGGTGGTCGTGGTCATGGAGAAAGAAGCACAAGGTAACATCTTATGTATTGGTTTAATTTTTTTGGGTTTCGATCTTGAAACGAAATATAGATGTCAAATGAATTGGTTTTCGATCCGAATTGCTTCCGATCCGAAATATAATATTTGGTTTCGATCTTGAAACGAAATATAGATTTCGATATGAATGAAGGTGTGCATATATGAGTTTTTTTTTTTTGCTTGTGGTTCTCTACTGCATATATGTTCTTAGTGCATATATGTTCTCTATTGTTTTCTTGAAGGTGTGCAAGTATGTTCTTGGAACATGTGTTTTTTCTCGTACAAAATCAATAAAAACATGCATGTTTCATAACAATTATGGTTAAAAACATGCATGTTTCAAAACATTTAGGAATGGTGCATACATGTTTTTTTGGCTCGTATATTATCGATGAGAAAAATTACGGATGATGTAAAGGAAAAAGAGTATGTTATAGTTTATTTTTTGTGCTTAGACATGGTTAATTGAACATGTACGTTCAAAACATGTATGTTTTAAAACTTGAATGCTTCTAAACATGTATGCTAAAAACATGTATGTTCTAATTGATGAAAACATGTATGTTTTAATTGTTTTTGTTCATGCTTGTTTCAGATTGATGAAAATAACGATATCATTGAAGACCGAGAAGTGGATGAATACAAATATACATGAAGATTTGAAGATATACGATTATTGCATGTGTTTTTTGTACTTGTAATTAAATGAAATGTAACATTTAAGTATATGAATCTTGTTTTTTCTTTTATAATGGTTTATGTTTTTTAATTTATGCTTCAAACTTCAAAAAATAATAATAATGCTACAAAAAACATACATGTACTTCACTAAAAAAATCATGCTTAAAAAAATATACATGTACTTCACTAAAAAAATGCTTAAAAACATGCAAAAACATACATGTACTTCACTAAAAAAATCATTCAAAAACATACATGTACTTCACTAAAAAAATGCATGATAAGATTATGAAACCATAATTAAAAAAAAAAAAAAAAAAAAAAAATTCAAAATTTAGGAATACTTAAAATCGGATTTAATAAAATAAAATAAAAATAATATAAAAATTGTATTTACTATAATACCCTTTTGGATTAATAATAATTTTAATATTTAAAAAATCTCATTGGTTTAGAAGGGTTCTCAAAGTTCTCGTGACTTACTGCGTTTCAAAAGAAGGTCCCCTATATATATATATATATATATATATATATATATATATATATATATATATATATATATATATATATATATATATCCAAAAATTATTTTATGCATATTAAAAGAAACATATATGATAACTATAAAATGTCTATTATACTCTTTGTCAGACAACACAAACACATGTATAATTTTTTGGGTAAAGGGAGTAATCCTCAGACCCAGTAAATATATTAACCAAAGAAACGTTGAAATACAATGGATATGAGTGAAATCCCATATCTCAAATTCACATAGGCATGGCTTACATAACAAGGTGCTTCCTATTTTCCAAAAGAAAACAAACCACTACACAAAAGATAACATAGGACATAACAATGAAAATTACTTCCTAGGTCCTCGAAGCTTAGTGCCATACATGGCATTAAAGGCATCCAAATTCCTCGAAGATCGTAACTCGTCAGATAGTCATCGTAGTCATAGTCATCATACTCATCTTTGAACTCTTGGCCACCACCGAATAGATTAGCAGACTCATCAAATGGGTTAGCAACCACCTCATCTTCAGAATCAGAAACAACGATATCTCCCACTTTAGAAAAAGGGTTAACTCTCTTAGTAGAAGTGGCGGGCGGATTATAAGAATCACTAGTGTTAGGAGCCACATCCGACTCCATCTCTTTCTGATCACTCACAAGGGGAGCTTGTGATGTAGTACCTGTCTTAGTAGACTTATCTTCATTAACTTCCATTGTACGACCAGAATCCACATCCTTATTGGTGTCATGAGTAAGGAGTACCAAACGCATCCGTATCTTCCTTATTAAGAGCATCAAACCGGTTAGATGTAGAAATATTTTTTCCACTGAACTAGCCACATCGAAGCATTCTTCTTAGCGACTTCCACTTTCTTAGGTTCGGGAGGAGTTTTTGGGTCGATATTGAAACTGCTACCCACAACAAAGTTTAGTAAACCCTCCTTGACCCTAATAGTAGACCCACCTTGCTTTCCTTCTTCTTGTAATTAACCGCCTTGAAACCATCATTAGCACGCTTAGTAGGTCGAGCAGAGGTTCAACAACTTTAGGACATTCAATAGGAGTATGACAAAAATCTTACATGTATCACAATGAGGTGGTTTCCACTCATATTCAACCCAGATCTTCTCGGTGGTCGAACCCGACCCATCAAGTAACGGTATCTCAACAAGAAGGTCGTCCCTAAGCACCTCATCCGACTTCACTTCAATCATGCATCTAGCAAACTACTACGACCCATGAGTCCTTGCACATTTGGCTAGTGAAAGCATTTAAATTTTGGGCGTGCCTATCAATGTGGCAAGGAGGCTAAGACCATCATCGAAAACATAGCAAGAGGAACATCATGGAATTTAACCCACACCGGGATGTTGGTCAAATCCTCTTTAAGTAAGTTGGTGTTCAATGTCCATGGTTTAAGAATAATAGGTACATTTCTAATCAACCAAGGACCATTTTCAAGTACATCATCAACACCTTTCTTCGAATTGAACTTAAAAAAGAAGAACCCCTTAGCATTCATCATTACCTTTTGTATACCAAACTTAGCCCACGTATTGCGTACATAGTAATCAACAACAGGAAAAGCAAGTCGTTGACCAAAGAAATACCCATACAAAGTATTCTCAAACCTAGAGTTCACCTCTTCAACCACTTTCATCGGGACAGAAAGATCCGCACCATTAGCTTTTTTATTACACTCCAACCTACGAAAGTTAGACGTGTGTTTCTTTGGGTCATTAGAAGTAACACCAAGATATGATGTGAAGGTTGTTTCAAATCATAAACACCGACCTTCTCAATACCAATTGCCCCATTGGCATTCAGATCAACACTATCATTACTAGCATTAACATTAGAAGCCATAGGACCACTTGTATCTCGAGGAGGTTTCAATAATAACCAATAGCATTAAGCATCTCTTCGAGCTCCTTCGCGATCGCGGCACCTTAAGATGCTCAAATGGATTAGTCCCGAGCGTGATTAGCATCCACTATCACACTTCGGTTTTAATGGTTGCCCATCATCACCCACAAGAACAAGTTTTCCTCAAATATTTGTTTTTCAATAGCACGAATTTTTAATAAAGTATCATGACCTCAAAGCGTGTCATGGCTGGGAGCATCATGACTAGGGGTCGATCCAAGTGAAACCGCCCACTTGTTCATCAAGACCAACAAGAGTAGCGAATTAATGTTCTCTCTCCCATACAATCCAAAGATAACCAAACGTAAACCAATTCAGATAGACACCCAATGAAAACACGAACACTTTGGTATAATGTTCGAACAAAACCAAGAAACCCTAGTCAATAAACTAGGGTTTATAAAACGAAAGATCCAATCACCAACCCATAAGAGAGATCAAAATCGAGCAGATTAAGCAATTAAGAACGGAATCGAATAACCCTAAAGCACAAAGATCGATCGCACGTAATCCCTAAAAACCTAAAACCAATCGATTAGCACCCAACCTGATTACAGACGTGTTAAATAATCAAGATAGAACCCAAGAGTAGAATCAAGATTAGTAGAACAGGCATGTGATAAGATTAAAGCTGGTGGAAAACGATCAGAAGGAGGTTTAGTTAGAGTGGAGAGATCGCCATTTTTTGCTAGCACTCAAACACATGTATAATTCATATTCATGTGGACGCAGATATGTTTTTTCCTTCTTATAACTAATCATTTCAATCTACATAAATAGACAACTATGACAGAGACACAAAATCTTGAGTTATTTTTTTCATTGAGGGCCCTTTTTCTGTTAATCAAGTAACACTATGCAATTTAAGTTGTTAAAATTTCATAAAGTCTGCAGGGTTTGATGATCAGTAGATAATCAAGGACATCTGTAATATACGTGATTTCCTGTTACTAAATTGAGAGTTGGTTATGTTAAAAAAAAATGAGAGTTGGTTGGATTTCTGTAACTCATAAGAGGGCACGGTTGCCAACAATATGTTATTAGCTTTTTATTTATTTTATTTATTTTTTTTCACCAATAACACTTATACTGCATCACCTCAATGTGTTATTCGTCCCTTAGTCATTCCATCAACTTTTTTATTTTTATTTTTTTAGAACCCACATGTGCCAATATCAGTTATTGGTTTTTTTGTTAGGGAAATTGTTTTAATTGTTGGTGGTGATGAGTTAGCATATTAATAAGTGTTATTACACCTGGCTCTCTAATGGCAATAGTTTTGTTTCATCAAATATTTAATGTTTTTCTCATATTAGTGGGTTGTTTTGTTCATCTATTTAAGAATAGAGTAGTGCTATTTAGACCTATTAATAATGTTTAAATACATGCCTAATGCATAAATCATTTGTACAATTATATCATGTATTTTCTCTTTCTAAATTTTCAACAATCATTTTTTTATATCAATCAATTAAATCATTAGATACATTTATAGGCTTGATTACTAAAACACAATAATCATTTTTTTTAAGAATATGAGCAACTGAAGATATATTGTCAATGAAGATTATTTAATTGTTTATTTTGTTAAATATCTCGACCATAATTAAAAGAAGTCATGACCTGGTAGAGGGTCCTATGTTGTTGTAGAATAAGGGTATAATAGACATTTTTTGTTTAGAGAATAACGAGTGTGAACCGTAGCGACGCAATGGACGCTTTTAAGCGACTTACTTTGAACGACACTTAAACCTTAGGGACTAATTTTGCCAAGTTGCTATAGATTGCAATTAATGCTACATGACTTACTTTGCATCGTCACTCAACCTCGTGGACTGCTTTTGCCAAGTTGTGAAACTTTGCATTTAATGTTGGACTTACTTTAGAATGACACTTAAACCTCGTGGACTGTTTTTGCCAACTTGGGAAACTTTCATTTAATGTTTTGTTTGCTACAAGAACCTTTTGGGAAACTTTGCATTTGATGTGTTGTTTGCACAAAGAATCTTGACGCTTTTTAGTATATAGATACAACGAGTGTGGGACCGTAGCGACGCAATGGACGGCTTCAGCGACTTACTTTGCGGTGACACTGAACCTCGTGGACTATTTTTGCTAAGTTGTGAAACTTTGCATTTAATGTTGGACTTATTTTGTAACGACACTTAAACCTCGTGGACTGCTTTTGCCAAGTTGTGAAACTTCGATTTAATGTTTGGACTTCTTTTCAGTCCACTGAACCTCATGCATTGCATTGCAAGTTGGAAAACTGGCATTTAATGCGTACGGTTTTCTCTCGACGAAACAAATAGTATATATAGTAATTATTATGTATTTCTGGGTTTAAAGTATGTAAAATACAATTATTTGAGATATATGACATTTTGAAGATTTAAAAAAGATATATACGTAATTATAAATTTAAGCTTGATCTATACGCAATTACGAGCTTTTAATAAAGATGTATATGCAATTCCTCTCTTATTCGTGGTCATTCTTTCTCGGTTAGTTTTGGTTTCCCTTATTTTTTTATTTGTGGTCTTAAGTTTTAAATATTTGCAATTTATGCTTAGATATATACGGTATGTTTGTATGCAATGTTTTCAAACCCGGGTCGACCCGGCCGGTTCAACCGGTCGGCCTTGCACCGCCAAAAACGGTAAAAACCCGGTTAACCGTTAGGCCATGGGTTTTGAGTGACCGTCACGAAACCCGTAGGGTTTGATTTTTTAATTTTTTATAAAACCGGGTTGACCGTGTAGGCCGTGGTCGAACCGGTTGACCGGTGATTAAACCGTTGACCCGGTTGAAAAAATAAAATAATAATAAATGAAACCGGGTTGACCGTGGTCGAACCGGTTGAAGCCGGTCGACCGGTCTTGGGGTGACTGACCGGTCGATTAAAACCCGGTTTTAAAACATTGTTTAGTATGTGCCTATGTGGCTGCAAGTTGCAACATTTGAAGGCCTAATTCCATTTCAAGGAACCAAATTTAAAACACCTATTATTGGTTGGAATATAAAAACATCCGTTGTTAACACCTATTTGGTTGCTTGACGAGTTAGATATTTTCTAAGTTTCTTTATTGAAGTTTTAGATCTTTAGAATACACATTCACGAAAACTTTCTAACATTACTCAACTAAAACCGGCTTAAGGGAGGCTTACAATCGTCGGTCTAAAAAGCTAGTAACTCCGATTATTAAATAGTAGTTTATAACAAAATTTTAATAACTTATAGTGTGGAACTCAATTTTGAAGTCATAATAGAGTTTCAAATATTTTAATATTTACATTTTTTGCACAATACTTTACTTTTTAACATTTTTTATTATAACGAAGTTTGGGATGAAAATTTTACATTCTTTTTTACCTAGTAGTATCTGTAATCCGTAAGAAAATATTTAACATACTAGGTGAAAAAGAAAACTATCAATAAATAAATAAATATGTAAGCCCTATGATGTTCGTTGCACAATACTCTACTATAACTTCATTAATACAGCTTACATTTGTTGCAAACAAAATCTGTTGCACAATACTCTGCCATTACTTCATTAATATGGCTTACATTTGTTACAAATAAAATCTTTAAGACTGAACGTAGTAGTAGTCCGCCCCTCAGACAACTTATGTGTCCAGCCTTTCCTAACGCGTCCACGCCTACTACATCGAAGTAGACCAGGCGCGTCCCCCCTAGACACCCGTTTGGTTTGGTCCGTTTGTGGATCGTAAGATTTGAAAGGAAATGAAGACAAATGTAAACAAAAGTGAACTAAAATAGAAAACACACACAAACACACATTTAATACATAGTAACTAAAAAAAATACTATACAAACAAACATATTTTATTGAACATACAATATGAAGTACGATACAATACAAGAAAACATACGAACTAAAATACAATACGATTAAATTTTGGTATATAAATGTTAATCCAAGTGATCCCAAGTTTGAGAGTTGTTGGAGTCATAACCATCGTCATAAGGAGACCACCTCGCAAACCTGCTCTCCTCCCATTCTCCTTCCAAAACATTGAACAAGTCGTATCGACATTCTTTTTCCTCCCTTGCTGCTTGCTTTCTACGAGCAGCTTCCTCCCGGGCTTGTTTCCATCTCCCTTAGTGCTTCTTCATCTTGGAAAAATAGCCATTGTTGTTCCTCCGTAAGCTGAAACGGGTTTTGTTCCTGTTCCTGTACCGGTTCCTCTTCCGCTGGAAAACACGCATGATATTTGTTAGTGGAGTGTTAACTGTGTTTTCGGGAAATTGTTGGGAGAAGTCTTTTTCGTTGAGAAATTGTTGGGAGAACTAGTTTTCTTCGGGAAATTGTTGGGAGAAGTCCTTTTCGTTGGAAAATTGTTGGGAGAAGTTTTTTTGAGACATTGTGAGTTGCAATTGTTGGGAGCAGTGTGTGTAAGTTTAAATTGTTTGGAGCAGAGTCTGGGTATATATAAGGAAATTTTTGAATTTGAAACTAAATTTGAATTTGAATTTTGAATCCTCCTACCCGCAATTTAACCTTTAAATTGAATTTGAATTCTGAAATAGAATTTGAAGATGAATTTTGAATTTGAATTTGATTTTTTTCGTATTGTGTTTTTTTCTGTATCGTTTTTTGTTTTTCGTATTTTTATTTTACGTTTTGTATGTTTTTTAATATGTTTGCAAAAAAAAAAAGAAAAAAACAAGTGTTTGGTCTCCTTACTACGTTGGTTTAGTTTAGGTGTTGTCTGAGAAAAGAAAAAGCTAAGATGATACTGATGTGACAGTGTGAGATGTGAAATTTTGTTTCTTATTAGGGCAAATGACAAAAAAATGCATCGAACTTGACACTTTTTATGATTGTGTGTGCCAACTATTTTTTCTTATTGTGTGTATTGGACTTTCAAAATTCTATTATTGTGTGTATTTTATGACCATTTTACCCTTAATTTTTCAAATTTCAAAGGGTAAAATGGTCATTTTATACTGAGAATAGTTCTGAAAAATACACATAACGATCGAATTTTGAAAGTTTAATGATCTGATAAGAAAAAATAGTTGGTATACACAATCACATAAAGTGTCAAGCTCGACGTTTTTTTCATTATTCATTTGCCCTTCTTATTACTATTAGTCCAATACTGTTAACATTTGTTGCATAATACTCTACTTTTTAACTTTTCTTTTTTACCTTGTAGTATTTGTCATAGTTAGTGATACATCACCATCAATTGCTCAAAATGAAATGTGTCACAAACATTGTCAAATAGCCATATATAGCTATTATGTAATTGATTTTCAATAATATCAATTTTTGCATAGTTGGTATCATCTTTGACTCATCCAAGAAAGTGATTGGTCCCTTCTTTCCAGAGAATTATTGATAATGTTTTGAATTGACCTGACCGGTTAAAAAAAAAACCGTTTTTGTTCAATACAACGAGCCAATATGAACGGGCAGGTTTAACCGATTGAACCGTTACTATGATTTTATAGCTATCAATTAATAGTTTGATTAATAAACGTAGTAACCAAATATTTATATTAGATATGATTGTCATTCCATGATTTCGATAGTCATGTATCAACACACACCTTAATTTTGTAAATGATATTGAACTTTTCATATTTTATTTAAGTTTTGCATTAAGTATTATATGTTTTATAGGTATTTGGTAAGTCGAACTATTGTTTTTGTTTAACGGAAAATCGGGTTGATCTGGCGGTTGAACCGCTTGGACCAATGACCACTGACCCGGTGATTCAATGACTCGACGGGGCCGATTAGTGACCCGTTTTTTAATTCATTGATTATTGATACTGAGCGTGACTTTTGCTACTTTAACTAATATAATATCTATCAATCATTAAAGTTAGCGGTAAGGAGTCACCACAACCAACCTCACCATCGCCACCTCCGCAATTTTACTACCTCACCATCAATTTAGTGTAATAAGACAACCAACTTCACCACCCAAAATATACCCCACTTATACATAAATATACCTTGCATAAACAAATTAAATAGCTCACACAACTAACAGTTGACCCATACGTGACTCCTCTGCGACTCGATCTTGAGGACAATTGATTCCTCCATTTTCTACCTCCAAGACGTGTTGAGATGGGGTCGGTGTTATAAGGAGCTAGAGTGCTCTTTTGTAGCTGGCACTCAAAAGACGCGTCAAAGTTTCTTTATTACAGGTAGTTTAACTGTTACACCATCTGCTAACACACTTGTTTACTCATTAACTAATATCCATCAATCATTTAGCTTTAAGTTATCGGTTAATGGTAACCACTTAATTATGACGTCGCGTTTTTATTATTTTTATTTTATTATTGTTTTTTTAATTTTTAAATTTTTATATTTGTCAATGTGCTAAAGTAACCGGTCATATAACATGCGATTCTAAATCCACTGGTCCTACCGATGATGATTGGTATTTTGTGGGGTGTCAATCGAGTCGTGTTCGTGTTAACCTATTCGGGTTCGCGTGTTGGCGGGTTAGTATACCTTTACCCAAACACGACCCATTTATTAATCGTGTCAAGAAACTCAACCCTAACCTGCACCTACATAACACGCAGAACTCCATTTGTGATTCGCTTAACCCATTTAAGTAATAAGTCAAGCGGTGAATAAAGTTGGTGATTTGTCGATTTAACTAGTTTAAATGCAAAAATGGTATAAGGATCTAAAATATGATAAGAATAAATACAAATAACTATGCGACAATTTTCCGAATTCTGTTGTCAATTTTCACGATATCTCCAGGATAAAATTATAATTCACTCATACTAAGTAAATAAGAAAATACATTTAATCCGCATCCAACATAAAACCATGTTATATATTTTATTTTAATATCTTATATACTTAAACGGGTTCACGGTTGGACCTTGTTAAGACTTACTCAACCCAAACACGACCCGTTTATTAAACCAAGTTACATGGGTTGACCGTTTTGACCCAAACCTATTTATCTCAACCCAAACCCGCTTAACCCGTGTCGGGTTCGTGTCGCTTAACGTGTCGTGTCGAAAATTGCCACCCCTAGTATTTTGTGGATTCTCGTTACAAGACTTGGTTTTATAATACATGTGAACCTAATTTATATGTTTTCAGGCTAATTTATTTATTTCCACATACTTTTTTTTTATTGAGGGTATTTTTTATGTTAATCATGTAACACTATGCAATTTTAGTCATTCGAATTTCATCAATTGTGCAGGGTTTGGTGATGAGTGGATAATCAACGACATCTGTAATATACATGATTTCCTGTTACTCGATTGATAGTTGGTTGGATTTCTATAACCCATAAGAGGGCACGGTGCAATTGCTAACAACACGTTATTGGTTTGTTCTTTTGCACCAATAACACTTATACTGCACCACCTTAATATGTTATTCGTCCCTCAGTCATTTCACCAACCGGTGTTACTGGTATTTCATTTTTATTATTTTTTGTGAGTGGTGGGTATTTTTTGTGAGTTTTTTTGTGAGACCCACATGTACCAATAATAGTTATTGATTTTTTTGCTTGAAAAAGTGTTTTGTTATTGGTGTATTATTGAGGATGTGCTGAGTAGCACATCAGTAAGTATTATTCATCCTTAAATGCACCTAGCTCTCTAATTGCATTAGTTTTAATTTGTTTCATCAAATATTTAATGTTTTTCTCATATTAGTGGGTTGTTTTGTTCATCTGCTTAAGAATATGGCAACTGAAGTTATATAGTCAATGAAGATTATTTAATAGTTTATTTTGTTAAATATCTTGACCATAATTAAACAAAGAAGTCATGACCTGGTAAGGGTGTCTTATGTTGTTGTAGAACAAAGGTATAATAGATATTTTCTTGTTTAGATAATAATTATTATGTATTTTTGGGTTTAAAGTATGTAAAAATAATTATTTGAATATATATATGATTTTGAAGGTTTAATAGCATATATACGCAATTATAAATTTGAGCTTGTTATCAGCTTTTAAAATGATATAAAAGCAATTCCCCGAGTCATTCTTTCGTGGTTAGTTTTGGTTTCTCGTATTTGTTTTTTTTTTGTTGGTCTTAAGTTTTTAAATATTTGCAGTTTATGTTTACATATAAGGGTTTTTATTATGCTTTGCAAGACACGACAAGGTTGGAAAAAGACATAAAAGACGTGTGATCCACGAAAAAGGACATAAGACATATAAAAATGTATTTTTGTAGATTCTCACGTATCTTTACAGACCTTTTCACTTTCTTATCACGCCGCCTTTTAGCAAGACATAATGTAAAAACCCTACATATAATCATGTAGAACAGTAGGTTGTTAGTTGCAAGTTGCAACATTTGAAACTACCTTGTCTAGTAAGTTGAATGGGCTAAATTTATGTGCTCCAAAGCATTTTCCCAGACTATTTAAGGCCCAGTTTCATTTCTTTTTTTGTGAACAGAAGGCCCAGTTTCATTTCAAGGAACCAAAATTAAAACATCCGTTGGTTAGATTTTTAATTATTTATTTATTTTTTATTTTTTGTCTCTCTATAAATGGAGACAGATTTTATAAATATTATTGTTACTAGTCATGTTGACCAGCGCGATGCATTTTATTGTAAAATACGTTGTCGTTGTTAATAGATTTGGTTGCTCGATAAGTTACCGATAATGTCTATTTACATATATCCTATGAGTTTTTTTTTTTTTTTTTTTTTTTTTTTAATGAAGTTTTAAATCTTTAAAATATTTATTGCTCAAAACTTTTTAGTGTTAGTCGATTTTGAAAGTTCCGCCATATTAACCTTTATCATAAGATCACTTACGTCCGTGTTCGATATCAACATTAACCTTTGTCATTGCGCTAAGTGTTATGGTTTCCAGACTCATCACTTTCACATCAGTACCACATCATCATTTAGTCCACCACCAAACTAGTTTTTTTTATGGTCACTACCAAACTTAACATATAAAATACCCTTTTTTATACAAATGCCCCTCAATATAGGATGAAACAGCTATGGTGGGTTAGGCCTAAACGACAAGTTTTTGTAGCTCATGTCCAATACCTCAAAGGGTCATTCAATTGTATGTCAATAACTAATGATGTTTTAGCAACCTCAGTATATTTTCTTATGTCTTGAAACACAAACAGACTAGTATAAAATACGACTCACAACATTGGGGCGGTGGAGATTAGATGTATAATCGGTTATATAAAATGCCGGTGGTGGTCATGATAAATATGGTTTATGAGATGCAAGGGAATCCCAACTAACCCACCCAGAAAGCTTTAAAAATTAACCAAAACAACCCGTTTTGGCGGGTTTGGTCAGAAATTCCAAGCTTCGCCCATGATGCACCACCTCATGCCTTTACTAAGACCAAACGAAGCCTGTGTATAAAAGCTTCAACATAATGAGTACGCTGTAAATTTGCCTTAGTTGGAAACTTGGAACACAATCGAGTAAACTAGACAATTTGAAGTCAAAGTTTTTAAAACAATATAATTTAACTTTAATCGGTTCAGTTTATCATAAAATAGCTAAGAGACATTCAACCATCCTATAACTCAAGTTGTCTGGTTCCGAGCTCAATCCCATACCATTTGGCCGCCGCCCTAAGGCTGGATACAATCGTGACCGAGCATGACCCTGCATCAACTTTCTCTCTCCAATGATCAGACACGACAAAATTGTCACAGTCGGTGACCAAGTAAAAAAAAAAAAAGAAAACAAGAAAGAAAGAAAGAAAGAATCGGTCGAAAGTTGGACCGATATTTATTTTCTTGGGTTGTCGACCGATACATGACCCATGCTCCACATTGGACTTGACCTATATTGACATCGGTCATCGTGGAAAAAAGTTGATGACCAACCGATATTTTTAACCCGACTGTGACCCGCCTAACAATATCAAAACACAAACATATTAGTCCAAACAACAGCACTGAGATTGCATGTTTATAGATAAACTTTTGAAACACAAGATAATAGCAAACTTGGATTATAAGTGATGAATTAAGTCTTACTGCTAGGAAAAGATTCCACGGCTGAGGGGCATGTGCAACACAATTAACAGACGGCGTCCCTTCAAAAACGATGACCTTATCAGCTAGATGCTCCACCATTGCGAAGTCATGTTCAACCACAAATGCAGTCCTGTTGGAACGTTGTATAGATCTTTTTATAACTCTTGCCGCAACAATACGCTGCTGGGGACTGAGATTTGCACTTGGGTCATCTATCAAGTAAATATGAGCATTCTGACATGACGAAAGAAAAAAAGACAAGTGATCGATAACATAAGCTTTGTCGACTAACAAATGATTAAAAAAAAAGAGGCTATTTATTACTCTTCCAAGGCACAGGCACAATCCAAGTCGTTGCGCTTCATCATCAGAAAGATCGCAAATCCTTGTATCCATTAGCTGCTCGATTTGAAGAGGCTCCATGACTTCTGAAACAAACACAGAGCTGGCAAGCGCGTCATAAAGTTCTTTATGTAACACATCGCTCACTAAAAAAATGTAGGGTTGAATGTGGGTTTGTGGCTTGTGAGAGGAGTATCAGGTTCCATCAAACCTGTCTACAGATTGGATAAATAAGACAGTGTGAGCCACACATGGTAGCAATCAACTAAAGGTACTAATAACGGATAAACTAAAAGAGGTCGAAAGAATGAATACCAGCAATCGTATAAATGTTGTCTTCCCGGTTCCATGAGCTCCAAGCAATACTATAACCTCAGAGCCCGTGAATTCACCCTCAACCACCTCAAGTTTGAAACCACCCCCGGTTTTAGTCATTGCTGTGTACTTAAATACATGACCACCTGCAAACAGAAAATAAGTACAAGAATATTTGAGGGAATGGAAATCAAATTTAGCAAACATTGTGATGACTCTACATATACATAACAAGAATATTTGAGGGAATGGACAACCCAACTTTGATCCTTGTTCAATTAAGCTTATCACTCACTGAAATTAGAACAGTTATCTATATCAAATACACACATGTATTATCTTTGTTATGAAATCAGGAAATTGGACACAAAGATAAGACCCACAAAACTATTGCAAATTTATGTTTATATCACATAAGAGACGATAGACAGCGACCCCCCGCCGGCATCCATCTTGCGCCGCCGCCGCTGCCAACTCTGCTTCCCATCAAACAAAAGGGTTTCTGTTTGTTTCATTGTTTATAATTTATTTATTTTAATCATCATGGATGTTCACCTCATTTTTTTGTTCCTTAGCAAAATACATTGAGAATTGTAAGGCAGTAGCCAGTTCATATATACTCTTCTCTTAGCAACTATTTTATAGGGACTCCTACATTATCTTGAAGGTGCGAATTATTGCTTCTTTTCTTTGTAGAGCATTATTGTTGTGTGTGAAAAAGTTAATCTTATTCATAATTGTATGTGTATCTTATGTTGTTAATCTGCACATGATCTTTCGTATAAACACCTATGGTTTTAATATATGCCTTTTTTGTGTTTTGATAGAAACCGCAACAGCATACGAAAAAACATATACACTAAAACTTAACCAATAACAAATGGATTGTTTTGTTTATTGATATTCATATATTGATAATACTATTCTAACTATCCTTTATGCATGTTTCTGTTAGTTATACATGTTTTGCTTTTGAGCAAGTTTTTATGACTTAAAAGGGCATAATTTGTGCTCTTAAAACGCAATCCCAAACACCACTTCCCACCAACAAGTAGAAAACCAGACTCAATGAGATGGACAACGGAAAACTAGCCAACATTTGCCCTGTTAAGAAAACAATTCCCCCCAAATTAAATGGCTATTCGAAGCTTCAAAAGCATACAACTGCATTCAAAATACGAATAGGCCTGTTTGTAATTTTTATTAATATGGCCTGGTTTCCTCTAATATTAAAAGTATATGCATTAAAAAATCGTCCTTTTTATGCTTACAGAGTTGGTGGTTTAGAGCAAACATGGTCATTCATATGTAGCTAGTCACACTACACATATTTTTAATAAGATTTACCTTCAAATATGTAAAAAAAAAAAGAAAAAATAAAATAAAGTAACACCCAATACATTCTTTCACGGGTTATGGGTCCCAATATCGTCTTTCACGATGTATGAGAGAGGTTAATACGTAGACAGCCATACCCCTACCTAAGATAGAGAGGCTGCTTCGGGTTCTACCGAAGGTAGAAAAGGACCTCCGGTTCTACCTTCAAATATGTAAGTCTGTTAAAAAAAAGTTTGTTTCAATACGAAACTTTGCTAACCTGTTGGTGACCATTATAAGTATCCACTTCTAAGGATTTTAATTTTAGTTATCATAGCTCTTTGTCAGTTTTCAAACAAGTACTATATCACTAAAACTTTTTATCTATTTATCAGTTTTTCTAACATGGACTTGTAAATGGATTTGCATATGGTTCTTTTGCAAAGACTATATGTTGATGTTAATTAGTTCTTTTAATCTGTCATAAGAAGCCTTCAAAGTCACTCTCTTAAGGACAAAACAATCACTACAACAAAATAGTTGATTTTTCACATTTATTAAAAGCGTGCTCACACTTTATAATGTGTAGAGTTGAAAAGTTCACACTTGGTTTGTGTGAACCAATTGCCAGAAGAAATAATTTCACACTGTAAGTGTGAAGATTTATGAAAAATTCACACTTTTAGGGTGAAGATTTAAACAATATGATTTTAAACAACTTATCACACTTTTAAGTGTGGATAATTTTGCACACTCATAAGTGTGAATATATTAAAAGAAAAGTTCACGGTTTAGAAAGTGCGAAGAAAAAAGTGTGAGTAAATGACCAATTTGTTGTAGTGAATGCTAAAATATCCAGAAACCTTCACATAATTATAAGCAATATAATTATATGCAATTACGTTTAAACTCCCGGTATTTCATTATTAATATTTTATGTCAAAACTCCGGGCGTGCACGAGTATTATAACTAGTTTTATAATACGAACAAAAACACTTAAGATTAAAGTTAAAAAATAAAGACTTTAATAGTCAAATTATTTTGAAACGGAGGAAGTATTAAGAGTAGATACTAAACTCCAATATTGGTTGACCGAGAATGTGAATGTGTTAATTAGGCTAGAAAAGCTTAAACTAAAAACCGATGTGATGATATAAAAGTATGGAATATGGATGGTGACATTTTATTTTATTATTATTATTATTATTATTATTATTATTATTATTATTAGGAAAAATCATATATATCCCTCTCAAAGTGAATAATCGTATATATATTTTTCAGATAAGTTTTTTATCTTACATAGACAACGATTTTTATACACGCTTTGGATTTATATGCATTTTGATTGATGGCGTATAGTGCGGTGTCGGGTCATGAACCCGACCACATTAATACTTACAAGCCCAAAGACGACTCGGGCCAATATCAATAAAGGTTTGGGCTCACGAAAGCCCAAGTCCAAATCTATTTACGGAATGGATATGGATATCTTCTAAAATATGAAGATAATCATTCCCCAACCGACTTAGGCGGGATCGCGAAGGTTGGGAACACGAAACAACAAGGATTCCGTGCATATATAAAGGAATGATACCCCTCGTTTAAGGTGCGATCTCATAACCTAAAACTCCTTAAACCCTAAACCGATTACTCACTCTCATGGGAGGATAATCGTGGGAGACAATCGCGGTAAGCCTAACGGTGTTTCTTGTCTCTTAGTCGCGGGTCTCGGCGGCAATTCTCAATTGGTGCGAGGCAGGAGCTCCAAATCGAGGCGTCCAACTTTTGTATCAACAAGTGGCGCCATCCGTGGGACCCTACACTAAGAATCGATACTAGAATGACAAAACACGGCAATCGGCGATCGCGATCGGATCTTATGGGAAGAAATCGCGAGTGGATTGACCCCTAAGCATACCTACGGGACAACCGGTATTTGCTAAAAATAAGGGGTCGGTCAAGACTTGATCTTCCTACGGTAGAACCGCATGATCGGGAGTAACCCGGTCACTACAACCACCACGAGTGGAGTAGACCCGCTGCGCTCGGGAACAACCCGTCTTTACTACTCCCTTCCAATCGGTGCTAAGCCGGCGACAAAGGTACGGAGGCACGGTCGGGATAAGAATGCGGTGATGAAACAAACGCACTCGCTCTCGGGGAGTCGCACGAGTGCACACGAAGCTTTCGTATCCCAAAACTACGAGCATTGGCGCCTCATGCAAGAGGAAGAGAAGAATAGATCGAGGCGGAACACGAAGCCCGACTCAACTTCGACTCGGTATGATACTTCCCGCGCGCCACGAAGGAAAAGCGCGGAAGAAGTGGACATAAACCCCGGTATTCAGCGAATCGGGAGGAGAATTGAGGTGATGAGACATCTCACTCGCAACATTTGAGTGATAGTGATAGAGAAGAGCGGCGTACCGGTGTCACGCTAGGCGGGTGGCCGTAGAGTGCATGATAGGCGGGAGAAAGTATTCCCCAGTGAAAGCCCCCGGATCCGGACTATGAGTCGATTACGAAGATGGCGGCGTATGGCGTCGTAAGAAGGTAACTTCATCTTGACAATTCCTCGACAACGAGGATAGTGATCTTGGGCATTGGAAATCCGAAGCAAGCGCGATAGCAAGAGGAAGACATGTCTCTCCCGTGGCGCCGTCGAGAAAGTGGATCGTTCACCGACGCATTAGTGATTTCTCGAGAATAAGAGAAGGCGCATGCTGCAAATGTTAAAACCTATGATGGGACGGTGATCACGATGATCACCTAAAATTTTGAATCGGTATGACCATGGCGGCACAACCGGTTTGGTGCCACATGTTTAATTCCACGCGGTGGGAAGTGCGCGGGCGGTTCAACAAACTCCCACGAAGGGCGTGAATGGTTTGAAGAGTTGAGAAAGGCGTTCGCCTAAATTTTACTCAACGCAAAAGTGTGCTAAAAACCCGTCGAACTCGCGGGTAAAAGCAGAACCAAGGAGAATCACGGCGCATTCATGGAGCGCTTCAAAGATGAATGCATGCGGGTTAAAGCGTGCCACGAAGTCCTAAAATCTCGGGCTTCATGAATGGGATTAATAACCCGAGAACTCATCAAGAGATTGAGCGACAAGATCCACGAGACCTTGATGAGCTCATGAAGCGCTCTCGGTCTTTTGTCGAGGGAGAAGCCGCCGCGGATAGCAAAAGAACCATTCGATTACGGTCACGAGAACAACACAGGAGACAATCCAATGACCGAGGTAATAACCGTAATAGGAGCTACATGACGAGGGCGGCGAGAGCAGGGATAATGGCGGTATACTCACGATCAAAACCCCAAAGGAAATACTCGCGGCGAAGGGCGAATTTCCCAAGACCGCCGCATGATCGCACACGGAAGATAAGCGCCTTTGGGAATGGATCTGTGACTACCATGCACAAAGGGTCGCACCACTAACGAGTGTGTCCGGTGCGTCAACTCGTCGACAAGATGGTCGAAGAGGCGGTGGACCACTTAGTTAAAAACATTAAAGAGGAAGAGATAAGCAAAGAATGAAAGCAAGAAGGAGACACCCAAGGATAAGGCCGACACAATCTATATGATCTGAGGCGTGGCGGTGAACCACGAGACGGAAGGTCGGCCAAGAGTTTTCGAAGGGTGAAATCTCTTTCCCTACTTTATTGCGGACAACGCGACATCGAGCCCTCACCATTGAAATTAGTGCGGGTGGTCGCGACATACACCGCATGTACATCGATGGGGGCATCGGCAAATATTATGTATGAGCATTGCTTTAAAGACTACGACACGAAATCGTAGTCGGTTAAATCTGGTCGACACGCACTCACCGGTTTCACGGTGAGAAGATATAACCTATGGGCCAGCTGCGATTGCTAGTCGGCGTTGGCAACGAGAGCACTCTACAACAACTGGATGGATTTCATGGTGATCAAATCCCTTCATCATATAATGGCATTATTGGGAGACCGGGATATCGACCATGCGGCGGTGCCATCAACGGCGCGCAGGATGCTTAAATTCCAGTTGAAGGGGCATTGTCACTCTTTACAATGCCACGGTGCCAAGCGAGAGAATGTAACACGGTTACATGCGAAAGGAACCAATCCGGCGGTCGCGGCCAAAATTCCCAACTTTAAGGTCATGATTCACCGAATATCCGGACGAGGAGATAACCATTGGAGGATCATTGTCGGACAACCGGCAAAGCGGTGTGTCGCGCTCTACTAAAAAACGTGGATATTTTCGCATGGGAGCCGGACACATGGCGAGTACCACGCTCGATCACGGAGCATAAACTCGAGAATCCGACAAGGATACTTACCCATCGCCCGGAAGAAGCGTGGGCAAGCCCGGGAGGCGCGAGCGATCTGGCGGTACGAAATTGGTAGCGGGAATCATGCGTGAAGTCTATTACCACGGCGGCTTTCTAATCGGTAATGGTCAAAAAGCGATGGCGGTGGCGAATGTGTGAGACTTCACCGATCTCAATAAAGCATGCCGCGGGGCTGCTATCCATTACGAGATAGATTGGAAAGTAGAGTCCTTGTGTGGATACCGTTAAAGTGCTTTCTTGGCAGCGTACAAAGGGTATCACCGATACAAATGGCCCGGAAGGCGAGGAAAAGGCGACTTTCCCACAAGCCAAGGCGTGTCTTGTTACACAAAAATGCCGTTTGGCTTGAAGAATCACTGGTGCCACTACCGGTGGTTGGTGGACCTTGCTTTGAAAAGCAGGTGGGCATGACTTGGAAGTCTCGTGGATGACACGGTCATTAAAAGTCACGCGAAAGTGAACTTGTGCGCGACATAGAGGAGACATTCAAGACTCTACGAGATCAACATGAAGCTAAACCCTAAGAAATGCGCCTTGGCGCTCACAAGGCATGTTCTTAGGGTGCTTGATAGAACGATGGCATAAAACCTTGTCGGAAAAGACCAAGGCGGTAATAGAACTTCCTTCACCACGGCGGTGAAGGAGGTCCAATCCTCAATGGAAAACTTGCCGGCCTCAGCGGGTTCTGTCTAAGTCGTGAAAAGTCATTGCCTCTTTTCAAAACACTCGAAGTGTATAAAAAGGGTGACTTTCGGTGGACAACGGAGGCGGAAGAAGCTTTCACCACACTCAAGCGACATCTAGCAGCGCTCCCAACACTCGTGGCACCCCGACCGGGAAGAGGCGATCATGTATCGTCGGCAACTCATGGGGCGGTCGGTAGCGGTGCTACTAACGAGATAGGGACTCGGTGCAAACCCCTATCTATTTTGTCGACAAAGCTCTCAAGAAGGCGGAGATGAACTATAGTGCCATGGAAAAATTGGTCTTGGCATTAGTGTTTGCCGCCAAGCGGCTTGCCGGTACTTCAGCGCGCGATAGCGGTAATTACAGATCAAGCCATCAGCGGATCATCTCCAAACCGATCGTCGGGGCGACTCCGAAGTGGAGTGTGTTGCTAGGTGAACATAACATCTCTTCTGGACCACGTACCGCAATAAAGGACAAGTTACGGCGGACTTCATCATCGAAGCCCGATCTTGACGAGGTACCTACACCAGCGCAAAAGCACTACAAGATCCATGGATTTTGTTTACGAGATGGGTCCTCGTGCGTGGATGGCTCGGGGCGGCCTTATTCTCACAAACCCGGAGGAGTGGAATTCACTTACGCTGCGTTTGAATTTACCTCGACAAACAACGAGCGAGAATATGAAGCCACGATCATTGGACTACGCATTGCGGCTCGAATGGGCGTCACGTAACTTAGAAGCAAATGTGGACTCTCGACTAGTGGCCAACCATGTGTTGGGTGAATCGTGCCAAAGAAGAAAACATGATTCGATATCTTGAGAAGACTAAAGCGATCAAAGGCTTTGTGATTTACTATCAAGCAAGTCCCAGAGGAGAAAATCGCAGCGGATGCCTTGAGCAAGATAGCCTCGACAAGCCGCACACTTATCAAAGCAAGTCTTTGGTGGAAACAACGAAAAGCAAGTCAATAGCGGAGATGGAAGTTTCGCAATCATAGAGGAGGATGGTCCTACATGGATGACCCCGATTGCGATTTCTTAAGCAAAGGGACATTACCCCAAAGCAGAATGACTCTCGAGAATCTGGCGCGCTGTGAGAGAGATTGAATGTAGCGACAACATCTTGTGTCGACGGTCTTTCCTCCAACCATGGCTTGGTGCGTGGGCCCGTACAAGCAAATTATGTCTGCGAAATCCATGAGGGTTCATGTAGCATGCGCGAGACCACGATGCTGTTGTAGCGCGTGCCATGCGATCGGGATACTCGGCCGACCATGCATAAAGATGCGGGATTTGATAAGGAAGTGCAATGATTGCCAAGTCCGCGAGACCCGTTCGCGCAAACCACGGCATGAGTTAACACCAATCGGCGCCATGGCCATTCTACAAATGGGGCATTGATATCGCGGTCCTTTTCCAATAGCGGCGGTCTCAAATTTCTCATAGTCGCTATAGACTACTTCACCAAGTGGATCGAGGCAAAAGCGGTAGCAACAATTCGGCAACGGGTAAAGCGCTTTATGCGGGACAATATTGTATGCCGCGGATTACACGGTGAAATCATCTCGGACAATGGGAAACAATTGCGACAACCCCTTTAAGGATTGGTGCGAAAAGTTAAACATCACCTGACACTTTGCGTCGGTTCGCACCCACGAACCAATGGTTTAGTCGGCGCGCAAACCGAAGTGCGGGTGAAGGAATCAAAAGCACGCTTGGACAAGCACAAAGGAAGGTGGGTGAAGAACTTTCACATGTATTATGGGCACACCGTACCTCGGTTAAAACCGGCCGAGGGACACCCCTTCTCTCTAGTATCACGGGACGAGCCGTTATTCCAAGCGAGATCGGCATGCCAACTATCCGCGCTGCGGAGATTAATGTGACCACAAGCGGCGGACGAAGGCGTGTCGACTTGGACCTCTTGGAAGAAAGCGAGCGAGCGGCCATACGGGAGGCAAGGTCAAAGTCAAAATGAAAGGATACTATGATGCCAAGGTGCGCGGTGTTTCATTCGGACCGAGGGGACTTTGTCTACCGCTCAATGAGGCAAGCGGCGAAGATCTGAGTAGCTCGGACCAAAGTGGGAAGGACCTTATGAGGTTCTTGAAACAGCGAGGCGCAGTAGCGCATCACGCTCTCGAGGTTTGGATGGTCGTGACCTACGCGCGCATGGAATATCGGCAACCTCGAGAGGTGCTACCTATAAGGATTGCTACGGCATAGCGCGCAGACGCTCCGCACTCTCGGTGCTCAATAAACATTCATGTACTCGGTTTTATTTTTCATATTCTTGTTTTCTTTGTTACTTCTTGATAAACTTGAAAGTATTAATAAAAGCGTCGCGGTTTCTAGCTAACTCCATGACACATTTTAAAGTTATTATCTCCATATCTTGTATGTGTTAACAATTTTTATTTCTTGCCACGATGGCGTGCATGCACCACAAATAAACCTCGATGGTAGCAGGATAAGTTGACCTACTAGCGACTTGTTGAGTAAGAGGTTGCAAACCCATCAATAATGGATCACGCATCCTTGTTAAACACCTTGTTCTCGAGGCGTTGGAATAAGCCATTTGCGCATCCACGGCGGTTGCGCATCAATGCATACGTGCGTTTAACAAGCGAGGAACCAAGATACTTGCTTCCTTATTGCGATATTCTGATCTGTTGTGAATCATAACATACGATTATGTTTAAATACTTAGAATTATTTTGAAGTACACTATAACTTTCATACGACTATGAATTTTCCACATTTGCGATGGCCTACACGCTTGTTTCTTTATACATACAAAGGACAAAAATATGGCTTACATTACATCCACGTGGTAAAAGAAACATTTATTTATAACTACGAGTTATTACAAAAGACATTGAGCGTGTCCACTACCGGTTGTTACAACGTTTAAGTACGAGAAGAACGGTGTGACTCATTGCTTCTTTGGCTACATAGCGTCCTTCAACATACTGCATCCTTACGAGATACGGTGGCGCTTACGGGCACCCCATCGAGATCTTGGCAAATGGGGTGCACCAACCCGCACAAAATGGCCTTACCTGCGATCCCTTTTCTTAGCAAGGCGGGTCGCATGCGCCTCAAAACCTCCTTTAGAGGTACCTCTTTCTCCAATGCAAAGGGTTCGACTATCCACAGGGACGCTTGAACACGGGAACTTGGGCTGCGACCCATGGGGCTTCAAATAAAAGTCGGTTGTGCTTGGCATCCTCGATGCGATGGCGCCAAAGTCGACCTGTCATGATCACATTTATTGGGTAATCTTGATCGCGCTCAAGCTCCGATATCATTGGCGGCTCAAGTCTTTCATCTTACGCATGGCGGTGACGGATGCTCATATGACTCGGCGTCATAATGGGGTACCTTATCGAGGGTGTCTCCAACAATTTGGCCGTGTAGCTTTTCAATAGCCTCGATTTGCCACGCTCAAGAGCACCTTGCACTACCTCCCGAAGGCATTGACTACCTCTGGCGATTCCGGTACTCGGGCGACTAAGCGCGAGACCATGGGCTATGAGCCACTGCGCTCGCTATCGCGAGACATCGGTGCGGATCTGATTCCTCGTCGTACTCGATGCTTAGCTTACGAGCTTTGCCTCTTGCACCTCTAAGGACCAGCTCACGGTCTCTCAAGCTCCCCTAATTGCGCAAACATTTTGTCCTTACCTGTTCCGGATGTTTGAGGGCCCAGTGACCTGTGATTTATACTTGGTTGCATCGGCGCTCTTGGTTTATTTGGCACATTAAGCGCCATCTTGTCCTCGACTGTTTTGAGCATATGTGCTCGGGACCTTAACCTCGCATGGCGCTATCTAGTTGTGCCGGGTACTTGCCGATTCGCCTCCGGCAAAGAAATAGTTTGGTCCTTTTGGGAGTCTTGGTTTTCTCCATCGGATACTCGCTCTTTCAACCACAATCAGTGAGCTGATGGCGAAACTTCAACCAATTCTTCAACTAATTGCCCAGGTACATTTGCATCGGTTGGTCTTCCTTATCACAGCTCTGCGGCTCGAGAATCTGGCGAGTGTATCGGACTAGCCCGGAGGTGACTCATGACTGCTCCACCTGCGCATGATCACGGTGCAACTTTAGAATCACAAATAGCACATTCACCAACCGACAAGAGGTTATACATATATGGTGTTACTTACTTTGGCTCGCGTCCTCGGCGAGATGGGTGCGGCGGCGCTTCATCGATGGAGGACAACTCCACAGTTTGAACTACGGGGCGCTTCTTCCTTGGCGGGCCCGCCCCCATGATCTTGTCGGGTCCTCTTGCGGTAGCGCGACTTCTCTTCTTCTTCCTCTTGAGGATGAGCCCCAACTATGGGCGGCGGCGTGCTACCGGCGTTCCCTCGAGATTGGGGCGGCTCTGTGGCGGTGTTGCCTCAGCGGCAGCGGAGGAACTGTCCTGTATCCCTACGGCCGGTTCCATGACCGCCCTTCCGTTGCGGCTAAGATAGGCTCCTCGTCCTCCTCAGCGGTCTTACTCACATCTTTGGCTACGGGCTTCGCTAGGCGTACAGCATGAAACAGATCCATCTGCGCAAGACAAAACACATATACAAGCAGTTATATCTTTGCGCAAACAAGGCGAAGGATTATTCTTACATTAGTTACTTGAGAGATGCGGAGGAATAAGTACCACCCGGCCATTGGCGTCTAAAAGATTGGGATCTCATCTTGGGACCGAAATAATTACTGGTGATCCCATGTGCACCAAAATCCCTCGGGATACGCACTAATGGGGATGCGGTTAGCATTATCGATTCGCATCCTCGACATTATCGACCGAGCAATGGGCACTCATCCCTCTGTAGTGTTCCTCGTGTATAGAACTCATAATCCACGGAAACATGTATCATCTACCCGAAGAAATACTCCTCCAATTCCTAAGGCGTCTAATTTATGCATGTATGCTGCGATCTGCGTGGCGGCTTGACGTTACCCACCCATGCGCCCGCGTAGTGTGGTAAAAGCGGAATAAGTTGATGGTGGGATTAATACCCGACAAGCGGCAATTTACTTGAAATTAGTTATTTTGGCGGCCGATGCGGTGTAGCTGCGATATGTATAGCGTATAATAATTTAACACATCGCATAGAAAGCGTGATAGGGGCGCGTTGATTCGCAAATTCGAATAACCGTGTGTAAACACCCACTTTCCGCCGGAAATCCGCAATCGTGCACGCGCATCCGGAACCCCGGATGCGTCCGGGTATAAAATGTCGAGGTAAATTCCATCGGATCGATTAAATTAAGGTCGGAGGTGAAGTCGGACAAGCTGTTTAACCATGTTGTTGTCTTTTTACATTATCGCGCAGCGCGGTTACCTTAGTGGTTGGTTGCTTTTGGGGATAACGACTCTTGATTTGCTTTAGAATGGCGGAAGGTGTTTTCTTGTGAAATCGGTGAAAATGAATCCCAAGTTATATACTTCTCCTTTTCCACACGATTGGCGACACGTGGATCCCACTAGGCTTCTTTGTGTGGGCGAGATGACTTGATGTGGCGGTGAGGCGTAACTTTCCCCGATTAACGAGGCCTTGACTATTCGCATGGATGTCTCGATACATTGTACCTACGGATAGGTATATGGCTTCTTGGATCGTTTAGTATATTATTTGTTTTGGGACTACGGTCATTAGTCTAGCATCCATGATTCGCTGCGCATACTAGGCGGGGGACATGATGACGTATAGTGCGGTGTGGGTCATGAACCCGACCACATTAATACTTACAAGCCCGGCCGACTCGGGCCAATATCAATAAAGGTTTGGGCTCACGAAAGCCCAAGTCCAAATCTATTACGGAATGGATATGGATATCTTCTAAAATATGAAGATAATCATTCCCCAACCGACTTAGGCGGGATCGCGAAGGTTGGGGAACACGGAACAACAAGGATTCCGTGCATATATAAAGGAATGATACCCCTCGTTTAAGTGCGATCTCATAACCCTAAAACTCCTTAAACCCTAAACCGATTACTCACTCTCACGCGGAGGATAATCGTGGGAGACAATCCACGGTAAGCCTAACGGTGTTTCTTGTCTCTTAGTGCGCGGGTCTCAGCGGCAATTCTCAATTAGTGCGAGCCGGAGCTCCAAATCAGGAACGTCCAACTTTTGTATCAACAGATCGAAGCAAATTAAACCCTTGGCGAGTGATCGATCATGGCAGAAGCAGCTGGTAAAAAGTTAATTGAAATTTTTTGTTTTATTGTTATTACGATTGTGCATATGGTTTCTGGACATTTAAAACTAGATAAGTAGATATGCATGCATGTGTTTTTAAACGTTTACGTTACAACAACCTTGTACTAATTACTTCCCTCGTAAAACACTAGTAGTTGATCGATCGATCACATTTGTTTACTAGTGTAAGGTTTGATGTCTTCTTTGCTGGTGTGAGGCTATCGATTTACTTGTGCTTTGGCCTTTTTACACTTTTTTTCTTTGCAGATCGTCCTGTATTTAAGTACTCAACAATGATTGATGATCATGATGATGGTTTCAAACTGAAGGTCGCTGGGGGTGAATTCGCCGACTCTGAGATTATAGTATTGCTTGGCAAACATGGCACCGGGAAGACAACATTTATCCGTTGGCTGGTATTTTTTGTTTTTCCCAATCACTTCATTAGTACTACCTTGCTGCGTTATATTATATTGTGTCCGTGCCTGATATATTGTTATGTCCTCATGTAATCTGTAGAGAGGTTTTCCCGTCCCCGATATTGTTCGTGGCCCTTATATCAAGTATTATTCCGCGTGCAAGGCCCAGACCATGTTGCGCCCCTACCCTATTACAGTGTCGGAACTCTTAGATCAACACATTCATGACGCGACTCTCAATCCTATCTTTGTTAGAGAAGTCATGGTGCCTCTTCAAATCGACCACCTAATGGATACTATGGTTTCCGATCTTTCTCGTGAAGAAACACAAAGACTTTCATTGTGCGTGTGCCTTGGAAGGGTAATGATTCTTTTTCCTTTTCTTTTCTTTTTTTTTCTTGCTCCATATATATATATATATATATATATATATATATATATATATATATATATATATATATATATATATATATATATATATAATTATCAACACTCATGATTGCCTTTCAGCCTGCTCACATTTACCTCATAGATGAACCAAGTGCACACCTCACTCCCCAGCAGCGTGATGTTGCCGCTAGAGTTATAAGGAGATTTGTAACACTCTTTAACAAGACTGCGTTTGTGGCCGAAAATGACTTCACAATGGTGGAGCATCTTGCTGATAAGGTCGTCGTTTTTGAAGGGACACCATCTGTTGATTGCGTTGCAAAAGCCCCTCAGTTGTGGAATCAATTCTTAGCTGTAAGTGTTAGTTCGTAACTTTTTAATTATCATGTAGTGTTCCAAAAGTTTCATCTCTAAACACACATATTGAAACACCACCTACTTGCTAAACGCGCGCTATATGGTATGAAAGAACAGTCTTTTTTAATAGAATCTTATGAAGGTTTAAAAGCAACGAAAAAACATCCCTATTTTCCATTTGCCCCATTTGTCCAATATCTCATACTACTACTTGCAAATTGTGGCCTCGATCTTTTTTGTAACCTTGTCTCCAAACAAGCTAGCTATATATGCATCAAAAGCCGAGTAGACATTTTTTTATCTTCTACATGTGCTATCCGAGATGTTTTAGTGATGTTATTCAGACTTTAACATTTGTGTTTTGATACATTCAGGGAGGCGGCCAAGCGTTCTGGGACTGAGCTTGGAACCAAATAGGCTGAGACAAGCGCGTAGAAAAGTTTTTGTGGGTATAGCCAGACAAGAAAACTGCATTGTTCGCGTTTTAGAATTAGATGATAATTATCATGTCTTTTAGAGTTTTTATTATGTATAATTAGCTAGTCATTTCGACATATTATGAGCTTTCATATCTTCACTTATCAGGTGGTCTATCTTTTAAGCATAATAAACATCTTACATTCTGCATGTAGCGAAATTTTTGTTACACAACTTCATTATCGATCCATCCTTCGACACACCTATGTTACAACTAATTTAGACCAAATAACATGATGGTCATAATTATTAATCTTTTAG
>CM040242.1:4687807-4806788 GCA_022545495.1 Chrysanthemum lavandulifolium | reverse complement strand
TTCACATGATTATACGACAAATGACTATCTAGCACTAGTACAATCGCCGCATTCCTGACGATGATTTTAAGCTTTTGCCGACGCCAAGTCGTCAGCACAAACTTTCCCCGATGCCAAGTCGTCAGTACTCTGTCGTCGAGGCTGCCAAGTCGTCGGCACTAGGTCATTAATATCAATTTTTTAGCTCGCATGATCATACTACAAATGTCTAGGTCTCAAGTTACACTTTAAAGACAAAGCTAGCTTAATTACAAGCCTAATAAAGTCAAAGAAACTTAAGGATAGGAACAAACTAGATATATATTGAGTTCGAATCAACCAAAAACTTGTGTTAGAGTTCAACCCTAAATAAATTTTGCATGTTTTATAAAGTCTTAATATCTTTACCATAATCAAATATATCGTACGAAAGTAACAATGCATATTGTGATGTGTACAAACCTTTTCCCTAATTAACTAATAGAAATAATACGTATATTATGTCAACGTAGAGTAAAAAATTTTAACGAGTTTTATTTTTGTAAACTTACAGTTGTACGTACAAAGTGATACTAATATACAGTTTATTTTTGAAATAGATTTTGTAGTTGACTTACTATCAAAATGCATATCCTAAATTCATAATTCATAAGCCACTCACCTATAAATATTGATCAAATTTTCGTTAATGCTTCATAATCATAATCATATTATCAATAATTCGTAATCATGATCATGAAAACTCTTGCTCTTATCTTTGTTTTAATCAACATCTCAAGTTCTCTTGCTAAACCCAACCACATCAATGGTGGTTTTTCACTAGATCTTATCGATCGAGACTCTCCACAATCCCCTCACTACAACCCGAACTATGCTCAATTCGACCGCCTTAAAAATGCTTTCCGACGCTCTACTTCTCGAGCTTCCCATCTTTCAAAAAGGGCAGGTTTTACCTCAAGTAATGCTTCTATTGATGTAAATATTTCCGCAGCTTTGGGAGAATATATAATGTTAATTAAAATCGGTACACCACCGGTAAAAGTTTTTGGAATCGCTGACACTGGATCAGACCTCACATGGGCCCAATGTAAGCCTTGTATTAATTGTTACAAGCAAGTAGGCCCACTCCTTGTACCTTCTAATTCATCTACTTATCGAGCACTATCTTGTCAATCAAAAAGTTGTAAAGCCTTAGATAAAGGTCAATACCCCTGTGACTCACGCAAGAAGTGTCATTACGAAATGTTGTACGGGGACATGTCGCACACAACGGGTAACCTTGTGGTTGATACCTTTTGGTTTGGATCGACCCCGGTTAAAAATGTTGTTTTTGGTTGTGGTCACAATAATGAAGGTTCGTTCGAGCAAGATGTTAGTGGCATCATTGGTCTTGGTGGCGGTCCGGTTTCTATAATTAACCAACTACACTCTTCAATCAAAGGGAAATTTTCATATTGTTTGATACCATATTCTAACAATAACCCTAATCAAACAAGCAAAATTCACTTTGGAACTCATGCCAATATAGCAGGGCCGAATGTCGTTTCAACTCCTCTTGTTAAGAAAGACCCCTCGACATTCTACTACCTTACTTTAGAAAGCATGTTGGTCGGAAAACACAACGTGTCTACCAACATCCCCTTGTCGAAAGAGGGTGGTAACATGATCATAGACTCAGGGACAACACTAACATATGTCCCTTATGAGTCCTATCGTGATATGGCTACGAGTATAACCAAGGTCCTTGGTAATGGTATTGAAGTGCGACCATTTGATTTCGACTATTGCTATAAGAACTTGAAGTTAGACCATGTACCCAGCGTGACGTTCAGGTTCACTGGGGCCGATGTTGTGGTGCCACCAGAGAACATGTTTTTGGAAATTGAAAAGGGGGTGAGTTGCTTGGCGCTTGTTTCCTCGTACGATGGCTTGGCTATATTTGGGAATTTATCGCAGCGAAATATGCTGGTCGGGTATGATTTGGTAAATCGAAAGGTTTCTTTTAAGCCTACTGATTGCACCAAACATGCTTAGATTGATTAGTATCTAGGGTTTTTTTTTTGTCGGCATGAATAAATAACACATGTTTTAATGCATGCATATGTAACCTCATTCGTTTGTAAGCGTAGTAGTTTCTAAATAATATTCAAATTATTATAAACCTCTAATTCAGCCTCTCTTTTTTTGTCTCATATATTCGTGACTTGAATACCTAAGCCATATGAATTCCACGAGTATCAATGTTTTAGTTCGCATGACTATGATTATACTTCAAATAAAGATTTCACAAGTTATGCTTCAAAGACCTCAAAAGATCGATTACAAGTCTAACACTCAAGAATCGATTTAAGACACAAGTTTCGGCAAAAAGGTCTAAAACTAGATGCTCAAAGCTAAGATAGTAGCAAGTTATAGGTCGAGCTCGCATCAAGCAATAACATGACTCCAAGAACAACATGAACAATCAAAACATCTTCTTTTAGTAAATGATTTTTGATTTCTCATTAATTGAATACATTTTGTTATGTTTCCTTAACTTATTTAACACAAACTAGGTGAATAGTCACGCAAAGCGACGGTGTATAGCGGCAAATAATTATACTTATGAACTTGTGGTTCTTGTGTGACTCTTGATGTAATATTTACGATTTCAATTTGTAGTTATTGCGAGAAAATCGTTTATGAGTATAATTGAAAATGATAAAATTTTGAGGATGAATAAATATTTAGAATATTAATTTAGTGGTGGATGTTTTGTAACACTCTTCAACAAGACTGCGTTTCTGGTCGAACATGACTTAACAATGGTGGATAATCTAGCTGATAATCTGTTGATTGTATTGCAAACGCCTCGGTTGTGGAATCTTTTCTTATATTAATTAACTTATTTTTTTATCATCATGTGTTCCAAAAGTTTCATCTTTAAACACACATATGGAAACACCGTCTTGCTAAAAGAACGCTATATGGTATGAAAGAACAATCTTTCTTTAGCACCTTATGAAAGTTTAAAAGTAACGAAAAAACATCCATATTTGACATTTGTCCAATAGCTTGTATTCTTACAATTTGTGGCCTCTAACTAGATATAATTAACCATGTCTCCAAACAAGCTAGCTATATGCAATCAAAAGCCGAGTAGACATTGTTTTATCTTCTACACGTGTTATCCGAGATGTTTTAATGCTGTTATTCAGACTTTAACGTTTGTGTTTTGATATTGGCAGGGTGGTGGCCAAGTGTTCTGGACTGAGCTCGGAACCAAATAGGCAGATGATAATTATTATTGTATGTCTTTAGAATTAGTCATTTCGACATATTTCGAGTTTTTACCATTAGCCAACTTTATGCCATGCTTCGACACACCTATGTTACAACTAATTTCTTCATTATCCATCCTTCGACACACCTATGTTACAAACTAATTTAGACTTGAGCACGTATATACCGGTAAAACAAATAACATGATGGTCATAAATATTAAACTTTTAGCTCACATGATCATACTACAAATGACTAGGTCTCAAGTTACACTTTAAAGACAAAGCTAGCTTAATTACAAGCCTAACAAAAACTAGAGATTGAGTTGAATCAAGCAAAAACTTGTGTTGGAGTCTTAACCCTAAATAAGTTTGCCTGTACATTTTATAAAGTCTTGATATCTTTACCATAATCATATCCGATCCATGCATGCAAAAGTTAATTAGTACGAAGATAACAATGCATATTGTGATGTGCACGAACCTTTTCCATAATTAAAAGAGATACGAACAATTAACTTATAGAAATAATACGTATCTTATGTCAACTTAAAACATAGTTTTAGCAATATAGAGAGTAAAAGAAAAAGTCATGCTATGGTTTTCAACTCCAGCAAATATATACTTGCCCAAAACATAACTTTTGGATAGTACCTCCAGCTAATGAGTTTTATTTTTGTAAACTTACACTTGTACGTACAAAGTGATACTAATCTAGAAAATTTTATCTTCTTTACGAAGAAAAAAAAACTACGGTTTTTAGGAATTAATTATTTTTGAAATAGATTTGTAGTTGACTTACTATCAGATACATATTCTAAGTTCATAATTCATAAGCCATTCACCTATAAATATTGATCAAATTTTCGTAAATGCTTCAAAATCATAATCATATTATCAAAGTTCGTAATCATGAAAACTCTTGCTCTTATCTTTGTTTTAATCAACATCTCAAGTTCTCTTGCTAAACCCAACCACATCAATGGTGGTTTTTCACTAGATCTTATCGATAGAGACTCTCCACAATCCCCTCTCTACAACCCGACCTATGCTCAATTCGACCGCCTTAAAAATGCTTTACAACGCTCTACTTCTCGAGCTTCCCATCTTTCAAAAAGGGCAGGTTTTACCTCAAATAATGCTTCCATTGACGTAAATATTTCCGCAGCTTTGGGAGAATATTTAATGTTAATTAAAATCGGTACTCCACCGGTAAAAGTTATTGGAATCGCTGACACTGGATCAGACCTTACGTGGGCTCAATGTAAGCCTTGTGTAAATTGTTACAAGCAAGTGGGCCCACTCCTTGTACCTTCTAATTCATCTACTTATCGAGCACTATCTTGTCAATCAAAAGGTTGTAAAGCCTTAGATAAAGATCAATTATCGTGTGACTCAAGCAATAAGTGTCATTACGAAATGGGTTATGGGGACATGTCCCACACAACGGGTGAACTTGCGGTTGACACCTTTTGGTTTGGATCGACCCCGGTTAAAAAAGTTGTTTTTGGTTGTGGTCACGATAATGAAGGTTCTTTCGAGAAAGATGTTAGTGGCATCATTGGTCTTGGTGGCGGTCCGGTTTCTATAATTAACCAACTAGACTCTTCAATCAAAGGGAAATTTTCATATTGTTTGATACCATATTCTAACAATAACATTAATCAAACAAGCAAAATTCACTTTGGAACTCATGCCAATATAGCAGGGCCAAATGTCGTTTCAACTCCTCTTATTAAGAAAGACCCCTCGACATTCTACTACCTTACATTAGAAAGCATGTTGGTTGGAAAACACAACGTGTCTACCCAATTCCCCTCGTCGCTGAAAGAGGGTAACATTATCATAGACTCCGGAACAACACTAACATATGTCCCTTATGCGTTCTATCATGATTTGATCGATACTATAACCAAGGTCATTGGTGAAGGTACTGAAGAGCCACCATTGGGTTTTTACTATTGCTATAAGAACTTGAACTTAGACCGTGTACCCAGCGTGACGTTCGGGTTCACTGGGGCTGATGTTGTGGTGCCACCAGAGAACATGTTTTTGGAAATTGAAAAGGGGGTGAGTTGCTTGGCGCTTGTTTTCTCATTCGATGGCTTGGCTATATTTGGGAATTTATCGCAGCGAAACATGTTGGTCGGGTATGATTTGATAAATCGAAAGGTTTCTTTTAAGCCTACTGATTGCACCAAACATGCATAGATTGATTAGTATCTAGGGCATTTTGCCTGCATGAATACATAACACATTTAATGCATGTAACCTCATTCGTTTGATATAGTTTCTTAATAATATTCAAATTATTATAAACCCTCTCTATTTTCTATGTCTCATATATTCGTGACTTGAATACCTAAACCATATATATGGATTCCATGAGTAAAAAAATAGGTCTGACTTTAGTGGTTCACACTCAGGCAAATCTGGATAATTAACTAATATGATGAGCTTAATAACTTTTTCTCTTCAAAATTATACTTTGGAAAAATTCGAGCATCACATGATAAAATTTTCCTGTGACTTCGAAAAAAGGTTAACATTGGTTCTTCTTATAACAAAAGAATTTGCACATATTTTTTTGTGTCATTTCTAATTCTTTACAAGGACGAAACTGTTAAATACAGGCGACATTCATGATCAGGGACAGCTCTTACTCTATTTTTCTGTAAGAAATAAAGTAAAAAAATGATTAGAATGGGAATTGTTTTTTGGACTTGGACCATGATAATAAAAGAATTATTAAAATGCAGGTTGATGACAAGGTGTCGAGATCAAGTTGTAGGTATTGCATCAATTTTTTTTGGTGCAATGGTGAAAATTATATTAATCATCAAACATTTACAACATAAAGACAAGAGGCTATTTTGGACACTCCCAAAACACCTACTTAATTCTGCAACAGAAATATTCATACAATCTATTCATACAATCTATACATCAGAGAATAGATCTCCAAAACAAAGATGCTTTCTTAACCTCAAGAACTGAACTCACCATTAAGTGCACCTACCATCTAGCTACATTTCCTTTCTCACTTCCACCAAGACCGCTCAACCTGCCACCACAGTGATCAAAGTAGGAAAAAGAGAAAGGCATCACTAGGAACCCGTATCCCTTCCCATCAAGGGCTATGCCAAACACCCTACATTTCCATCTCAAATGATGGCTTCAAGTGTTTGGGAACGCACTCCTTGATGGAAGCCCATCCATTACCTCCTATGACAATGTATTGGGTGGACCAAGAATGTCCATCTTTCATACACTCTCTATTCCATCCATCATACATTGTCCCCCAGCCATATACCCTTCACATTGAAAAGCCCTACTTTATGTTACATCTTATCTGATTAGACATCCTTTTCACCCAAGATAGCAACTTGTTTCCTCTCAAGGCCAAACAAGCATAAAGCTACAAGGGTTACTAAGGTTCATATCAGAATAGACTCCGAGGTACAAGGTACTATATCAGTTTTATGGCCTGAAATTCATTGATCTTGAAAAGGCAAAGATCCATTCACATAATCCCATACAACTTGCTAACTTCTCAATACCAAATACCCCCTTAACTGATAGAGTTTCTTACATTTCCATCCCAATCTTCTATAAGAATATCTTTTGTCACCTCAAACATCATATTAACTTGCGGTCTTTAGCCACTTTACGAGTCATGCATTCCTTTTACATGAAGACTTGCCAGTTTTCCTTAGATTGTTGACAATGATCTTTAATAATTCTTGTTCACTTTTTCTCCCCTGAAAATAGTCTCTTATTCCTTTCTTGCGATATATAGTATACAGCAGCTGCCAAGGCATTTCTTCTAATCACACTTAGGATTGACTTTTTGCAAGGAAGATTCATGATTCTGTTAAGAATATCCTCCCAGGAGTTTTCCAAATTATGCTTATACATTTTAGTTTTCAAGACAGTCCAAATGGCTTTAGAGTAACTGCATTCAAAGAATAGGTGATTCCTTGAGTCAGGGCATTCATCACACATAGGACAAGAATAATGATTCTTAGGGTACCACTGGGCAAGCTTGTCCTGTGTAGTTAATCTTCCCAAGATAGTTAACCATAGGATAAATGAGTGTTTCGGATAACAGTGTGTAAACCAGACCACATCAGACCATAAGACTTTAGGTTCAGTTTTCCTGCAGTCCTTCAAAGCAACACTCACCTTAAACTTTACATGCTTCCCTTCATTAGTGATCCACTCAGTACTGTCTGATATTGAATCATTCAATTGAGGTACATGTATATTTTTTGTTATGTTCCAAACACACCATTCAGCAGGCCAAAGCCAACTGCCATTATGAATCATATCCTTCAATTTAACTTGCCATCATAGCTTGCATTGGATACAACATCCCTAGGGAATACTTCCAACATAGTGCTATTGCCCCACCACTTATCATGCCAGAAGAAAATATTTCTACCATCGCCAATTTTACTGTAAACATGATCTCTCATTATATCTCTTAATGACAGAATTTGCTTCCACCCACAACTAGTATTAGGCTCACACTTTACTTCCCAAATACTTTTTCCTTTAAGCCTTATTTCATTTATCCATTTGACCCAAAGAGATTCTTTATTGCTAGCTATGTTCCAAAGGTGATTAGACATAAGAGTTTCATTCCATACACTTAAGTCTTTAATTCCCAAACCTCCTTCATTTTTAGGCAGACAGGCTTTTTTCCATGCAATTTTAGCTTTTCCTTTTATAAGATCTCCTTGACACCAAAGAAAACCCTTAAGACATCTGTCAATATCTTTAACAATTACTTTAGGAAGAATGAACACAGAAGCCCAATACACTTACATTGAAGCTAAAACAGATGCTATAAGTTGTAGCCTTCCTGCATATGATAAGAGTTTGTTCTTCCAATCATTAACCTTCTCTCTCACCTTATCAACCAAGTACTTGCAGTCACTTATGCCAATATTTTTAGTGATCAGAGGAACACCAAGGTAAGTAACTGGTAGAACACCAACTTTGAAGGGGAGAATTGCCAATATATCATGTTTCACAGTATCCTTAAGATTCCCAAAAAATATAGTACTCTTTACTAGGTTAGGATTGAGACCAGATATGAGACTAAATGAATCTAAGACCTTCTTAACTACTCTAACAGATTTAATGTCCCCATGACTCTCTGGATCCGCCCCCGACTACATGATTTTGTGTATGATACGCATACAACGCGCGTTCGGGGTCAAAGGAACTTCCTTTTCGTCGAGCAAGTTTTTCAACACCCTAGGCAGTGAACCTAATCGTTGTAGTGTAGTATTAGGGTAAGCCTCGGGAATTGATATCGTTCTCTAGGGAATAGTGTCGTTAGTGAAATGTATGTCGATTTAAGTCTAAAGGTGAGGATGATTATTTTTGTATTTTTATATTTTATGAATTAAAATATCTCGGTTTTGAAGGGAGGTGGAATTAGTTGCTAGTCAACTATCCCAAAGATACTAACTAAATTAGGGGTCTACCAGGCGTGAAGCGTATCTACTTATGATGCATTACTCCTTGCTAGCTATCCAATTATACCTACTGAATTGTCACATCCTTGTTTTAATTGGTGCGTGTATTCCATGTTTTATTCATAGGGCGGTGCCGGTGGTCCCTAATTCTATGAGCATAAACTCACGCATTAAATACAACGAAAGCCAACTAGTGCACTCTGGGACTATTTAGATCACTATTTAAGGCGTTCAAGCTCACAACTCGACGATTGAAGCAAGTTTTCCTTAATCTAGTGCGACAACCAATTAAACAAGAGATGTGGGATGCAAGAATTATAAACTAAACCAATTAGACTCATTGAAATTGTCACACCCCTAATGATGAAGATAGACACAAGCATCACTAATAAATCAATAAGATCTAATTAATTATATACAAGTTTCACACAATCATTAGCAAACACTAGGTGAATTAGCCAAGCATAATTATTGAAGAACAAGCAACAATTATGATAATTGAAGACATACCATAGGATTGGATTAACAAACAAACCATTACACTGTTACGCCCCGATTCCAGATTTGACCGGAAATTACTCAAATTTTAAAAATTTGAAGCGGAACATTTGACTATTACTTTAACTCTTCAAAGAATAGCAAAACTATAACAATTTACCCTTGACAACCCTTTTATAACATATACTTGTTTACCCTTTTAAAATGATGACCCAAGATTACAATAAAGCCTCATTTATTTCTTTGTAATAAAAGTGGCCGATTGCATACTTTATAGTCTATGACGCCGTCACCCTTTAATTATATTTTCAGATTTAACACGCGACGACTCAGAGGACTTATAACCTGATGCCGTCGCCTTATAACTGCGATGCCGTCGCCTTATAACTGCGACGCCATCAGGTCCACAGACCTGCACATTTTGACAGCAAAACTGCACAATCAATTTGACTCCTTTCAACCAATTTAACACTTGAACATTTCCAAAATAACTAAATACCTTACAAACTATAACTAAATCAGCCATGATGTATTTTGATACTTATTTGACCCATCCAACCCAAAATGGGTAGAAATACACTTAAATCCAAACACCCTTTTAAACTAACCATGACTTCTAAATTGACCATTTAAAATACTATAACGACTATGACATACACTTGTCGATTGACGACACTTTTACAAACTATAAAAAGACTCACGGGGGTACAAATTCATCACACGAGCTCGGTACCTTGCTCCTCATATCACATATTATCATCTTCAATGATCATTCCATGATCCACACCCAATCCAAGCCATATCGCTTCAAGCATATGAACCTACAATAACATTAACAACTATAACATGTGGCGATAGCGCTTAGTAAGTGTCGGCTAAGACATAGTAATGCTTCTATCATCATACAATTCACATAAGCATTTCTAACACACAAACCATAGCACAAATAGCACATAAGGCAATAACACATACCTCAACAAATCTTTAGGCAATTAACTCTATAACCATCATCAATTCTCATGATAATTCATTAGCTCAACTATAACCAATCTTTACTATAACAATCATAAACACATCATACAATAATTTCCACATTAAGCATGTAGTAACCGGATTACTTACCTTAGCAATCCATGCTAAGCCATACACAATAACCATCATCTTTCATATGTTTAATATCCAACATCATCCGTAGCTAACATCCTTAAACACAATAATCAAAGTATACTTAAAACATCATTAATTAACTATAGTCATGGTTTACACAACCATTTGGCTTACATAAACAACCTTCTAATCATCACATAATCATATATTGATTATATGATGATCCTCCTATAAATTATCCAACTTTTACCCATAATAAGCCACTTCTAAGATTACTATAACTCTTTTTAATCAAACCTTATAATCATAACATGATCATATCCAATTTACCCATTTACTTTAAATTAATTAAAAGGGGTTTCACCAAATTATACTATAACATCTCAATTAATGTATAAAACCACAATTACCCAAAACCCCCAACTTGGGTATTTGAACCCTAACTCTTTAATTTACAATTAAACCTAATTAAGGATTACTCACCTTACAAGGATCATCTTTATGACTTCCCATTAGGGATGGCACTCTTAATTTATCACCAATTAATCTACAAGACCAACCCATAATTTCCCCCCATTTCTATAAACCGACATTCACACCTCTCATCTTATTTCTGGAAAGTGTAAATGGATAATGGGGAAGTGTCTAGAGATAAGTAGGTGGAACTATGGCCATTTGACACAATTGGTCCTTCAAGTCCCATTCTTTATAATTTGGCCACACTACAATTCTATAACAAGTTATAATATGGCAACTTAGGTCCCCCTACTTTCTATAACTATAACACAATATGTATTAATGATTAGTTTGACTATCGGGTTGACTAGTCAACCCCGACAAGTCCTTAAGCCAATTCCATCTAGGGTAGGGCCTATTTGTACTTCGGGATACGGGTGTAACAATTCTACCCCCCTTATATAGATTTCGTCCCTGAAATCTCTCGTCTATTACCATCTAACACATAGTTCATATTTTCACCATGTCACATAACAATCAATTTATCAATTTATTGCGAAGATTTCCTTAGTCTCGCAATTCAAGGCCCGCAATAACTTAATCATTCTCCATATACGTCAATTCTTTGCTAAATTTACTATAACCAACACGTCATTATGTCACTCAAGACATAAATTATTTAAACCCAGTATTCCAATTTGCTAATTCTTTTACTATTACTCTATATACTTAGTCACTTTCATATTGTTTTGACTTTACATAAGTCAAATTCAACTAATACTTCCATATTTTGTCAAAGAAAATTTAATAATTTCAATAACAATATTACTATAACGTAAAGCTATTATTATAACGTATTATCATTACAATAACACTCTCATAAATTTCATAATTTTCATAAGCATTATGGTCTTTTTTATATTACCACATATAATCTATCACATAAATACTATAACATATAATTTACTTAATAATATATGTATATTCATCGACACTACCAAAGTGTACGATGTTCAATAACTTAACAAATTTAGTCCGTCATGGACTTTCATCACATATACCAACCCAATTCTATACACGTAATTACATAATCGTAAAACATTCATGGTGATCTACTTACCTATATACATACGGTCCGCCATGGACCTATATCAATCACACAATGTTACTATACTTCATAAAACATTATCACATAGCTTTTACATAGCATAGGGCATAATTTACTTTATAACATAGCATACTCATTTTCGCTTCTAAGAGTGGTTTAAGACTAGGCAACCTATAGTGGAAACCTAATTCACTTAAACCGAAGCTCTGATACCAATTTGTTACGCCCCGATTCCAGATTTGACCAAAAATTACTCAAATTTTAAAACTTTAACGCGGAACATTTGACTATTACTTTAACTCTTCAAAGAATAACAAAACTATAACAATTTACCCTTGACAACCCTTTTATAACATATACTTGTTTACCCTTTTAAAATGATGACCCAAGATTACAATAAAGCCTCATTTATTTGCTGTAATAAGGGCTGACGTCGTCGCCTTATAGCTGCGACGCCGTCACCCTTTAATTATATTTTCAGATTTAACACGCGACGGCTCAGAGGACTTATAACCTGATGCCATCGCCTTATAATTGCGATGTCGTCGCCTTATAACTGCGACGCCATCATGTCCACAGACCTGCACATTTTGACAGCAAAACTGCATAATCAATTTGACTCCTTCAACCAAATTAACACTTGAACATTTCCAAAATAACTAAAGACCTTACAAACTATAACTAAATCAACCATGATGTATTTTGATACTTATTTGACCCATCCAACCCAAAATGGGTAGAAATACACTTAAATCCAAACACCCTTTTAAACTAACCATGACTTCCAAATTGACCATTTAAAATACTATAACGACTATGACATACACTTGTCGATTGACGACACTTTTACAAACTATAAAAAGACTCACGGGGGTACAAATTCATCACACGAGCTCGGTATCTACCTTGCTCCTCATATCACATATTATCATCTTCAATGATCATTCCATGATCCACACCCAATCCAAGCCATATCGCTTCAAGCACATGAACCTACAATAACATTAACAACTATAACATGTAAGCGATAACGCTTAGTAAGTAATCGGCTAAGACATGGTACTGCTTCTATCATCATACAATTCACATAAGCATTTCTAACACACAAACCATAGCACAAATAGCACATAAGGTAATAACACATACCTCAACACATCTTTAGGCAATTAACTCTATAACCATCATCAATTCTCATGATAATTCATTAGCTCGACTATAACCAATCTTTACTATAACAATCATAAACACATCATACAATAATTTCCACATTAAGCATGTAGTAACTGGATTACTTACCTTAGCAATCCATGCTAAGCCATACACAATAACAATCATCTTTCATATCTTTAATATCCAACATCATCCATAGCTAACATCCTTAAACACAATAATCAAAGTATACTTAAAACATCATTAATTAACTATAGTCATGGTTTACACAACCATTTGGCTTACATAAACAACCCTCTAATCATTACATAATCATATATTGATTATACGATGATCCTCTCATATATTATCCAACTTTTACCCATAATAAGCCACATCGAAGATTACTATAACTCTTTTTAATCAAACCTTATGATCATAACATGATCATATCCAATTTACCCATTTACTTCAAATTAATTAAAAGGGGTTTCACCCAATTATACTATAACATCTCAATTAATGTATAAAACCACAATTACCCAAAACCCCCAACTTGGGTACTTGAACCCTAACTCTTTAATTTACAATTAAACCTAATTAAGGATTACTCACCTTACAAGGATCATCTTTATGACTTCCCATTAGGGATGGCACCCTTAATTTATCACCAATTGGTCTACAAGACCAACCCATAATGTCCCCCCAATTCTCTAAACCGACATTCACACCTCTCATCTTATTTCTGGAAAGTGTAAATGAATAATGGGGAAGTGTCTAGAGATAAGTAGGTGGCATCTATGGCCATTTGACACAATTGGTCCTTCAAGTCTCATTCTTTATAATTTGGCAACACTACAATTCTGTAACAAGTTATAATATGGCAACTTAGGCCCCCTACTTTCTATAACAATAACACAATATGTATTAATGATTAGTTTGAGTATCAGGTTGACTAGTCAACCCCGACAAGTCCTTAAGCCAATTCCATCTAGGGTAGGGCCTATTTGTACTTCGGGATACAGGTGTAACATACACGATGTTTATAGAGTGTTTGAAACTCTTTAAGTTGCTAGAAAAACACCTACCTAAACCCTAGAATTGGACTTAGGGTTTGGGGCATACAAAAAGTGAAGTTATAATGTTATATTTATAGGCAGATTTTTTGTCGGCAAAGGGTGACGGCGTCACATATATAGAGTGATGGCGTCACGAAGTCTTTTTCACCAAACTGTAGATTTTCTCGTTCGGTCGCGTGGGCTTTTGAATCACCTAAATCGAGTTCAGTATGCAAATGTTATGGCCAAACAGATCGCCTACTTACAAGATGTTGCGACTTGTGGCGGCGTCACCTTGGTTGTGACGTCGTCGGCTTCATCTTCGGGCGTGGGATCCAAATCTAGGCCATCGAGTTGTGACACCCTACTCTTTAAAACCCGATGCCGTCAAGTGTAAAATAGCGATTTGGCTACAGAGTCGTCACAAAGTGTGTCACGACGGCGTCGCCATTTGGCTGTGACGCCGTCACCTTCTGTTTCAGCAGCTAGAGTGCCTTGATTCTTGGCTTTGGCCATTTTCTTAATATATTCGCGTCTTTTCGTCCGAATAAGTGTCATTCCAGCAATTTGCCTTCAAGAGACTTAAAAAGTGAAAAAGAACGAAATTAAGTAGTAACGGATACAAAAGTGATCGATTAAGGGCTTAAATGACCCCTAAAAAGTGTACCTTTTAAATTCTTATCAGTGTACCATATTCGAAAGCAAGTTTTGAAACAATCAATAATACTTACGAATTTTTAAACCTTCAACAGGCTCTTTATCTGATTTCTCGTGAACAACTTTGTGCCTTTTGGTTATGGCTTCGTCGTCGCATAAACTTCCCGGAAAGATAAGTGTCAACATATTTGTAAGGGAATGCTGGTGAATTGGTTTGCTGATTATTGAACTGCATGTCTAGGTTAACTATATTTGGGACATTAGATTAGATAGTAGTATCTTACCGTCGTCAAAATAGCAATTTGATAAAGGAATTAGATAGTACTTTTGTGCCAGAAGTGTCTGTTTATATGTTGAGACTCATCACTTTGTGATGCAAGGTCTTTGATGGTCTTAGATACCAACGAAATATAGGAAATTGGAATGGATCCGTTACGGGTCGAAACCACAAGAACTGGACTTGAGACGAAAAAGCAAAATAGAATGAATATGTAACTTTGGGCAAACCACAAGGACCATTTATGTAATTTAATCAGTAGTGAAAAAGACCTTCTAAACATGTTTTTGTATGAGGATCAAAATTATACTGCGTCATAAAAACTGACCAACATCTCTACCACATGTGATCTCATTGACCACAAGCAGAGACAGAGATAGGAGGGGGCCAAGGTGGGCACCTTCCGCGCCCTAGCGAAAAATTTTGTAGTGTAAATTTTCTAAAATATTTGGCTATTTCTGTTATTTGCCCCACAACAACCGATTTGTAGCTCATTTTTTTTATCACAATTATCAAAGTTTTCCCCCTCGACCATGACTCTCTGGATCCGCCCCCGACTACAGGATTTTGGGTACCATATTCGAAAGCAAGTTTTGAAACAATCAATAATACTTACGAATTTTTAAACCTTCAACAGGCTCTTTATCCGATTTCTCGTGGACAACTTTGTGTGTTTTGGTTATGGCTTCGTCGTCGCATAAACTTCCCGGAAAGGACAGGATTTTGAATTTACAAGTGTTTGGATTTATGGTTTGCTTGTGACTATGTGATATGAAATTATCAGAATCAGACAATTAAGGGTTTGTGTTTGCTTATATTTAAAACTTCATTTTGCTTCAAATATATATGCTGGTATTACCTGAAAATATCTAAGAATAATATTCGACTAAGAGTACCCTTTTCAGTTTGTACTTGAAATTTAGATTATTAGCTACTAGTGTTTGACCAATTTTAAGTATTTAAGGATTTACATGTAAAGGTTTTCAAGATCGGGATCCTACCCAGGATCGTTTTCGTCTTTGCAAGATCGTGATCGTAAGATCGGATCGAGATCTTAAGATCCTACTCTAATGTTATTTCTTAATAGTTTTTGTAATATCATACAAATCTACAAATTAGTATATATTATAAACACAAAATACTATGAATGTTTCATAGAAATGTTGTCCTAGATTATGATTATCAAATGTTTAAAAAGATTAATATGTTGTTTATTGAATTCAACAAAAAAAACAACTCATAAATTTGTAGTTTTTTAGTTTGTAATTCGAAAAAGGTAAGATCAGATCGGACTATATCTTAAGATCGTATGGTCAAGATCGGAATCCTATAAGATCTTAAGCTTGCAAAGATCCTATGTAAGATCCGGATCGTTTTTGCTTTGCAGTATCGTAAAATCATAAGATCCTAAGATAAGGATCGTGATCCTGACAACTATAAATTTCTAGGATTGACCCCGGTAATGTTCTTTCACAAACAGAACAGTGAGGTTAACCTGCATATCACGTGGTATCTTGGTGGTTAACCTGTCGTGTCTGAAAGAACGGGCAGTACCTGCTACAGCGGAAATAGTATTGACGTGTCTTCTTTTTTGCAGGTGGTGAGGTATTTAAGTACTCAACAATGAATATAGCCCAGGATGGTTTCAAACTGAAGGTGGTTGGGGGTGAATTCGCCGACTCTGAGATTATAGTATTGCTTGGCCAACATGGCACCGTGAAGACAACATTTATCCGTTTGCTGGTATTTTTCCCGTCACTTAATTAGTACCTTGTTGCATTGTGTGGGTGCTTGATAAATTATGTTCTTATCTAATCTTTAGAGAGGTTTTCCCGTCCCTGATACTGTTCAAGGCCGTTATATCAAGTATTATTCCACTTACAAGGCCCAGACCATGTTGCGCCCCCTACCCTATAAAAGTGTCGAAATTGTTACGTGAAGACATTGATGACGCGACTCTCGATCCTCTCTTTGTTACAGAGTTCATGGAGCCTCTTCAAATCAACCACCTAAGGGATAGGATGGTTTCCGGTCTTTCTTGTGAAGAAACACAAAGACTTTCGTTGTGCGTGTGCCTTGGATGGGTAATTAAAAAGCCATTTCTTTTTCTATTTTTACTCGAGATGTATCATCAACGTGGTTTTTTGGCCATCTCATTTGCCTTTCTTTTGTATTTTCAACTTAGCCTGCTCACATTTACCTCATAGATGAACCAAGTGCACACCTCACTCCCCAGCAGCGTGATGTTGCCGCTAGAGTTATAACGAGATTTGTAACACTCTTTAATAAGACTGAGTTTGTGGTCGAACATGACTTCACAATGGTGGAGCATCTTGCTGATAAGTTCGTCGTTTTTTAAGGGACACCGTCTGTTGATTGTGTTGCAAATTCCCCTCAGCTTTGGAATCAATTCGTAGCTGTAAATGTTAATTCGTAACTTTTTTTTTATTAACATGTAGTGTTCCAAAAGTTTCATCTCTAAACACACATATTGAAACACCACCTACTTGCTAAAGGAACGCTATATGGTATGAAAGAACAGTCTTTCTTTAGAATCTTATGAAGGTTTAAAAGCTACGAAAAAACATCTCTATTTGCCATTTGTCCAATATCTCGTATACTTGCAAATTGTGGCCTCGATCTTTTTATAACCTTGTCTCAAAACAAGCTAGCTATATATGCAATCAAAAGCCGAATAGACATTGTTTTTCCATCTACAAGTGTTATCTGAGATGTACGTTTTAATGTTGTTATACAGACTTTAACGTACGTTTGTGTTTTGATACTGTCAGGCTGGCGGCTAAGCGTTCTGGGACTGAGCTCGAAACCAAATAAGCATGCAGGCAAGCACATAGAAAAGTTTTTGTGGGTATTAGCAAGGAAACTGCATTTTTTGCGTTTTAGAATTAGATGATAATTATTATGAGTAATTAGTCATTTCGACATGTGAGAATTTACCATTATCCAACTTTTGTGCCCAAATCATACGAATTTCATACTAAGATTGCAACATGCCATGCCATATACTACGTTTCTTGGACACACCTTCATTCCATCCCTCGACACACCTATGTTACAAGTAATTTAGACTTGAGCACGTATATACCGCTATAACGAATAACATGATGGTCATTAATATCAATCTTTTAGCTCACATGATCATACTACAAATGACTAGGTCTCAAGTTACATTTTAAAGACAAAGCTAACTTAATTACAAGTCTAACAAAAACTAACCAACCAGTCAAAAAAACATATATGACTTGTCTAAAAATTGAAACTTAAGGATAGGAACAAACTAGAGATTGAGTTCGAATCAAGCAAAAACTTGTGTTAGAGTTCAACCCAAACTTAACCCTAAATAAATATAGCATGTTTTATAAAGTCTTGATATCTTTACCATAATCATATCCATGCAATTAGTACGAAAATAACAATGCATATTGTGATGTGCACAAACCTTTTCCCTAATTAACTTATATAAATAATACGTACCTTATGCCAACTTAAAACATATCTTTAGCTATAGAGTAAAATAAAATAGTCATTCTCATTGGTTTTTTCAACTCCATATATATATATAGTTGCCAAAAGTATAACTTCTGGATAGCAACTCCAGCTAATGATTTTCACTTTTGTAAACTTACAGTTGTACGTACAAAGTGATACTAACCTACAATTATTTTTGAAATAGATTTTGTAGTGGACTTACTATCAGAATGCATATTCTAAGTTGATAAATTCATAAGCCATTCACCTATAAATATTGATCAAATTTTCGTGAATACTTCATAACCATAATCATATTATTAATCCTAATCATGAAAACTCTTGCTCTTATCTTTGTTTTAATCAACATCTCGAGTTCTCTTGCTAAATCTAAGCACATCAATGGTGGTTTTTCCCTTGATCTTATTGATCGAGACTCTCCACAATCCCCTCTCTACAACCCGACCTATACTCAATTCGACCGTCTTAAAAATGCTTTTCGGCGGTCTACTTCTCGAGCTTCCCATCTTTCAAAAAGGGCGGGTTTTACCTCAAAAAATGCTTCGATTGATGTAAATATTTCCACAGCTTTGGGAGAATATTTAATGTTAATTAAAATCGGTACTCCGCCGGTAAAAGTTATTGGAATTGCTGACACTGGATCAGACCTTACGTGGGCCCAATGTAAGCCTTGTGTAAATTGTTACAAGCAAGTGGGCCCACTCCTTGTACCTTCTAATTCATCTACTTATCGAGCACTATCTTGTCAATCAAAAGGTTGTAAAGCCTTAGATACAAATCAATTACCATGTGACTCAAGCAATAAGTGTCATTATGAAATGGGTTACGGCGATATGTCCCACACAACGGGTGACCTTGCAGTTGATACCTTTTGGTTTGGATCTACCCCGGTTAAAAAAGTTGTTTTTGGTTGTGGTCACGATAATGAAGGTTCGTTCGAGAAAGATGTTAGTGGCATCATTGGTCTTGGTGGCGGTCCGGTTTCTATAATTAACCAACTAGACTCTAGAATCAATGGAAAATTTTCATATTGTTTGATACCATATTCTAACAAAAACCCTAATCAAACAAGCAAAATTCACTTTGGAACTCATGCCAATGTTGCAGGGCCAAATGTCGTTTCAACTCCTCTAACTAAGAAAGACCCCTCGACATTCTACTACCTTACTTTAGAAAGCATGTTGGTTGGAAAACACAACGTGTCTAACCAATTCCCCTTGTGGCCGAAAGAGGGTAACATTATCATAGACTCCGGGACAACACTAACATATGTCCCTGCTGAGTACTATTATGATTTGATCAGTGCTATAACCAATGTCCTTGGTAACGGTATTTTAGAGAAACCAATGGGTTTCGACTATTGCTATAAGAACTTGAACTTAGACCGTGTACCCAGCGTGACGTTCAGGTTCACTGGAGCTGATGTTGTGGTGCCACCGGAGAACATGTTTTTGGAAATTGAAAAGGGGGTGAGTTGCTTGGCGCTAACATTCGCGCGGGAAGATGGCTTGGCCATATTTGGGAATTTATCGCAGCGAAACATGCTAGTCGGGTATGATTTGGTAAATCGAAAGGTTTCTTTTAAGCCTACTGATTGCACCAAACATACATAGATTGATTAGTATCTAGGGCATTTTGCCTGCATGAATAAATAACACATTTAATGCATGTAACCTCATTCGTTTGATATACTTTCTTAATAATATTCAAATTATTATAAACCCTCTCTATTTTCTATGTCTCATATATTCGTGACTTGAATAGCTAAACCATATATATGGATTCCATGAGTAAAAAAATAGGTCTGACTTTAGTGGTTCACACTCATGCAAATCTGGATAATTAACTAATATGATGAGCTTAATAACTTTTTCTCTTCAAAATTATACTTTGGAAAAATTCGAGCATCACATGATAAAATTTTCCTGTAACTTCGAAAAAAGGTTAACATTGGTTCTTCTTATAACAAAAGAATTTGCACATATTTTTTTGTGTCATTTCTAATTCTTTACTAGGACGAAACTGTTAAATACAGGTGACGTTGATGATCAGGGACAGCTCGTACTTGTTTAATCTTAAAGATATTTTTCTTTTTCGTATTGATTTATTTGTAGTATATGTTTTTTTTTCCTTTATCAACTGTACGTTTTGGTTTGCATATAGACTCATATAAATTGTCCTGATTAATCAATCTATATATAGTCAATGCGAGTGATATATATTTGTCTGCATGGCTTGATCATGATGTATGCTGTATATATAAGTTCATTATGAACGTAAATCAAATTATAGCACAGTTTGAGTCTACCGATATGATATTAGACTATTAATGTAAGATTGACCAGTAATGTTGTTGGGCTTAATAAGGGGTTGTACAATAGGGTATTAGGGTTTAGGAACAATAGCGAAGAATCGATAATTATGAAGAGTCTAGAATTGAAGTTTATGAACCCTTGTCTGGGGATACTAATGGTGTTGGAATTAATGGAAAGTGAGGTACGTTCTTCGTGAAAGATAAGTGTCAACATATTTGTAAAGGAATGCTGGTGAATTGGTTTGCTGATTATTGAACTGCATGTCTAGGTTAGCTATATTTGGGACAGTAGATTAGATAGTAGTATCTTACCGTCGTCAAAATAGCAATTCGATAAAGGAAATAAGTAATTTTGGACCAATTGTTCTTGCACATAATGGCAGGTGTATGCAGCTGTATACTTTTCTGCCTGAAGCACTTTTTTTTTATTCGTTTGTTTCTCTATTTGATGGTCTTAGATACCGACGGAATATGGGAAAATGGAATGGATCCGTTACGGGTCGAAACCACAAGGACTGGATCCGAGACGAAAAAGCAAAATAGAATGAATCCGTAACTTTGGCCAAACCACAAGGACCATTTATTTAATTTAATCAATAGTGAAAAAGACCTTTTAAACATGTTTTTGTATGAGGATCAAAATTATACTGCCTCATAAAAACTGACCAACATTTCTACCGCAGGTGATCTCATTGACCACAAGCCGAGACAGAGATAGGAGGGGGCCAAGGTGGGCACCTGCCGCGCCCTAGCGAAAAATTTTGTAGTCTAAATTTTCTAAAATATTTGGCTATTTTTGTTATTTGCCCCACAACAACCGATTTGTAGTTCATTTTTTATCACAATTATCAAAGATGACTCTCTGGATCCGCCCTCGACTACAGGATTTTTTGTACCATATTCGAAAGCAAGTTTTGAAACAATCAATAATACTTACGAATTTTAAACCTTCAATAGGCTCTTTATCTGATTTCTCGTGAACAACTTTGTGACTTTTGGTTATGGCTTCGTCGTCGCATAAACTTCCCGGAAAGGACAGGATTTTCAATTTACAAGTGTTTGGATTTATGGTTTGATTGTGATTATGTGTTATGAAATTATCAGAATCAGACAATTAAGGGTTTGTGTTTGCTTATTTTTAAAACTTCATTTTGCTTCAAATATATCTGCAGGTATTACCTGCAAATATCTAAGCATAATATTCGACTAAGAGTACCCTTTTCAGTTTGTACTTTAAATTTGGATTATTAGCTACTAGTGTTTGAAAATTTTGAACTATTTAAGGATTTACATGTAAAATTTGTGAACATATAATCTCGATTCTTTGCTTCATTTGTAAACAACGAAACATGGAGGACCAAACATGTTCAATAGATAGTTTGTAACCGAAAGTTAGTTACATGGCGGTTACAAAAGTTAGTTACAGTTAGTTATTTTCGAAAAGTCACAATGGTTCCAAGGTGTCAGTTGGAAACCTATATATACATATGTAATGTACACGATTCAAATGTTAGACAATATACTTGTTCATTTCAATATTTGCAACTCTATATATCGATCTAGACGTGGGACATCAATTGGCATCAAGAGCAAGTGGTTAACACACGACTCGTTTTGGATACCAAAGATATTAACGAGAAATCCAAGGAACATACGCTGTGAACTTTTGTTTTCGGCAGGAAAAAGGTTGTTTTCTCTTTTCTTCCAAGAGAAACAACGTTTTGAATAAGGATACGTAAAAGGATAGTGCACAACCGTTTTACGTAGGGGGTTGCAAACGTTTACATCAAATGAGATTGGTGGGCAAAACTTTGTTGGTGACGACGAAGGGAAGGAAGGAAACTCTTGACGTAGACAAAGAAACGTGGAACAAGAGTAGAAAGGTACCAAGATTTTTTTCTTGTGTGTTGGCTGTTAACGGGACATAGGCAAGGAAAAAAGGACACTTCGTTTGGTTATAAAACAAGTGGGAAGGAAACTTTGTGAAACTAGTTAGAACAAGACACAAAGTAGAAGAAAACACGGGGTATAACACGGAGGAACGTTGTTGTGGAAAGAAATTTGGATTGTATACGTAACAAGAAGGATCAAGGAGATCTCAAGGAAAGTTTAGTGTGGAGAACGTGTCGGGGCAACACAAGGTAACAACAACAACGAAGAAGAAAACAGAAACAAACAACTTAGTTTGTTTCGGTGTGGGTTACCAAGATTGGTACCAAGTTTGTGTGTAGGAAAGTTTGTTGATTTCAAAGTAGAAGAAGAAATCAAAACAACACACAAGGAAAAGAAGGCAATGTGTTAGTGTGGTATAGCGAGAAAAGAAAGAAAGTTTTTTTTGGTTTGGCTTGTTGGTACAAAAACCAATTCGACAACAAGAAAAGGGGGTGGCCGAGGCATTTTTTGTTCAAGGCAGGAATTCGAAAAAAAAAGACATACTTTTGTTTTGGGTATTCGTTGGACAAAACAATTCGACACAATAAGGGAAAAGAAAACGTGGTGTTTCTTTGATTCGAAGCATACAGAGTTTCGAAAACAGAAAAAGATACCAAGGGTACGAATTGAAGATTGAAAACAAAAGGCAACGAGGCAAGGAAACAAGGGAACCAACTTGGGAATAACAACAAACGTTGGTAAACGATATTACTAATGCGAGACAAAGGGAATACATTTGTGTTCATCACAACATCGAGGTCATAAGTTAAACTTTTCTGGATTTCAATTATATTAGAATAGTATAGAATAGTTATTTTGTACTATTAGGAAATCCCGAGAACTAATTATTGATCCCTTATTATTAGGATTCCCGGAAAACTATATATTCCTATATTAGTAGAGATACCTACTAGGAAGTATAATTCCCATTAGATTAGAAAGTGAAGATATTAAGCACTTTTAAGATGACCGGTGACGATACAACAGACACATCAACTACAAAAACCTTAACACCTATTGCACAATATCAATGCCCTAAGTTGAAAACCATAAAACTACACAGTTTGGGCTATACAAATTAAGGTTATACTAAAGGCACATGGTTTATGGGAAGCAATAGAACCTAAGGAAGACACGCAAGTAGATGATAAGAAGGATAAGGCAACAACTGCCTTCCTATATCAAGCTGATAACATCAAATAGTCCTGATTATTAAGTGTCAGTTTCCCCCGATAATGCTTGTAATTTATATCATTTATATGGATTTACGCTTGTTTTCCATTGTTTTCCACTTTCAGGTAAATTACGAGCATTAGAGCTAAAGAGACGCGGAATTGGAGAATTATCTAAAGAAATATCATAGTATGCTGATTTTGAAGAAGTTACGGTGTAACTCTTCTCTCACATACGCCGTAACTATTGCGTGACTCGGAAAACCAACTTATCGGAAGGTTACGCGTAACTCTTCCCAAAGGTTCTGACGTAACTATATTAGGTCAAATGAGGATCACGCCACGATACTTACTCCATAACTATATCATCAACTACGCGTAACCAAGTTTAATGAAGACTACGCGTAACCACTAATAAGGTTCTGCCGTAACTCTGCATCTAGTGCTAATTACGGAGGAATTGAAGGTTACGGCGTAACTCTTGTTATAGTTACTGTAGTAACCCGATCCGCCTATAAATACCCCCAATTCAAACATTTCTAATCATCCCATTCCACACACAACAATCGAGAATGTGGGAAAAAGCTAAAGGAAGGTTCGGAGGAGCATACGGAGTCGTCTCCAAGGGAGAAATCACTCCCCTACGATAAGCATTAGCGTTTTATATTTCTTTTACTTTCAATTTATGTATTTCGTACCTTTGAATATTGAATCGGTTTGTATGATTAATATGAGCGGCTAAGCACCTCTTGGTGTTGGCCTAGTTATGATTCCTTAATTGTTTTGTCTATATTTATATTACTTCCGCATAATTATTTCTAAGTGTATGCATGCATAGTTTATTGGTAGCCACCCTTGGTTCGGTAGTTTTGAATGGCGGTGAGGCCAATTGCCTAGGAGATATGACCAAGTGACCCTAGGTGAGCGGACTAAGACAGGAAGGGTAAGATATGACCAACCGGCGACCCTTTCTACTTGTGCGATTTGACCAATGATCACCTATCGTTTGGATGAACTTAAGAATTAGGGGTGCGTGTCTAAGTTCCTAACGGCCGGGCATTCACTATTATAAATCTAGCATGTAGCGGTACTTAATGACTTGGCTTAGGGACCGGGAACAACAGGACTTATGAGGGATACGACTTCTCTGTGGTGGCATCTTTCCGATAGGTTAGGCGAATTGACCAAATGTTGTCCTCTCGACTTTGACCCCACCAAGTAATTGGAAGTAAGTAGCGTAGACATAACTAGCTAGGAGGATTAACTAGGTTAGCACCACTCTCCTCTATTGATTTCCTTTACCATTTATTTGCTTTATTACGCTTTAGTGTAACACCCCAATTTCGTGATCGCAATGAATTCAAAGCTGGTGTTACTTCATGGCACAACAATCATAATAATAGAAAACGAACTCTAATGGAGTCGTTTTTAAAGATTTATCATTCGATTTATATAAATATCGAGTTTACAAAATGAGGTCCCAAATGGTTCCATGTTTACAAAATACATTAAAAGGGTTTTCGAATGATAATAAAATTTATATCCTTCTTGATCTAGTCCTTGCTCTTTCGTGCCCGCCTCGATCAATATGGACCTGAAATACATGCTTAAAACTGTCAACACAAAGGTTGAGTGAAATTCATAGAGTTTGTTTGATGGTTGAACACATTATGTTGGTAGTGTGAGCTATAGACTCGCACCAAGGTTTTGAAAACAAAACAGATATTATTGCACTAAGCTCATGATACCGAAAACGTTAACAGCTTGTCAATAGAAATTGATATAATAGTAACTTGATTGCCCTAATAGGTAATTTTCCAATTAACCTATGGTTCTTCAAATAGAGTGCGTTTGTTTACGGACTTGGTCAAACAAGCGGGATTAAATCAATCCCGATAGATCTATCCACATTATTCGCGTTCACCCGCAAGTGATTAATGGTTCATGATAATAGGGACTTAAGTTGGCAATAGTGGTACTTAGTGCACATAATACATTCAGATAAGCATACAGTTTCAAAGCAATGTGTTCGGTTTAAAATAAAGCATGTATCTCCCCCAAGGGTTTGTAAAACAATTTAAGTAATAGAAAGTGGGGCTATGAACTCACCAAGAGTTGATGATGTTAAGTACTAACGGATGTGATGGATAAGTCGGAAGACTTCTACGTGCAACCTAAAAATGAAATGTTGCGACTTAGGTTTGGAATAATGTTTAAGAAAACATAAACCATCCTATATATATATTCCTATGTTGATCATGATGTAGTAAATGGTTTTTGTGTATGTGTTTATAGAAATGGTCTAGTTGTGAAAACATATATAGTTTTATATATATATATCGTACTACCGCTCGGGCCATCACAATTCAGAGGTCATGTAGTAAACGTCGAGAGCTAGGACACTTTAAATCGTAAATCAAGAACTCGTCGTCACGTTTACTCAAATGAAACCCCTCACATGAAGCTCCCTACTATTGTAGCACTTAGTAGATACAACATATGTGTTGAGTGAAGATTGTTATATAAATAAGTTTATCATGTTTTTACAAGTTCTCGTCGTTTCATAAATATGATTACCTTAGGTAACAGTTTTGGGAAAATAAGCCTTGAGGCTTTAGCCATGGCCTTGCCGTGACTTTGGTCTTGACTACCATGGTTTTGAGACTTAGCTTTGACCTTAGCCGTAGCCGTGGTCTTGGATTATGGCCATTAGGCCTCTTGGTTTGCTTTTAGTTGTGACAAAAGTATAGTTATGAGACTATATTTACGGCAGTTTCTGTTTTTGAAAGATTATAGCCTATTTATGCGTTTTCAAGGTCCGAGCTTCTTAACTGTTGAAGGAAAACGTCGTTCGGACAACTTTCGTGATTTAACTTTTGATGATTCGGACGAAGTACCACTTTTAAAAGAGAACTAAAAGCGACTTATACATGGTAGTTTTGGCGTTTAGGTTTTGCTAACTTTTTGCTTATAACTTTTGACTCGTTTGTCCGTTTGGGTGATTCAAATTGCTATGTTTACATTTTATCTTTTCTACCATATTATGTAAGTTAGAAAGTCCATATGTTACTGATTTTAATGGTCTCCATGTATAGAATATGACTAGTTTACTAGTTTGTTACTTTTATGATAATATGTAAATTAAAACATGTGATTGAGTATATGTACATCATGAATCAATATAGTAATTATATATATAGCATGAAATAGTTAAGATTATGAATAATAAAGATTAGATGATGGTGGCGATAAGTTGCTTACAACTTTTGGCTTTCAATAAGAAAGGAGTAACTTAGTAAGTATAGGACTTTGATTGATCGCGAAAGACTTCGGATTGAGCTAGCTTTCCACACCTTGGCACCCTTGCAAACTTGAAGAGTTGGTGATGAAGTACTAAGTGGCTTGAGTGGATCTAAACTCAAGAAGATCACTTAAACTTGCTAGAGATTTGATGTAGTAGCTTCATCTTTGGAACTTCCTTGCATAAACTTGGAGTTTATAGATCAAATGATGGAAGATGTGAAGGATTTGTGATATGAACGACCAAGAACAGTTTGTGAAGATGTTTAGGATGTATTTTACTTCCTATTTATAGGAGGTTAAGTTTGGTTAACCATATATTAGGTTAAATATTAACCATGGTTAGGTTAGGACACTTGTAATGATCTAAAGGAACCATGGTTAGGATTTTGCCACCAAAATGATGACTCTCCCCCTAAGTCGGCCATATAGTGATAAGATGACTTATGTGGATAGTTTTGATCTTATCTTGAGTTTAGAGCATGATTTGGTTCCGTTAAATGCCAACCGTAAGTCGTTAAGCCATAAAACGTAAAACCAGGTATCGTAAAAATATGAAACTTGTAAGAATGATGAAACTCATCATTATACTCCATCTAAAAATTTAAAATGGGTGATAAGTCTCATTGGGTGCAAAATCATTTGCTTAAAGTCGAAATCTGGGTCAAAAGCGCGTAATTCGCAGTTTATCGGAAAAGAACGAAATTTCGGAAGCGACCGTGAATTTATTTAGAGTAGACTAAAATTAGTCTAAAGTGATATGAGATGTTAAAATGTGGTTTTCTTCATACGCGGGATAACCTTGATGTTATTCGTGAAGTTTAAAGTTCTGTGATTTAAGCAAAAATATAGAACGTACAAGATTAATTCATTTATGGTCAAAGGAGGAGGGACATATGTTTGACTTTTCCAAAAATGTAAAAGTGTCAAAACATATTAGAAACACAGTCGAGAATCGTTAAGTCGGATGTAAGTAGAATTGTTTAAAGCGTAAGTTTAGTTTTGTTCTCTATTTGGGCTTATTTGATAATATTAAAAATAATAAATCTTAAAATTCTCAAATTAATCATGAGTGATCTAAAATTTATCCGATGCGAGGAAAATTGTCGAGTTGATTTTAGTTATCGCGTGATGTTTAAGCGGTGGACCGTCTAAAGCGAAACTTTAAAACTATGTTTACTTAATAACTTTTGCGAAAATGATCTAACGATGGTGAACTCTCGGGTTATTACTAAAATAATTTATCTTACGAGAATGTGGATTAAAAATTTTACGAGATGAACAGTGAATGTGAATAGTAAAAGTGAATAGTAAATTCTCGAAAATGAAAAGTAACCTAAAAATGCGGGTGGTTACATTTAGTAGTTTAATTAATTAAATCCCTATCGAAACCATTATTAATCTGTGACACCTAGACTTAGTAATAATCCAGCACACATAGCTCTTGGGACGACCTCGGCTTTGATTACTACACTACACGCGACCGGGTACCTTTGCCCGTTAGTGCATTAGGGTAGAACATAGGTATAACGAGACTTTATAAATATTAAAACACAGTCAATAAAACACGCATCCTGGCGTTGACCGAAGATGTGATTTTACAAGTAGCGGGATGTAAAACGGCTAAGGAATTATGGGATTCGTTAAAGAAAAGACACGTTGGAGAAGAGAAAGTGCGGAAGAACGGTTACAATCATTGATGATTGGGTTTAACTCACTTGAGATGAAGGAAGATGAGGCGGTGGATGCATTTACGGCTAAACTAAGCGGCTACGCTTCTGAAGGCAAAAGAATTAGGAAAACTTTGGATGAATCACTTTTAGTACGAAAACTATTAGATTCCACACCGGATAGGTTCATTCAGATAGTAGCATCCATAGAACAGATAAGTGATCTCGACGATATCACTTTAGATGAGATCATTGGAAAACTCAAGGCGTTTGAGGAAAGGATAAAACTCCGGAAAGGAGGGCAAGTGGAAAGCCAGGAAAACTTGTTATTCGCACATGGCGAACACTCGAGAAAAGGAAAACGTTTTTATAAACGTGGAGGAAAATCAAATTTCTCACGAGGGAACTGGCAGAATAACAGAAACATTAATAACTCACAAGGAGGGAACTCAAATCACAAAAGAAACTCGAATAAGAATAAAAATGAGTGGGATTTGAGTAAAGTACGATGTTTCAAGTGTCAGAAACTTGGACATCTTAAGAAAGATTGTAGGGGAACATCAGCAACTCAGGAACAATCAAACCTTATCTTAGAGGACGATGAACCATCACTATTAATGACTACATACGAAACTGAACACGAGGAAGTGTTGTTGAATGAAGGCCAAATTTAACCATGAAAATATGCTACAGCGGACGCAAGCATATGGTATTTAGATAATGGTGCAAGTAACCATACGACAGGAATAAAGAGTCATTTTAGGGATATTGACAAAAGCGTAACAGGACGAGTATGTTTTGGAGATGGACCGTATGTACAGATAATGGGTAGAGGCTCTATATTGTTAGGTTGCAGAAACCAAGAACAGAAGATAGTATCGGATGTATACTATATACCAAACCTCAAGAGCAATATACTAAGTCTAGGACAACTTACGGAAATAGATTGTAAGGTCATCATGGAAGGAAACAAATTGACTTTGTATGATAAGAGCAAGAAGTTGTTGATGAAGGTTGAAAGATCTAAGAATCGACTTTAAAGTATTCAACTACAGATAGAAGCACATATATGTCTCTTAGCAAATGTAGATAAGCAAGCATGGTTATGGCACGCTAGATTAGGTCATCTGAACTTTGACGATATAAACAAGATGACTAGGAAGGGTTTAGTGGAAGGAATACCAAGAATAAATCATGCCGGACAGATTTGTGATGCATGTTTATTAGGAAAACACAGTAGAAGACTATTTCCAAATCAAGCTAAATTCAGATCAAAGAACCCCGTTGGACTTAGTATATGGAGGCCTTTGCAGTCCTATAAGTCCAGCCACAAACTCTGACAAGAAACTGATATTCTTGTTAGTAGACGATTGTACACGTTTTATGTGGGCCTACTTTCTGGCGTCAAAAGATCAGACATTCAGTACATTCAAGGAATTTAGACGGAAGATAGAAATGGAGATGAGAACGAAATTAAGGATGCTAAAAACAGATAGAGAGGTGAATTTATATCTAATGAATTCACCAAATCTATAAGGAAAATGGAATATACGACGAGTTGACAACACCTTACTCACCACAACAAAATAGAGTAGTGGAGAGAAGAAATAGGACAGTGTTATTAACTACGAGGAGTATGATGAAAGCAATGAAGTTACCCTTAACTTTTTGGGCGAAAGCAGTTAAACATGCAATTTACATACTCAACAGGGTACCTACGAGAGCCTTGGTAGATAAAACTCCATTTGAAGCACTCTACAACAAAAAACAGAATTTGGAAAACCTAAGAATATTCGGATGCACAGCTTATGCAAAGATAACTATGCCTCACTTAAAAAAGCTGGATGACAGAAGCATACCAATGATTTACTTAGGAGTAGAGGAAGGATCAAAAGCATGTAGGTTATATGATCCAATAGCAAAGAAGAAACATGTTAGTAGGGACGTAAAGTTTATGGAAACAAAACCATGAGATTGGAATAAAGATGAAGAGGATACAAGTACACAAGACACATTTGGGCTAGTTTTGTGGTAGATGGAGTTGACAATGAAAACCTTACACCAGTCAACACAGAAAACGATGATAACACATATCATGAACAGGATCCAATTCCTGATCCAGTTTCACCAATCACACCTAGGGGTGCAAACAAGCCGAGCTTTTATCAAGCAACTCGAGCTCGAGCTCGAGCTTGGCTCGATCGAGTCGAGCTTTTATCGAGCTCAAGCCGAGCTCAAGCCCAATATATTGGCTCGAAACATATAATGAGTCGAGCTCGAGCTTTTGATGGCTCGGCTCGAGCTTTTATCGAGCTTTTTCTAGCATTAAGTAAATAAGGGTTAATTTGAATATTAACCTAATTATAAATAAGTATTCAAGTTATGGAAATCATTTTGCTCAAGTATTCAAGATCTATGAAGCTTATGACGTCTCGCGAATAATATTTTGTTGAACTATTTTAGACATTCGAACCTTAACTAGTATTTACTGATTATGTTTCATTTTAATGTTAGACTTGTTTCATCTTCTTGACTCTTGACTCTTCACTCTTGAATGTGTGGCTTCAGGTGACAATTTAGTCACATTTTGTCCAAGTTAGATATGATTCATTGGTTCATGTGTAAGTCCCTTTTGTAGGGTCTTTATATGATTTTATTCATTGGGTACTGTATTGTATTTGTTCTTCTTTTCGAGTCTCAAGTCTCAACTCCTTAATCAACCTGTTCAGGAGTTGGAATAAGGGTGTAAATGTGTAATCATGTATTCATATACATATATTTGAGCTTTTCAAGCAAAGCTCGAGCTTTGCTCGAAACTGAATCGAGCCGAGCTCAAGCCTAGATGGTTAAAGCTTGACGAGCTATCGAGCCAAGCTTGAGCCTAGTTTTTTTTTTCGAGCCGAGTTCGAGCTCTGTCAAGCTCGGGCTTGGCTCGGCTCGGTTACACCCCTAATCACACCACCGACATACACTTACATCCCACACTCAGAAGAGGAAGAAGAAGATATTATTAGTTCTACAGAGAACTCAAGAGACAGATTTGATGATACCCCAGTACGAGAGTACATAGATATGTCTGAGATATATAAGTATGCACGTAGAGTTGAACCTCTAAGTCTACTATTTATGGAAGAAGAACCTCGTAACTATAAGGAATTATCAACAGACGAGAAATGGATTGAGGCCATGGAGATTGAATTGGATTCAATCAACAAGAATAATACATGGACTCTTACAACATTGCCAGAGAATCAGAAGGCAATAGGACTCAAATGGGTTTACAAGACCCAGAGGGATGCAAAAGGAAAAATCATCAAATATAAAGCACGGTTAGTAGCAAAAGGATATGTACAAGAACAAGGAATAGACTTCGTTGAAGTATTTGCACTAGTTGCTCGGATAGAGACAATACGGTTGATATTAGCACTAGCAGCTTATCATTGTTGGCAAGTACATCACTTGAATGTAAAATCAACATTTTTACATGGAGATTTGAAGGAAGAAGTCTACGTTACACAACCTGAAGGATTTACTCAACAAGGAAATCCAAGAAAAGTCTATATGCTTACTAAAGCTTTATATGGCTTAAGACAAGCACCAAGAGCTTGGAATGTGAAGCTTGATCAAACTTTAAAGTCTTTAGACTTTAAGAAGTGTAATCTCAAACAAGAAGTTTATACAAAGAGAAGCAAGAATTCTACACCTATAGTTGGAGTCTACGTAGATGATTTGATAATCACAGGCACTCCAAGGAAGGAAATATAAGTATTTAAATCCCAGATGAAAGACAAATTTGAAATAAGCGACTTAGGATTGTTAGCTTATTACCTTGGGATAGAAGTTACACAGACAGGAGGAGAGATTACAATCAAGCAAACAAATTATATTAACAAGATCTTGAAGGAAACAAGTATGACGGATAGTAATGATACGAAGATACTAATGGATCCCGGTACTAAGTTGGTCAAGGCGAAAGATGGAAACTCAGTTGACGCAACTTATTACAGAAGCTTAATTGAAAGTCTCGGGTACTTACTACATACAAGACCATATCTTAGTTACACAGTCAGACTACTCAACAGATTCATGCAAGACCCGAAGGATCATCACCTGAAGGCGGTAAAACAAGTAATCTGATATATCAAAAGAACAAAGGAGCATGGCATAATATACAAGAAAGAAGGAGGCTGCAAGATTACAGGTTACAGCGATAGTAGTTATGGAATCAACACCGATCAAGGAAAAGGAACCACTGGGATAGTATTTTATTTTGGAGAGTCACCTATTACCTGGTGTACTTAGAAGCAACCAACAGTGGCGCTATCATCATGTGAATCAGAATTCATGGCGGCTACTGTAGCATCATGTCAAGCTTTATGGATGAAACGTCTGCTTAGTGAATTAACTGGATGGGAAGAGAAAAGGATAACGCTGAAGGTCGACAACGTTTCAGCAATAGCACTCGTCAGGAACCCAGTTTCTCATGGAAGAAGCAAGCACATTGATATCCGCTATCATTTCATTCGTGAATGTGTAGAGAATGGGCACATCAATGTGGAACACGTCAGCGGAGAACTTCAAAGAGCAGACATTCTAACGAAGGCTCTACCAAGACTAAAGTTCGTGACTATGAGACAAATGCTCGGAGTTCATGAATTAGGACGAACCAACGATCAAAATTAAGGAGGAGAATGTGAACATGTAATCTTGATTCTTTGCTTCATTTGTAAACAACGCAACATGGAGGACCAAACATGTTCGATAGATAGTTTGTAACCAAAAGTTAGTTACATGGCGGTTACAAAAGTTAGTTATAGTTGGTTATTTTCGAAAAGTCACAATGGTTCCAAGGTGTCGGTTGAAAACCTATATATACATATGTAATGTACACGATTCAAATGTTCAATATACTTATTCATTTCAATATTTGCAACTCTATATATCGATCTAGACGTGGGACAACAAAATTATAGGATTGACCGGTAATGTTCTTTCGCAAACAGAACAGTGAGGCATACTGAGAGATATCTAGTCGATGGTTTCATGCTCATCACGTGGTATCTTGGTGGTTAACTGTCGTATGCGAAAGAACGGCGATTTCTTTGTTGGTTTTATGGATATAAATTAGTAGGCGTGAGTTAGGATCGAACTTCGAGACTATGGGATTGCACACTTACGTATGAGAATTTAAAGTTAATAATTAAATATAAATGTTATATTTATTTATTTATTAAGCGAAATAACTAGCGGACGTTAAGTAATTAATGTAATGGATTAACGGTCGTTAAATGTTTATGGAAAAGGACTAAATTGCAAAAGTTGGGAAGGTTCCGGAATCCCTTTGGGGAATCCTATACCGATCGGCCTAGGGACACAAAACAAGGAAAGAAAAACCAACTTGTTCACCAAGTTTGCTTGGGTATATAAACAAGGCTTGGGGTTTTATTTTTCTAGATCTCTTGTGCTCATTAGCTAAACCCTAAAATTGTTTTGTGTGTGTTTTGTTCTTAAACCGATCGTACATCCCTTTAGGGTGTCAATCTTCAAACCTTTCCACATCAAGTTATTTGTTTGATAAAACTAGCATTACTTTAATTCGGTTTATGCGTGTGTATAAGAACATAGTAATAACATACTTTTGTTATTATCTTGGATTGAATTACAAAGCTGTAAGGGTAATTCTTATAATCCTATAAACCCTAATTAGGGTTCATCCTAATTGCTAGTTTGTGGATTTGATTCTTGTTCGGCTAGAATCAAGAAAGGTACGCATACTTTATTCTTTAGTTAATTAATTATTCATTATATGTTCCTATACGCTTCCGCACTTACTTTGATGTTTATTGTTTATATTTATGATTAGTCATGTTATATAATTCCAACAGTGGCATCACGAGTCATTGGTTTTAATGAGTAATTAATTACTAAACACGTAAAAAAACGGATATTGTATTGTGTTTGATATGATTTATTCTAGGGTTTTGGTTATGATTATATAAACCCTAATTTTAGGGTTAAGGATTTTGCCCTAATTTGGTTTTAAAAATCTATTATGGATCGAAATTTTTTTTATGGGTGGAAACCCTAAAATTTTTAGTCGATTTCCTAAATTTTTTAGGGTTTATATTAATTGTTATGTTATCAATATCGAAACCTAGATTTAATATATTTGTTACGTGATAAATTCATGGATAAAGTGTTATGTGACATGAAATTGTATGCGATCTTGTGACTTAATTGAATAATTGTTATGTTATATCCATGATGATACATGCATGTTTGTCATGGATAGTTGCTTATATTATTATTTAATTGTTAAGATTGGATTAATTGTTAAGTTTTATACACATGTATAATTATGATAAATCTTGAATTGGGAAAACTCAATTATATACATTAATGAATCAATTATGTGCAATTTGGTATATCATTAATTATGGGTTTACATAATCGATTCGTCGATGTATGTGGCTCACTTTCAATTGAGAGAGTGAAAGCCCTAATTAATATATCGTTAATTTAACCTAGACATTGATTATTAATAGGGTTTTATCGAATAAGTTGCATGTGGCTACTTGTTTACGTATAAATTGTTTATTATGTGCGCATTGTTTTTAGTTGTTTATATTTTTATTGGTATTACTTGTTTGTTTATTATGTGCGCGGTTTTAAGCAAAGGGTAATTTTGAATAGAAAAATAATACGGACTAAACAATGGTGAAATTTGATTTGTTTTGGAAGAGTTAAGTTTTCAATAGTTTAATTGATTGGTGACTTTGGTACAATGGTGAGCAGCTCACCCATTCGAATGAACAATAAAGGGTTATTTAAGAAGTGCATACGATCAATCGAATGGATGTCTAAGGTTATGCGTTTGCGCTTACACGGTCCTCTCGCCTCTGTGAAGTTCGAATGGAGCTACTTAGTAAGCCATAAAAGTACAAGCTCATCTTAAGGCGAATTAGTTTTAATTCCATGCGCCACTTCGGTGGTAATTATCCGAAACACTAAGTGTTTACACTTATGCAAAAGTACGGTATAATGGATGATAATTAACACTAAATTCCTTGATTGGTGAACCCAATACCTCAATCAAAACTTTGATAATTTGATCTTTATGAATTGGTAATAAAAAGTTTTTTATTAAAATTATGCTACAAGATGAATGCATGACATCTTTGTACATATTTGATTTGACCATATAAAATCAAAACTAGTACCCTTTTAAATTAAGAATATGCCATCTAATTAAAGGAACACTTGAAGTTGCAATTTAAGTCATGAGAGTACTTGGCTAGATTGTGATGGAGAGGTAAATCTCTATGTTAAGTGAGACCTTACATGGACATATTTGCAGTTCTTTAAGTTAGACACTTAAGTTGAGTAGGAAGTGAGATCTTGGACTCAATGGCATAAGATGGGATAAAACATGTTTATATTTGCAATAGCGTTGGAAAATATAAATCCCATAATGATCTAGGAATTGGAAATTGTTTGCCAATTAATGTTCGACGATTACCTTATTATATCGTTCGTTGCTAGCGGATCAAGCGATGTAATGAACCTATGATAATTTGGATCCTAGTTTTAGAAAATTCTATGGTTATATGAATATTACCTTGGGTATTTTATTTTCTTGAAAAGTTTAATTATCGAAAATACTAAAATTGAATTTTGCTAATTCTTTAAATGTATTAATGCAACATTAAATCGTAAACGTAGGTTATTCTTGTATTGGTAAATTGATCTACACCTGTAAGGGTTTTTTGGTAGAGTCAACTTTGCTAAGAGAATAAACCTAGTCCTCTTTTCTAAGAAAGAGTGAGATTCAATCCTATTCCTTTTCATGAATGAAGAAAGGTATGATAGGACAATTAGAATTGTCTAAATTCTAAATACATAACTCGTAAGCAAATTTTAATAGTTAAGAAAATTGCATATTTCTGAGTTATTAAATTAGAAGCTAGACTAATTACTGCATAATTGGTAAAAGACAAACTAGCATATTTTATGTAGTTGTTTTGTTTTGACCATTTAAAAGTACTACTTACAATCGTTGGAATAGTAAAACTATTAAGAAAGAAATTGCATGCCCAATTATTTCAAGTTAAATAGCATTGATGAATAATTCATCATCTACATAGTAGAATACATTCTTTTAAGTGCATAAGTAATTGTTATGTATGGACTTTCTCAAAGGTGTAGAAAGTAAATAGTACACTATTTTCTTTCACTGGCTAATGAAACACTTACAATGTTGTCAAATCCAGTGGGAGTGTTGTGTTCCTATTACTGAATAAGGAATTAATGTAATGATCTCTTATTCGGTGGGAGTTAAGCTTTGTCATCTTGGTAGTAACTCGATTATCTCTAGAATGTCTTCACGATAATTACTTTCCACTTGTAGAAACTTATGTTTTCAAGGATAGTCATGTACGTTTCCTTATTAGACAATGAAGTGGTTCTACATCTACTAGTTATGCTAATATCAATGACACAATCATATTAGTCACATAAACAAACATATGTCGTGTTGTTTATACGCTACATGATGTTGTTCCATGCACAAGTGGGAGAAATCTATATTGTGTGCAAGGTACAACATATAAGTATATGATTTAACGGATTCTCTTGACTGCAAGGTAAGAGACTAACGTTCTAATATTACTTGTACATATCTAATTCAAGAAACACTTGGTGTTACAATTTACGTCATGTGAGAACTTGGCGAGATTGCAACAACAAAGTAAATCTCTATGTAAAGTGAGATCTTGCATGGACATATTTACAGTTTCTAAATTAGACAAGTATTTAGAACATGTGTAAAAATGATATATAAGACTACTTCAAATTAGATTTTTATGTATTATTAGAATGACATAAATAAATGAAGTAATCTAATACTACTTCAATTTGTTTATTTATGAATTTTTGGAATGACATAAATGAAAAATAATGTAGTCCTACATTATTGTGAAGAAAATAAATTAACTTGAAATTACTATTGAAACCAAAAGTTGTGTTCATAATTACTTTAGTTAAAAATGTTTATGATTCATTGTAAAGACATAAACATAAAGTCTTTTAAGACTTATAATAAAGTAAGACGTTAACTTGTTATGTTTTTAATTAAGACATATACAAGAAGTCATTGAGTTGATCAATGATTTATAACGTATAATGGGATTATAACAGTTTATGTTTTCTTGATGAGACATAGATATGAAGTGACTTGGTCTAAAAGTACTTGTGTTATAAAGCATGCAATTGGCTTGAAAAGTCTATTATACCATTAAGTTGACTTAGTTGGTAAATAGGTAAGCCAAAAGGAATATGTTTATCTTATATATTGTTAGGTTGCCTTACAATATTAATTCTAATGAATACCACAAGTTGATGGTATGTTCAGTTAGGAGAATCAAACTTTATTTGATTTGTTTGATTCATGATAACCATAACTTCTTTCTTAAAAAGTAACAAGGTTAGAATATTGAGTATGGATTGAATATACTCAATATGACTCCAACCTAGAAGATTAATAAAACACCATTTCATTATGGAATGTGATGAATCACATTAAGTTTTAAAGTTGAAGATTCTGAATTTGTTAAACTACTTATGAATAGGTTATTAACAAACTAATGTCAAGAATTATCAATGTGTATTTGTAATGTCCCAAATAGAGAACAATGTAATTTTGCTCTAATTGCTAAGTATATATAGATAGTCTATATATTACAAAAGGCAAGTGGGAGTTTTTTATCTTGAAAGATAAAATTACAAGATACATAAATCTTCTAAAACACACTAGTAAAGATCATGATGAGGTTAGACATGTAATTGATAGACCTCATGATGATGGAATTTTCATTCATAGATCTGCAAGGATATCTCGATATTTGACTTATATCTTTGAGAAATATGAGTTACGGGATTATAGTAAACACGATAATCATTATGATGGATTACCAAATATTGAATTGGGATAATTACTCATACTATGAATGTTAAAGATGTTGTCCATAAAGATAATCAATTTTGGAAGGTTTATCTTAATAGTTAGACTAGAGAATGGAAATGAGTTTTTCAAAAGATGAAAAACCCTAGTGGTTTGAATTTCTATGTAGAAATCATATGGACAATATTGTACACATATTTAATGCATGTTTTATGACAAGATTATTAATGATACTTAAGCAATTAATTATGATTGAATATTCTTTTCAAGACACATTAAATATATAAAGATGATAATTGTCATACTAGGTTTCATTAATATGAAATATGACAATGAAATATCAAAACTCTTTCTTGAGAAATTACTTGAGCGAGGACGGTAAGTAATTGAAAGGTTTTTTGAATTCATATAATCTTTGAAAGTGTACGAAGCGCAATAATTCATGAATGGATAAATGCATGCATCTATGAAATTATTCTTATATTTAATTATTAAATTCTAGTTTTGATTTATAATTGAAATAAGATAAATTTTAAGTATTCACGAAAGCTAGTGGGAGTATTATGTTAAGATTTTAAATCTTATATGTTGAATAACATATAGGAAGTAACATTCTTGTAAGCTAAATGTTAAGTCTTAGATTGGAATGAAACTTCACTTGTAAGATTTAAGAATTAAAACATACAACCTTGGAATATATGTTTATTATTAATAAACATGTGCGATAAAATAAATGATTCTAATAAAACATGATATATCATTTGGGAAATGAATAAATATTTTTGACAAGATAGAGCGTGAATGAATTCTAAGGTTGACTGTAGATTCATCATGTACATCATGTTGTGTATTAAAATTGTTGTATCATTCTTGAATAAGAAGTGATTTGACAACATTGATATCTAACTAAAAGTTATTAGATAACTTGTGTAATGAATATTCTAATAGAATTACATCCTTAAAACCTGGAATTGCTCCTAGATCCTATGGATGAACAATATGTCAATTGTTGTGCAAATTGTCATCAGCTTTAAACTTGAAAGTTAGGAAAGCATCAAACATTACACAATAAGATATTAAAGTTTACGGAGTTTTAATGAGCATATTGTTGTTTGCATACAATGATCTTTGGTTTAATTGAGATGACACTCAATACTAGTCATGGTAGGATTTCATCCTTGTTAATGGCCATGTGACCTAGTTGTGCTTATCTAAGAGCTTGATTGCATTATACATTAAAGAATAAGAATACTTTAAACTTTGAAATGTTTGAAAGTTTAAATTGTCATAAATTTGTGATAGAGGATGTCACACACTTTATGAATTATTATGTGGATTGGTGAATGTACACATACAAGGACTTCACTAATTGAATTCTTGAAATAAGTATTCTCAAAATTAAGATAGATCAGGTTGGTTGATTTATGCATCGTCAACAAGTATGATTGTTATTACTTGAGGTATAATTCATCAACTGGAATTTTCATGCATTGATCTATTTGGTATTTGGATAAGGGATGTTAAACAATTGTTATAATAAATCAAATACTTGGTATGTTTGATTTTATAATATATTGTATCCTATATTTGCATGTTTAATCCGTGAATAAATTTATTTATTCTAAATCGTCCATTGTCGATTAATGATATGGGAGTATCATTAAACTAAGACAAATCTGAGAGATATGGTAGAATATACTTGAAAGTATATTGATGAGAATGCATACCAATTTCAGATGATATTCAATGGATTGAATATAGGACTTATTCCAACTACATAATTTACTTTGTGGATATTGTTATAAGTAAATTATGAATAGTTATCCTCGGACTTGAGATACCGGATAAGTGTCATGAATGTAGTGCATACGTGGAACAACTTAACGCTATCGTGAATCGGTAGTCATAAGGGTTGTTTCTGAAGTGTTGCAAAGTTTGTGGGTTATTCTCGTAGTCAAGATAGAATTTGTTCCTTCAAATTTATTTTGAGTTTAATCTTCTTGGGCCCTCGTAGGGTTGACAAGATGTTTGCATGGCCATGCCCAAAGTTCTCCCACGAATATGTTCGAAGATTTGGTAATCTTGCTCAATCACTTACAACGAGAAAGCAGAATGGTTGAATAAAGAATGACTTAATTCCATATCTTTATTTAACATGGTATTAGAAACAAAAGGATAATAATAATGAGAAATCATTAAAAGGTTTTCCGGGAGCCTTGCTCGAGTTGTACTAGAGGCATCGAAGTGTTGCTAGACGCTAACCGAATGTGATCACTCTATTAAGATATATCCAGTGGGGTGTTGGTTTTATGGATATAAATTAGTAGACGTGAGTTAGGATCGAACTCGAGACTATGGGATTGCACACTTTACGTATGAGAATTTAAAGTTAATAATTAAATATAAATGTTATATTTATTTATTTATTAAACGAAATAACTAGCGGACGTTAAGTAATTAATGTAATGGATTAACGGTCGTTAAATGTTTATGGAAAAGGACTAAATTGCAAAAGTTGGGAAGGTTCCGGAATCCCTTTGGGGAATCCTATACCGATCGGCCTAGGGACACAAAACAAGGAAAGAAAAACCAACTTGTTCACCAAGTTTGCTTGGGTATATAAACAAGGCTTGGGGTTTTATTTTTCTAGATCTCTTGTGCTCATTAGCTAAACCCTAAAATTGTTTTGTGTGTGTTTTGTTCTTAAACCGATCGTACATCCCTTTAGGGTGTCAATCTTCAAACCTTTTCCACATCAAGTTATTTGTTTGATAAAAACTAGCATTACTTTAATTCGGTTTAATGCGTGTGTACAAGAACATAGTAATAACATACTTTTGTTATTATCTTGGATTGAATTACAAAGCGTAAGGGTAATTCTTATAATCCTATAAACCTAATTAGGGTTCATCCTAATTGCTAGTTTGTGGATTTGATTCTTGTTCGGCTAGAATCAAGAAAGTACATATACTTTATTCTTTAGTTAATTAATTATTCATTATATGTTCCTATACGCTTCGCACTTACTTTGATGTTTATTGTTTATATTTATGATTAGTCATGTTATATAATTCCAACACCGCCATAACGAAAATAGTATTGACGTATCTTCTTTTTGCGGTGGTGAGGTATTTAAGTACTCAACAATGACTATAGCCGGGATGGTTTCAAGCGAAGGTGGTTGGGGTGAATCGCCGACTACGAGATTATAGTATTGCTTGGCCAACATGGCATCGGGAAGACAACATTTATCCGTTTGCTGGTATTTTTCCCATCACTTAATTAGTACCTTGCTGAATTGTATGGGTGCTTGATAAATTATGTTCTTATCTAATTTGTAGAGAGTTTTTCGCGTCCCTGATACTGTTCAAGGCCGTTATATCAAGTATTATTTCACTTACAAGGCCCAGACAATGTTGCGCCCCTACCCTATCAAAGTGTCGAAATTGTTACGTGAAGACATTGATGACGCGACTCTCGATCCTCTCTTTGTTACAGAAGTCATGGAGCCTCTTCAAACCGACCAGCTAATGGATCAAATGGTTTCCGATCTTTCTCGTGAAGAAACGCAAAGACTTTTATGGTGCGTGTACCTTGGAAGGGTAATAAAAAAGCCATTTCTTTTCCTTTGTTACTCGTTATTTATCATCATAAGGATTTTTTGGCCTTTCTTTTGTATTTTCATCTCAGCGTGCTCACATTTACCTCATAGATGAGCCAAGTGCACACCTCACTCCCCAACAGGGTGATATTGCCGGAAGAGTTATAAGGAGATTTGTAACACTCTTCAACAAGACTGCGTTTGTAGTCGAACATGACTTCACAATGGCGGAGGATCTAGCTGATAAGGTCATCGTTTTTGAAGGGACGCCATATGTTGATTGTGTTGCAAGTTCCCCTCAGCTGTGGAATCAACTCTTAGCTGTAAGTGTTAATTCGTAACTTTTTTATTATCATGTAGTGATCCAAAAGTTTCATCTTAAAACACACATATTGAAACTGCCTACTTGCTAAAGGAATGCTATATGGTATGAAAGAATAGTCTTTGTATAGCACCTTAGGGAAGTTTAAAAATAAAGCAACAAAAAAACATTGATCGCTATTTGCAATTTTTCCAATATCTAGTATTCTTGCAAATTGTGGCCTCTTCTTATAACCTTGTCTCTAAACATGCTAGCTATATGCAATCAAAAGCCAAGTATACATGGTTTTTCCATCTACAAGTGCTATTCGGGATGTACGTTTTAATGCCATTATTCAGAGTTTAATGTACGTTTGTGTTTTGATACTGTCAGGGTGGCGGCCAAACGTTATGGGACTGAGCTCGGAACCAAATTAATAGGCATGCAGACAAGCGCATAGAAAAGTTTTTGTGGGTATAGCTAGCAAGGAAACTGCATTATTTGCGTTTTAGAATTAGATGATAATTATTATGAGTAATTAGTCATTTTGACATATTTACCATTATCCAACTTGTTGGTGCAACATTCATAGGTCTCCTTTATGTTTTAATTATGAAAAATAAACATTCGCAACACATAAAATCACAAAACGGTATCCAAAAACCTAAACAACCCAAAACTGGGTCTGACGTGCTGCTGGCACTCTAGCACGCCAGAACTGGGCCTGGCACACTGCTGGCACTCTAGCATGCGGCCAGCGTGCCATAATTTTTCCCAGATTACCCCGAAAAAGGTGAACCTTTCAGTACATGTATGAATATGATAAGCTCTTTATTAGGAACATTAAAAACGGGTTTTAGACTAAGAGGGATTCAAAATCACAACCTCTCATTTTTCGACAAAACGCCAACTCAAGTATTATTAAACACCTCTAGCCAAGGCTTTTCTAAACCTAGGAAACTCATATCTTTCACGTAACATCAAATAATCCGTGTTTACGTTTTCTCTAATCACGTAACGGGACGTGCCCAATACTTGATGTGATGACTCTAGCCCCGTGTCGGTTTACTCCTTTATTGGTCAAACAAAGATAAATGTCCCTTTATGTAAACGATCCTTTCCCGTTATGGAATATGCTTTACTTTAATGCAAAACACTTAGCTTGTTTGCATCAAGATGATTTATGATTACGTCAAGTTGTGGTTAGTCACGGATTATGATATTGTGAATAGTTGACGTTGAGTTATTTGGATTTATGATTAACCTTTGATTTTCATATCCAAAAAACAACCCATAATCATCATTGTCTAATCTTTTCTTTCTTAAATGAAAATATGATTATCTAATAATCAATCATTTGATTATTTCTTTATTACCAAACAAACTCTCCACCAAATAAACCTTTAAACCATTTCAAAATCCTCCCAAACCTTATGCCCAACATTCCTTTAATATTCACTATGTACTTGATTGTACCTTTGTCCCCAACATTCCCACGTTCGCTACATCAACCTCTTTTTCACCACATTCTCTCTAAACCACTACAATCTAAACACATCATCATTCTATCCACCACATATTCACTATTCACTCTCTTCCTCGTCTCAACACTCACACACTTTCATTTTGAATTTGAAATCTCATACACAAACACACACTCAAAGCTTCTCATACACAATTCTCATTTTAACTCACACTCTCACTCTCAAATTCAAAATATAAACACTCACTCTCACATCCTTCCACACACTCACACATACAACCAAACTTCCCTTACACACTTTGCTAACTCACACACTCATACTACATTCAAATTTGAACCCCAGCCTTAGGCTCCCCATCACATAACTCTCACATCAAAACAACTCACATTCTTCAAATACATCCTCCCTCACTCTTCTCTCCTCTCACACTCAAATTTGAATTCAACCTAAGGCTCTCCATCACATCCATGCCAACCCACTCACTTATCACCCTCTTCTCCAAGAATATAATATTCTTGATTCTCTTGGCATATTCTCTTCTCTCTTAACCATCCAACTCACCTAACCTAACCATGGTTCAAACCTAATCAACCTTATCCTCTAAACTTCCCTCTTATCCATATGGAATGTTCTTGGCATATTCTTTTTCTCTTAACCATGCCATCTCTTTTAACCTAACAACGGTTATTTCCTAACCTAACTTCTCTCATACATTTCCCACTCACACACAATTTGAATTTTTAAATTCAAATTATTCCCTCTCACTCTCTATCTCACAAACACTTCCTTTCCAAGCAAAGAAATATTCCATGATATATTCTTTCTCTTTTATCTATGCTATGTGAGGAATACCCAAACTACCCCTATCCAATTATCCCTTATCTCTTTCTCTCTTGAATTGGTTTTACTCAAACACTTCACAAAATGATTTTTATCAAATGGTTATTTGAGTTGGTTGACCTTGAGGATGAATAATGGAAATGTCTAATATGTGAAGTACAATTGGGGATTTAACAAGGTCATGTACTTAAAAAACCAAAATCCCAAAGAAAAAGGAAACGGGATTTTGGCAGCCAGCGCGCCAGCCTTGGATTTATTTTTCACAAGTTTGGGATCTTGCCCTATAAATACCCCATCTTGCCTCTTGTATTCCTCAACCCTTGACAAACATTCTTTCTCTCTATTTTCTTTTCTCTCTATCCTCTAATTCTATCTTGTGTTCTTAATCTTTCACTTGTCATCTTTGAAAGAACACATCTCTTGCAAGGGAAAAATTACAAGAACCTAATCCATTATTGTGATTGTGTTGAGGGTCTTCTTATCTATACCCTTTCTATTAGAATTGAGTCTCTATGTTAGGTTAGGGCTTGATTAAACAATCAAACATTTATCAATTCGATTTGGCTGTAAAAGAAGTCTTGTGTCTTGGTGACCAAGCCTAGATCAGTGGAGATCTAGTTGGAGTTTGATACTTCCGGTGGGAAGTCTTTGTGTCATTGTGGGAAGTCAAATCACGAGATTCTTTTGGGTGGTTTCCGAGGGCGGAATGCCGTTGGGAGTAGCTCTTCTTAGTGAGCGTCGATCTTTGTGCATATCGGTTGAGTGAAGTTGTAACGATTTCTAATCCACCGAAAGGATCATACTTAATGAATAGTATCGTGTCGTGGATTCGCAACTGGACGTACAGATAATATAAACCCCATCCCGAACCAATATATATTGTTGTGTTTCTTTACATGCTTTATATACTTTGGTTGTAATTGTGGTTGGTGTAATTGTTGTAAAACCACTTGTGGATCTTTGAGGCTTCAGGTCAATAAACTTCGAAAAAGCTGAAAAGACCGTATTCAACCCCTCCCCCCCCAACGGTTCTACACAAATTTTGTGCCCAAATCATATGAATTTCATACTAAGATGGATTTGCAATGTGCCATGCCATATACTACATTTCTTCACTTGTCAGACCTATTAGGTGGTCTATCTTATAAGCAGGTTTGTCCCGTAGAATTCAGTAGCCCTCGGCGATAACCATAAATAGGCCTCATGTATGCAATTTTTTATATAATATACATAAAAAGGTTCATGAATACTAGGAAAATTGCTATAAACTTCAAAATACACACCACTAGTAATTTTGGGGCCACATGTGGCTCACCTGCCTGTGCCATATCACCGCCTAACTATGCATAATATAAATCTTTCATTTTGCATGTAGCAAAATTTTTGTTACACGACTTCATAATCCATCCTTCGACAAACCTATGTTACAAGTAATTTAGACTTGAACACGTATATACCAGCTATAACAAATAACATGAATACATGATGGTCATAAATATTAAGTAATTTTTTAGCTCACATGATTATACTACAAATGACTTTGTCTCAAGTTACACTTCAAATACAAAGCTAGCTTTACAATTCTAACAAAAACTAACCACTTAATGAAACATATATGACTTGTCTAAAAATAGAAACTTAAGGATAGGAACAAGCTAGAGATTGAGTTCGAACCAAGCAAAAACTTGTGTTGGAGTTCAACCTAATAATGAAAATTATATTGTTTAGTTTTCTCCATAAGTAAAACTCAACCCTAAATAAATTTGCTTGTTTTATAAAGTCACGATATCTTTACCATAATCATATGTATCCTTGCAAAAGTTAATTAGTACGAAAATGACAATGCGTGTTGTGATGTGCACAAACCTTTTCCTAATCTATCTATTAAATATAATAAACAAGAGTTTTGTACTACCCTTTAAAGCACCTCATGCAATTAATATTCTGATGTGTCACGAATGTGATTGGTCACTAATATATAGGCAAGTACAAGTCCAATTCTTAATTTTTCAATCATAAAGCTTTTTTCACAAGATTCATAAAAAAAATCAATTTCTACAACACATTAATGATAATACATGTTATTCAAATCATCCCTAAAATAATGTATACGACATTCAAAGCTTTCAAAAAAGCATCCCAAAATAAGTTACGAATTTTTATGATAAAAAATTTCTTGAATAAGGTATTTTCACCTTCAAATCGACAGTTACCATTTTTTGATTATCACTTTGATTCAGCCATTCTTATCAAACCCTAACATCTCGAGTCGATGACATTTTTTCGTTGTTGGCCATATGTAAGTTTTTATTTATCTTCCTTTGTTTAATTTGATGTGTTAATTTGGTACTTCTAAATTTTATATTGATTATGAATATGAGGGTCGTTATATGTAGTAGATCTGAAGATTGGTTTCATTTTTCTATGATACATGTTTGTGCGAGAATTTCAAAATAAAAATCAAAGGTTTGTAAGTGATTTAGAGAGTGCATGGTGTTTGATGAAATGTTTGAAAGGAATTGCAATATGTGCGGTATGATATCTTTTAAACCCATTTCAAGCAAAATTGATGTTTTTGTAAGTGAGGTTGTTTATATAGTGTGTACTAATTTTGAATGTCATAGATCTTTAGTAATTCTCCTTGGTTATATGCCAAAGATACGAGTTTTGATTGTCGGTTTAATGGAACTAATCGAGAATGTGGATACGGTTAATCAATCATCGCGATTGCTTGACAAGGATACAAGTTTCGATTCTTTGGAGAGAAATGGCTCATCACGCCATAGTACGGTATTTTGATGAATTGGTTTTGTTTCGATTCATTTAATATATTTGCTTTGTCCAATTTAATTAAAAAAAATAAACGCGATGCTACGCATAGATTTACTATGGTTTTAACTTCCGTGATTTTTATAGGCCACAAATGAAACCCTTTTAATCAATAGGAGTATATTTAAGTGAGTTTAGAGACCCATCACAAATGTTGTTTACCATGTGATTTTTATGATTCTTGTGAGAATCTTTCTAATAACTTTGGTACATTACTTAGTTTCTCCAATAAGTTCAATGTAGATTTCTATACTTTTGATTCACTTACGTTGTTGTTTACCACGGTATGTGATTTGGAGGTCACATGAAATGTGTTCGATGAAATGTCTAAGAGAAGTGTAATTCGTTTTTGCCATAGTGTAAGCATTTGGGATGTAGATTATGATAGGTTGTAACCTTAGTATTACCATTAAGTTGTTAGTAAGGGCTACTAATTATTTATCTTTATTGTGTTTAATCTTTGAACTATATGCTGCAAATTAAGTATTGTCTTTAAGTGCTACTCGTGATTAAGTACGATACATCTTGCACTTTTGTTAGATTTAAATGTTAATATTGATAAGAGCTTGATAGAGTTATGTTTCTTAGAATCTTAAATGAAAAGTACAATAGATGTTCGTCATTATCATTTTGCCATCTGAATTACATGGCTCAAAAATTATAAATTTGTTTAATGTCCGACATTTTTCTTTAGTTTTTGCAGGCCGGATATGAAGACAAAGGCATAAATATGTTGAGAAAGATCTTATCGTATATGCATATTATGGCTTCGATGAAATGCGTGAATGAAAGAAAAGACCGGATGTCGTATGAAGAGGTATCTTATGCTTCAGTTATATAGCCAATATCAAATATACATTAATGAAACCATCAACAGTGAGCAATTAACATGCTTTTGATTTTTTTTTATCCATCACTTCTTATATTAGTACTAAATAAGCCAATAGTATATTTGATCATCAACATACTATTGATTTCTTTTTTTTTTTGTATCAAAACATACTCTTTTTTGGAAAGGGAAAGATTGGTAGTTAGGTTGTAAAAAGGGTCACAATGGGATTCCAGCTTTAACATGTTACTTTTAGATTCAGAAATATTGTTTTCACTCACATTTTTTATATGTAAGACGCTGTTTTGGTAACTCATAACTCTATGAAAAATGTCAGACGTTTTATTGAGTCATGTTTGAAGACGGTTTTCCATATTGCTGTTGCATTCTTTCTTATTGATGACATAAGTGGAGCCGATATGATTTACAATGTTGGATGACATGGGTGAAGCAAGATGACAACATGACAACATGAGAGGTGATGTATGTTACTCTTCAAAGTTTTACAATTGCAAGTGGTGAGTTTATTCTTCAAAGTATTGTTTTATTATTATTATTTGTATTTGTTAATAATATTACTACTACAAAAACAAATATTATTGAATTAGTTAGAAATATATATTTAGTCAGTAATTGGTTAACATAGATATATTTTTATTGTTTTTGTTTGTTGTGTTGAGATGTGGGTCAAAATCACTAATTTTAGCTAGGATTTTTACCTTTTTTTTATTCATGGTACTCATACTTCATTGAAAGATGAAGATAAAAAAATACAAAGGCAAAGCCCGTAAATAACGTTATACTTAATTCATCTTTTCATGCTGATGCATAGTTTATTAATCTAGGATGATCTATATACTTTTAGGTGTCCATGGAATGAACATGGACTACTCAAGTGTTTGACGTTGACTGCATACATTTGTTCTTCAAGACTATCTACCAGTTTGAGAAGAGTTGAAGAAGATGAACCTGCATGTTTCCTATTTTAATAGTTACAAACCAAATTAATTGTCTTATCATTGGCATATTACTTATTATCCTCTAAAAAGAATTATACCTATTTATGTTTGTTGTTGTTTTTAATTTATTCACACGTAACTCTTTAGTGAATAATTTCTTTCAAGATTCCTGTGATTCCAAGGGTCGATCTATAATTGTTTATAGGATCGTTGACTTATTATTTATTATTCTTTAAAAATGAAAGTTATATCGTTTGTCGTTGTTTATTACTTTATTCACACACCCAATTTATTAATGAATCATTTCTTTAAAAATCCGTGAATTTCACGGGTCTATAAGCTAGTTAACTTATAGAATTAAAGGTGAGTTATTTTGCAAACTCTTATTTTAGTAGAATCTAAAAGACAAATGACCATTCATTACATTTGAATAAAAAAAACAAGATTTAAGATTAAAACAAAAAAACATAGATGAACCAAAAGTGTATATTTTTGTATTTCTTATCTTTCTTATTAAATCACAAATAAGAAAACGTTTTTTTTTTAAGAAGGGAAAATAACTATCCCAGTAAAAACATTTTTCTGATTTTATACGTTTTTTTCTATTTTCATACGTTTTCGACGTTTTCTCTCATACGTTTTCGACGCTTTCTCTCATACGTTTTCGTCCGTTTTCATAGTTTTTCATCTGTTTTCTTCTGATTTAAATCTTTTAAATCCGTTGTCATATGCTTCCATCCGTTTTTGTCCGCTTTATCGTCTTCGTCCATTTAATATAAATTTTCCGCCGCTTTTATACGCTTTTTCCGTTTTCATACGTTTTGTCTTATGTTTTGTCCATTTTCAAACATTTTCGTTGTTTTTGCACGTTTAAATACTTTTCACACGTTTTCTTCCGCTTTCATCGTCTCCATCCGTTTTCATATGTTTTGTCCCTTTTCGTCTATTTTCGTACGTTTTCATTCGTTTTCATACGTTTTCGTCCGTTTTTATACGTTTGTCCATTTTTATACATTTTCTGCCGTTTTCATATGTTTTTGTTCGTTTTCAGACGTTTCCGTCTGCTTTCATATGTTTTCGTCCATTTTTATCCGTTTTCATACGTTCTCGGCTGTTTTCGTCCGTTTTCATACGTTTCTGGCCGCTTTCGTCTGTTTTCATACATTTTTGTCTGTTTTCATACGCTTCCGTCCGTTTTTATACGTTTCGGCTATTTTCGTCCATTTTCATTTGGTTTCATGCATTCTCATCCGTTTCCATACGTTTCCATCGGTTTTTATACGTTTACGTCCATTTGTATACGTTTTTGGCCATATTCATACGTTTTGTACGTTTGTTTACATTTTATACATGTTTGTCCATTTTCATACATTTTCATTCATTTTCACACGTTTTCGTTCGTTTTCATAAATTTTCGTCCGCTTTTGTACGTTTTTGTCCGTTTTTATATTTTTATACATTTTTGTAATACTTTTATATTTGCATTTGTATATTTTCATATGTGTTTTCTATTATTTTTATATTTTTCAGGTACAAGATAGTTTTTATTTATGAAATATCACAAGTGGTATTAGACATTAACTAAGTTTATGAAATTCACAAGTAATATTAGATATTAATTGTTGTACACAATGATGCAGACTTAGATGCTTTTGAGTTACTTGAATATATATATAACCAGACATAAATGATGTCTAGTTTTTGTCATTTTATTTCTTTTATCACGTGTGATATTACTCTATGTAGAACAATAGAATTTGTGTCACATTATATTTCTTTATCACATGAGATATTTACTCATATGTCGAATAATATAATTAGTTTCACATTGTATAGCTTTATCACATGAGTTATTACTCGTAATTAACTAAGAACGACAATTTAAATACTCTTCTTCTTCCTTATAGTGTTATATCACAAGAGATAAATAATTGTCACTTACAAATATCAAAATGAATAAAAGGCATAATGAATGTCTAATATCACTTATGATGTTTCATAAACATAGTTAATGTCTAATATCACTTGTGATATTTCATAAACAAAAATCATCTTTTACCGAAAAAATATAAAATTATTAGAAAACACATAGGTGATAATATATAAAAGTATATCTGAGCAATGAAATATCTCGGGTGATATTAAGGGTTAAAACATACTTGTTTGTTTATGAAATATTACAAGATATTAGACATTAACTATTTTACTGAAAAATATCACAAGTGATATTTGACATGTCATATAATACAATATAACTAATAAGCATTCCAAATTATCATCAACTTAAAATATTACAAGCGATACAACTTTAATATGAAGCAATCACATAAAAAATACATCAATACAATGCGGTTCAAAGCAAAATTATCACAGTAACAATTGATAACCATTGGTTAAACTTGGGTTTAGTTGGTCAAAAGTTTTTTTTTTTTTTTTTTTTTTTTTTTTTTTTTTTTATGTTTTATACGTGTTTATCTGTTTTCATACTTTTTTGTATGTTTTCATACATTTTTGTACGTTTTCATATGTTTTTCTAAGTTTTCATACGTTTTTCCGAAAACATATGAAAACAAATGAAAACGATTGAATACGGATAAAATGTCTGAAAACGGACGAAAACGTATCAAACGTAAAATAACGTACAAAAACGGACGAAAACATGTAGAAACGTATGAAAACGGACGAAAATGTAGGAAAACGTCTAAAAACGGTCGAAACGTATGAGAATGGACGAAAATGTATGAAAAAATATAAAAACGTCTGAAAAACATATGAAAACGGGTGAAAACGTATGAAAACGGACGAAAACATGTAAAAACCGACGAATACGTACAAACATGGACAGAAACGGCCGAAAACGTATGAAAACGGACAATAACGACGGACGAAAAGGTATGAAAATGGACAAAAATGTATGAAAATGGACGAAAACGTATGAAAGCGGACGAAAACGTATGAAAACGTTTGAAATGGCCAAAAACGTATAAAGACACCTTAAAACGGTCGTAAACGTATGAAAACGGATGAAAACGTATGAAAAAGATGAAAACGTATGAAAGTGGATGAAAACGTATGAAAATAGACGAAAACGTGTGAAAACATATGAAAACGGACAAAACGTATGAAAACGGACGAAAATGTATAAAAACATTTGAAAGCATTCGAAAACAACATACGAAAACGCATGAAAACGGACAAAAATTTATGAAATCAGAAGAAAAACGTATAAAACAAGAAAATGTTTTTATTGTGAGATAGTGTTATTTTCCGTTTTGAAAAAAAGTAAAAATAAATAAAAACAAATTGATTAAAAAAAAAAAATGAAAATAGGTTGAACAAATAAATCTTATATTAATCCCCACCATTAGATTAAAGTAAATGAAAGGTAGGGATTAGTTCTTTAGTATGTAGCAAATAAGGGTATACAATTGAACTTTTCTCTATAAAACTAAGGGTGCGTTTGGTATGCAGGTATCGGTATGAGTCTATGGGTTTGAAAGTCTTATAAAATGTTTGGTATGTAGATACGGGTTTGGAGAAACCTTTGAGATGTGGGTTTATACATACCCACCTGATTTGACTAGTATATGAAAACCTTCCCCATTTCTTTCATTTATATAACCAAAAAGAAGTTAATGTAATATTATAAACATCTCCTTTCTTTCTCCATAATTGAAGTGCTTCGATCATGAACAAATAGTAAGTCTTCAACTGTATATTCAAGGTCCTTGTATTCTTCAAGTTCAACAAATGGCCCCATCTTCCTTCTGATGTAACCCGAAATATGGATCTACACCATTTTAAGTTTTTGTATTGATGTTCATCCTTTATCAATAATACTTCACTGATTCATCCACTCTTGATACAAGATTTTTAGAGCTTCAAAGTGGATATCAATCACATTAATTTGGATCTTTGCAATTTTTTCTTTCTTTTGGTACAGTGTGAGAACTTGCATGTGAAAATTTCTAGATCTAATTGCTTTTACTTTTTGTGCAATAAGGATGACAGATGCTTTTTGTTATCTTTTTTTTCTTTTGTATCAGTTTTGGAAGATAAGATGAAAGGACTATTGGGTAAAATAGTTGATACCCGTATCTCATAAACCAATACAAACAGCAGTAATGGATATGATAGATTGATTGTCATTCCACCTCATACTCATACCTATACCCATAGTGATTCATGTCAACAAACCAAACGGGCCCTAATATGTATCTTATGTCAACTTAAAACATATTTTTAGCTATTGAGTAAAAAAATGTTAGTCGATCATGCTCATTGGTTTTTTAACTCCACCAAATACATAGTTGCCAAAAACATAGATTTTGAATAGTAGCTCCCGCTAATGAATTTTGTTTTTGTAAACTTACAGTAGTACAAAGTGATAGACATCTAGAAAATTTTATCATCTTTACGATAAACTTTTTTGTAAAACGAGTTTCTAACACACAAGAATCAATTAAAATCAGTTAGCCTCACAAATGATCATTCCATCATACCCTATGACATACAACGGGTTTCTAACACACCAATAGATTCAGAGGTGTCCCCTAATCGATATTTTCCTGAAAACATAATTGTAGGATCAGTTAAGGGAACACTCCTTGTTGTGGAGTTGTTTCTTTGTCCTCAAACTCTAGTCCTTGTTAATCCATTAACCAATCTTCACAAAGAAATTCCTCCTCGACCTCCTCAGCCTCGTCCAGTAGGTATATATATATAGAAGATGATAGTTTTATTAACAACTACTCATATATATGTTGGTGGTTATTCGTCCCAAAGCGGGTGAAGATAATCAATTCGTGAAATGTGCAACTCTTTAGCGAAACAAACAAAGCTGTTAGTAGTAACAGATACCACTTGGTGGTTACCGGATATCACTTGGAATCGTGTGATCACTTTCCAAAGTAAACTATTCGACCCTAATGCCGGGTATCACGAATATCTACTTGGGATAAGACCAAATGCGATTAGAGAATTAGGCACAATTCTATAACCCTTTCGCTAATAAGTGTTTACGTTTTACGTGTGTCTTTCATGCATGTTCGGATCTCCTATTTATAGGAGGTTACTCTTGACCGTTCAATGGAATTATGAGTATTAATCGGCCCATTAATAGCCTCATAATTATCCCCATTATAGCCGTTAGTGGTTACATGACCAATTAAGCGTGGTCATAATGATGCGCTTGTAGCGTCATTTATCGATACTTATATCGATACTTTCATAGTGCTTTCGGTGGTTACACCGCTTGGTGGAAACGCCAACGCTTGAGATAAACACAACTTCGGTGAGATACCACTTGGTGGAAACATCGATCTCCTTTGAAATCTTGCTTGATGGAAACACCGATAATCGATGTTAACCACAACGATACTTTCACCAAGCACTACCAATACATACCACTATTAGAGTCGAGGTGTTCATGGACCTTATGGGTGTACACTCCGTACCTCCTAACCCATTACAAGGTGTGAACCATCCCACAAGTGAACTAAATTTTCCAACAATCCTCCCAAATTTAGTTCACTCCTTTGCATGTAAAATAAACATCAAGCAAAACATGTGCATAAACGAAAATGTCACGAGGATTGAATTTCCATCTTAGTAATTACACGTTCAAATATTCGAGAATCGGGGTGTTCTAAGAATTGAACCCTTCAACCCATTTGAATACACGAAGATAACTACACACAAGTTTTCAAACACTTAAAAGCTCGACACTATACAAACCATGTGTCCATATCCAAATTCATAAATGTTGTAAAAGCTAAAGTCCAAAAGCTTCACAAGCGGCAAAACTTCAACATTTACATAGGTGGTTCCTCTTTATTCATGCTCACGCCAAGCACTTTTTCAAAGATAAGTTAACCATTAAGAAGTAAAGACTTCATCCTCCTTTCGGCGAGTTCCGAGCACAACCTTGGGATGTAATATAAACATGTGCTCCGGTCCACCGAATGTTCGACTTTCCACATTGAACTCGGCTCCTAAGTTTCCTCGGGAGGAGTTGGGTGTCCTAACATTCGGTGACTAAGTTGGACTTAAACCCATCCCTTTAGCGAGACTTTATAACCAAGTCTTTAGCGAGACCCTTCGTCAAGTGATCGGCTAAGTTCATTGAGATCTCACAAACTCTATAGATACCACCCATTCATGATAAGCTCATGAATCATGCTATGCATGACACCTAAGTGTCTAGACTTACCATTGTACATCGGCTATAAGCCTTAGCCAATGTAGCTGCACTATCACACCGGATAGAAATAGGTGCTATAGGTTTAGGCCACAATGGAATCTCAAGAAGCAAGTTTTTCAACCATTCGACTTCTTTACCCGGTTGCTAGAGCCACAAATTGATTCCATTGTTGAACCGGTGATGCAAGTTTGCTTCTTGGATGCCCAAGAAATTGCACCTCCACCAAGTAGGAATACCCGACCCCGGTGAGCGAATTGTCTGCAGTGTTCTTGATCCAACTTGCATCGGTGTAACCTTCCAACAACGATGGGTAACCGTATATGAGAGACTATAATCCATAGTTCTCTTCAAATACTTGATACCATTTGAGCGCTTGCCGTTGATGAGCACTAGGATTACTAGTATACCGCTTAATTTTCCCAACGCAAAACCAATATCGGGTCTTGTACAAGTCATGGCATACATCGATGACCAATTACCCTAGAATACTCAAGTTGAGATACTGACCTTGCCATGATTAGGCATCGACTTCTCACAGTATCCATAGGTGTACTCATCGAGTACAATCAAAGTAATTGAATTTCCTCGATGCCTTCTCAATATAATGAGGCGAGAGATAGAAATTCTATTACTTTCATGTTTAATCCTTATACCAAGGATAACATCGCCTCCCCATGTCTTTCATGGAGAACCTTGATGACAAAAATTCCTTTGTCGTCAACTGATTTTGGTCGGTGCCAAAGATCAACATGTCATCAACATATAGACAAATGATGACTCCTTTACCGATTCATCAAATTTGCTATATACACATTTGTCGACTTGGTTAAGAACATAACCACTAGACAAAACCACTTCATCAAATTTTGATGCCATTGCTTAGGTGCTGCTTGGTCCATAAAGAGACTTAATCGGTTTACACACCTTGTTTTCATTGCTCGGCATGATGAAGCCCCGAGGTTGGTTCATATAAACCTCCTCTTCCAATTCACCATTCAAGAAAGCTGTTTTCACATCCATCGATGAATAACCGATTGTGAATAGATGCCATAGCAATCGGCAGTCTTATGGTACGTCACGAGCCACGGGGCATAAGTATCAAAATAGTTTATTCGACTTTTGTTTAAAGCCACGAATGACTAGTCTAGCCTTGAACTTTTCAATAGTTCCATCTACCTTCATTTTCCTTTTGAAAATCCATTTGCAACCCGAGGTTTGCAACACGGTGGTAGATCAACCAACACCCAAGTGTTGTTGCCCATGATGGAATCCATCTCATCATTAATTGCTTCTTTCCGTAAAGCAATATCACGGGACTTCATTGCTTCTTCAAATGTTTTGGGGTCATCCTCAACAATGAAGCAATAGGAGTATTGGTGCGAGACCTCATCCTAGTACCTTCAACTAAGTATAGTTGAAACTCGAGTCCAAATGACTTTGAGTCGACCCTTTTGCTCTTCCCGAGCACGAGTTCGAGTTCTTGAACCACAACCTCATCGAGGACCACCGATGGTTCATCATCGAGGACCTCTCGACACCAGTGTCATGAGTTCCATTAGGAATCCTCGACTTGGTCTAGGACCGATGAGAATCTATTCTCATCAAAATCGCATCCCTTGATTCAATTATTGAGTTAATTGAAACATATTCATTAGGTTCAATAACATAGAACCTAAAAGCCTTGGAATGCTCAAGATATCCAACAAAGATGCGATCAATGCCTCTTTCACCCAAAGTCTTTTGCTTTGGATCGGAGTCTTACAATGACCTACAACCCGGACCTGAGATAGTTCAAGTTGGGTTTCCTTTTAGTCCGAGTTCATAAGGGTAACCTTGTTCCTTTTGTTGGGAACCCTATTTAATAAATAGCAAGTCGTTAACATAGCTTCACCCCGAACCCTTGACTCGATCCTGAATAAGACAACATGGAATTAACCATCTCCTTCAAGACCTGTTTTCCTTTCGAAATACCATTTCTTTGAGGAGTATAAAGGCGATCGTTTCATGGATTATTCCAACAGACCGAAAGTCTTGAGTATCCATGTACTCACCTCCCTATCGTCCTTAATCTTTTGATTAAAGACCCAAGTTGTAATTCAACTTGAGTTTTAAACACTTTGAATTTATCTAATGCTTCATCCTTGGTATGTAATAAATAGACATAACAAAATCTAGAAGCATCATCAATAAATGGCACAAAGTACTTATTCCCCAAAGAAGGAGTGGCATGCAAATCACACAGTCATCGTGAATAAGCTCAAGATCTTAGTCTCACGACTAACACCACGAAAGGGTTTCTTGGTTATCTTGGTCAACATGCAAGTTTTACACTTTTCGGTGTCCATGTCAAAAGCGAGGATTAAACCATCCCTAGACATATCTTGCATCCTTTTATAGTGAACATGACCAAGTCTAGCATGCCAAAGGTTAGAATCACTCGATCATATGTGGTCACAAAAGTGAAATAACACCGTCGGTGGTAATATTAAGCCCGAACATTTGATTACATAAATAACCAAAACCAATAAAACACCACATTTAGAAAGAACAACTTTATCGATTCAATAACTTGTTTATATCCATGATTATTCAAAACACTACTTGAAACCAAGTTTTCCTTATATCGAGAACATGAATAACATTAAACAAAGTTACAATCTTTCCAAAAGCGAACCTAAGATCTACACAACCACGACCATGCACTAAGGTCGTTGACTCATTTCCCATGTGAAGAATAGAACCATCATTCGGTGACTCATAAGTCTTGAACCGACTTCTATCTTTACACATGAACTGTTGCTCGAGTCAACCCACCACGCAACATCATCATCACGCACATAAAAGATTCGAGATACATATGTAACATAATAAATCGAAAAGACTTATTAAACATATTCGACCTTTCGGTGAGTTGGTGAACCACCACTCCCCGAACTTTTAGTGCACGATTCATTGGCTTTACCACCAACATTAACACCCTTGCGGTCCCTTTTAATGTGACCGGTCTTGCCACATTTCCAACAAGTAGGTGTTGCCTTCTTGTTAGGATCCGCTTGTGTTATCATGATGTTTGCGCTTGCCTTTGTTGTCATTGTACCGGTGGAGTTGTTATGCTCCACCATATTGACAACAGATGGTCCGAAGCAGTGCTACTCTTTGGCTTGTCATTATCCTGCTGACTGAGAGAATCCTCAATGCGCGAGATGACGCCCAACTCAACGAGTTAATTCCTCTTTCTTATGTTTCAAGATATGCTTGAAATCTTTCCAAGAAGGAGAAAGTTTGTCAATAACACAAGAGAATGAAATAGCCTCATCCATGTGCATATTGTGTTGTGTAAACCTTCCAAGTATTCCAAGAAGTTCATTGTATTGTTCCATAAGCGGTCTTGAATCGGTCATTTTGTAATTTGTGAAATTACTAACAAGGAACTTCTTACTTGATGCATCCTCGACCATATATTTGGCATCCAAGGAATCCACGGTTCTTTGGAAGATTCAAAGTTCGATAAATATCAAACAAAGAATCGGACATACCATTCGAATAAGACCTCTGCATATGTAGTCATCATTCTCCCATTTGCTCCTCCTCCGATCGCTCCATAGTAGCATCATCCCCATCATCGTGAATAGGTGTAGTCGGCATATACACCACACTCATGCTTGATAGCAAGAAGTGCATCTTCTTACGCCACCTCCTAAAGTCCACCCTTCAAACTTGTCCGGCTTTGCAAAGTTTGAAGCCATATGTTCATAGCGGCGGTTGTCATTGATTATCACTAAATAGTTTACTTTGATTGTTGGTGGTTATTCGTCCCAAAGGGGTGAAGATAATCAATTCGAGAAATGTGCAACTCTTGTGAAACAAACAAACTGTTAGTAATAATGAGATACCACTTGGTGGTTACCGGATATCACTTGGAATCGTGTGATCACTTTCCAAAGTAAACTATTCGACCCTAATGCCGGGTATCACGAATATCTACTTGGGATAAGACCAAATGCGCTTAGAGAATTAGGCACAATTCTATAACCCTTTCGCTAATAAGTGTTTACGTTTTTCGTGTGTCTTTCATGCATGTTCGGATCTCCTATTTATAGGAGGTTACTCTTGACCGTTCAATGGAATTATGAGTATTAATCGCCCATTAATAGCCTCATAATTATCCCCATTATAAACGTTAGTGGTTACATGACCAATTAAGCGTGGTCATAATGATGCGGTTATGCTTGTCATTTATCGAGACTTATATCGGTACTTTCATAGTGCTTTCGGTGGTTACTTCGCTTGAAAACGCCAATGCTTGATATAAACACAACGGTGAGATACCACTGGTGGAAACACCACCGGTGTTCTTTGAAATCTTGCTTGATGGAAACACCGATAATCGATGTTAACCACAACAATACTTTCACCAAGCACTACCAATACATACCACTATTAGAGTCAGGGTGTTCATGGACCTTATGGGTGTACACTCCGTACCTCCTAACCCATTACAAGGTGTGAACCATCCCACAAGTGAACTAAATTTTCCAACAATATATGGATTGGGTTGGGTTGGGAAGCCATCAAATAACAAATTAAGTATCTTCGTCTACGCTTCATACACCAGCATCCTCAAATTCGATAACGTCATAAACACATCAACTTCCCACGTTTGGTGACACATGTTCTACTAACATAAAAAAGTGTCTTCAATTTTAACCTTTTAGTGACACATTATAAAAAATGTGAGCAAGAGTCTAAAATTTTGATATTTGATGACACCTTTTATTAACAAAACGTGTCACAAATGGCAAACTATGCAGTTATACTTTTTTATGTTACTATAAATAGACTTTTACCTAGTGAACTTCTACTTATAATTTTTTATGTGTCGGAGAAGTACACAATTTTTTTTAGCGACACTCCTTTTATACTTTTGATGACAACTTTTTACTTTTAATGAGATTTTTTTAAACTTTTGGTGACATATTTTATTATGTGTCACTAGATGACAATTTTATTGTAGTGCAAGGGTATTTACAGACTTTTGGAAAAAGGGTAAAAGAAAATTAGTTTAGTACTTATTTTAGAAATGGGTAAAACACGATTTTATTTTTTGTTCGCACGTTGCTGCAGGTGAAAAAAAGTCATTTGTAGGCACCGAATAAAGTTTTAATATGTTTCCACAATAAAAAGTATTGACAACAAAAAAGAAAATGATGTAAAACACAAAATTATAAAGTTTAATTAGTTTAGAGGTTAATTTGTTATATTATGAAATTTAAAACGTTTAAAAATTTGAACCTTTAAAAGTTAAAGTGTTGTTTTGTAGTTGTAGCAGAGTTGATGGTTTAAATTTGCATTTATGAAACGTATATATTGTGCATGAATAGTAAATAACATTTCATAAAAGGCATTGATACTTACACCGTCACAACAACATGGTATGTGCATAACTGTGGTGTATGCATCAATTGAGGTGGTGTAAGTATCAATGCTCTTTCATTTGTAAAGGTTATAAATAAAATGATCATTTTGGTTAAGTTGTTATAACACTAAAAAATTTATGACAAGGTTATAAATATATAAATCCGTAAATACTTTTTGCCGCCTTTAATTCATGTCTTAAAAATGTCATATTGCCACGCCTCACGCTAAAGTTTGAGGTTTTGCCATGCCATCACGTCATAGCTCACGCTATTTATAAGCTTGACTAATTTAGACTTGAACATTGCATGATCATAAAACAAATTAAAAGACTAGGTCTCAAGTTAAACTTTAAAGACAAAGCCTAACAAAAACTAACCAGTCAAAGAAACATATATGACTTGTCTAAAAATAGAAACTTAAGGATAAGAACAAACTAGAGATTAACGAGTTCGAATCAAGCAAATTAAATTAAAACTTGTGTAGGAGTTTAACCCAAAAATGAAAATTATCTTCTTAGTTTTCTCATAAGTAAAACTTAACCTTAAATAAAATTTGCATGTTTTATAAAGTCAATTAGTACGAAAATAACAATGCATTGTGATGTGCACAAACCTTTTCCCTAATTAAAAGGGTACAATTAACTTACAGAAATAATATACGTATCTTATCTCAACTTAAAACATATTTTTAGCTATAGAGTAAATAAAATAAAATAACTAAATAAAACTTTTGTATTTTGATAGTAATCTAGAAAATTTTATCATCGAAATTTTTTCACAAGTGATACTAATCTACAATTATTTTTGAAATAGATTTGGTAGTTGACTTACTATGGGAATGCATATTCTAAGTTCATAAATTCATAAGCCATTCACCTATAAATATTGATCAAATTTTCGTAAATGCTTCATAATCAAAATCATATTATTAATCCTAATCATGAAAACCCTTGCTCTTATCTTTGTTTTAATCAACATCTCAAGCTCTCTTGCTAAACCTAATCACATCAATGGTGGTTTTTCCCTTGATCTTATCGATCGAGACTCTCCACAATCCCCTTTCTACAACCCGACCTATGCTCAATTCGACCGTCTCAAAAATGCTTTTCAACGGTCTACTTCTCGAGCTTCGCATCTTTCGAAAAGGGCGGGTTTTACCTCAAAAAATGCTTCGATTGATGTAAATATTTCCGCCGCTTTGGGTGAATATATAATGCTAATTAAAATTGGTACTCCACCGGTAAAAGTTTTTGGAATCGCTGACACTGGATCAGACCTTACGTGGGCCCAATGTAAGCCTTGTGTAAATTGTTACAAGCAAGAGGGCCCACTCCTTGTACCTTCTAATTCATCTACTTATCGAGCACTATCTTGTCAATCAAAAGGTTGTAAAGCCTTAGATAAAGATCAAGTACCGTGTGACACAAGCAATAAGTGTCATTACGAAATGGGTTACGGGGATATGTCCCGCACGACGGGTAACCTTGCGGTTGATACCTTTTGGTTTGGATCGACCCCGGTTAAAAATGTTATTTTTGGTTGTGGTCACGATAATGCAGGTTCGTTCGAGGAAGATGTTAGTGGCATCATAGGTCTTGGTGGCGGTCCGGTTTCTATAATTAACCAACTAGACTCTACAATCAAAGGAAAATTTTCATATTGTTTGATACCATATTCTAACAATAAATCCAACCAAACAAGCAAAATTCACTTTGGAACTCATGCCGTTATAGCAGGGCCGAACGTCGTTTCAACTCCTCTTATTAAGAAAGACCCCTCGACATTCTACTACCTTACATTAGAAAGCATGTTGGTTGGAAAACACAACGTGTCAACCGAATTCCCATTGTCGAAAGAGGGTGGTAACATGATCATAGACTCGGGGACAACACTAACATATGTCCCTACTGAGTTCCATCTTGATTTGGTCAATACTATAACCAAGGTCATTGGTAATGGTACTGGATTGCGACCATGGGGTTTCGACTTGTGCTATTACGACTTGAACTTAGACCGTGTACCCAGCGTAACGTTCAGGTTCACTGGGGCCGATGTTGTGGTGCCACCAGAGAACATGTTTGTGGAAATTGAAAAGAGGCTAAATTGCTTGGCGCTTGTATCCTCGGAAGATGGCTTGGCTATATTTGGGAATTTATCGCAGCGAAACATGTTGGTCGGGTATGATTTGGTAAATCGAAAGGTTTCTTTTAAGCCTACTGATTGCACCAAACATGCTTAGATCGATTGATTAATTAGTATGTAGTGGATTTTGTCTGCATGAATAAATAACACATGTTTTAGTACATGTAACCTCATTCGTTTGATATAGTATCTTAATAAAGACCTCTAATTCAGCCTCTCTTTTCTTTTTTGTCCCATATATTTATTTGTAACTTGAATACCTTAGCCATATGAATTCCATGAATATCGATAATGTCGCTACTTCAAGGACCTCAAAATATTACAAATCTAACACTGATCAAGAATCGAGTTAGGAAACATGGTTTGTCGAAAAGTTTTAAATGCTAAGATAGAAGCAAATTCGAGATCGAACTTGTATCCAGAAAAAAACTTGAGTCCAAATCCAGTATGAACATTGAGAACATTGTTCTCAGTTTATGATTTTGGTCAGTAATTCAATTCAATTTATATATGTTTCCTTAACTTATTTAAATGAATATCAAGTAAATATTATATTTGATAATATTTTTAAAGTTAATTGTTATTATAAAAATATGTTGCATTTTTTAGCTTTCGCTCCTGCTTCGTCTACAACAATAGTTGTACTATTTTTTTATAAAAGCATTTGATAACGGAGTTGTTGTTTTTATCATAACAATTATACATGTTTAAGCAGAAAACTCTTTGACTAAATAGTTAAATTTTCTTGAGGGCATGTTAATAATTTTGTATCTTCACACCTCTAGTTATCTTTTGAATGATTCTGAAGAAGCTGAAAAAAATCATAAAAGTAAAAGCTAATAAAATATTTTTTGATATCTTGTGTATCAAGTCAACTATATATAGAGTCGAATAATACATTGATGGTTATATTTGGAATATATTTCGTGTTTTTTTATTGCAATGATTTCCATATCAATAAATTGATCATAATTACAATCACTTCTTTTACTACGTAAAAATAATTAACGTATTTAACCTTTGACCTTCCAAATTCATGCATTTTTAAATTAATTCTTTAGGTCTTGATCACCTTATAAATTTGATCAACATTTCATTTCTCATTCACAATCATCTTAAACCACAACTATCATGAAGACACTCATTCTTCTCTTTCTTTTGATCAACATTTCGGGTTCTTTTTCTAGACCCAATAACTACATGCATGGTGGTTTTACTATTGATCTTATTGAAAGAGACTCTCCACTATCCCCTCTTTACAACCCGAACTATGCTCGGTCAGACCGTCTGAAAAGTGCTTTTCTTCGGTCTGTGTCTCGGGCTTCTCGTTTTTCAAAACGGGCAGGTTTGATCTCGAAGACAACTATAATCGATGCAGATATCTCCGGTATTCTTGGAGAATATCTAATGTCTATACACATTGGAAGTCCACCCGTAAAGGTTCTTGGAATCGCTGACACTGGGTCCGACCTCATATGGGCCCAGTGTGAGCCTTGTGAGAATTGCTACAGGCAAGTGGGTCCACCTATCCTCGTACCCTCTAATTCGTCCACTTATCAAAAACTATCTTGTCAATCTAAAGGTTGTGAAGCCCTAGCTGAAAATCAGCGATCATGTGACTCAAAAAATGTGTGTCATTATAAGATGAGTTACGGGGATCGGTCTCTTACAATGGGTGACCTTTCAGCCGAAACCTTTTGGTTCGGAACAACGGATTTTAAAAACGTTGTTTTCGGGTGTGGTCATGATAATAATGGTACGTTTAACAAAGAAGGCAGTGGGATTATTGGTCTTGGTGGTGGTCCTCTTTCTCTAGTTAGGCAACTAGAAAATGTTACACTAGGAAAATTTTCGTATTGTTTGATTCCATATTTTAACGATGTCACGAATCTAACGAGCAAGATTCAGTTCGGAGATCCTGCCAAACTCACAGGGCCAAATGTCGTCTCAACTCCTCTCGTTAAGAAAGACCCTTCGACTTACTACTACCTTACGTTAGAAAGCGTATTGGTTGGAAAAAACAATGTGTCCGCAAACAAATCCTTACCAAAAAAAGATGTCCAAGAGGGTAACATTATCATAGACTCGGGTACAACACTAACATTCATCGATCGTGAACTCTACGAAGAGTTGACATCGGGTCTAACCGAGGTCCTTGGTAGTCCAACCGCTCAGGACCCTGATGGTTTCTTTGAGTATTGCTACAAGGACTTGAACATGGACACTGTCCCCACAGTGACTTTCCGTTTCACCGGTGCTGACGTTGAATTGCCACCGGTGAACACCTTTTTGGAAGTGCAAAAGGGGATGAGTTGCTTGACGATTGTCCCTTCGACTGATATCGCAATATTTGGGAACTTATCGCAAAGAAATTTGTTGGTAGGGTATGATTTGGTAAATAATGAGGTTTCTTTTAAGCCTACTGATTGCACTAAGCATGCATAGGATATGTAGTACGTATGAGATTTTATATATCCATGAATAAAAAGTTAAGTGTTTGATGATATTTGCTTTGTACTTGGTAGTTTTGCAATTTCTTATTTATTTCTATATTAAGCAGTCCCATATACGAGTGTTGTATTAGAGCGTTAGGTACAGTGTGACGCCATAAGATGATGCTATGAAAAAGGTAGTCATTTTAGCATTTTTTGTCTATGCCATCAGTTTTATCTATGGCATCAAAACACCATTTCTTAACATAATACCAGTTTTATGATGCCATATTGCACAATTTTTTATTTATTTGTTTAAATAAAACAATATATTTGAGCTAAAATTAAATTTCGTTAATAAGAGACACATTAAAAAAATACATTGAATAAAAAAAGTACGTAAAATAAAAGTTAGACATAACAATAAAAGTAAACTAGTTTTGAGATAATATAAACCTACCCGAGAACCGAATATTTACCATTGACCACTTAATATACTAAAATTCAACCCAACTTATCATTAAACAGAAACAAAATTGGGATAACTTTGTCAAACCAAAAACAAAAAACTCGGCCCAACTAATAATATGTAAAAATATCCGAATCACAACCCAAATAATTAAGTAACCAAATCCATCTCAATTTAACCTAAAACATACCATACAATTAAAAAAAAAAAAAAAAAAAAAAAAAAGCCAATAGCTACGGCGCCACACGCCACTAGCCGAACTCGGTGTGATATCTCGCGTCATAAAGTTGCGTCGAAGACCATGACTTGAGCCGTGACACACTGCATCAAAGCTCTTATTGGTTAATAAATAGTAAGTAACATATGAGATTTGTAAGATATGCCACCAGTAAATTCAAAATAACCAATACCTTGCTATGTACCAAACAATTTTAACAACACATAGCTAGAAGTCCAATTGACGTGTAGCTCACTTAATAATGGATAGGGCATCTTTGCATATAACAAACATTAGGTCAAGAGTTTAATCTTTAGCATCTCATAGTCATAACCGTTGAGTAAGTCATGCGTGTCTCCCACATTATAGAAAGTCAGTCGATTATGAGCCTAGGGACGGAGCTAGGATTTAATGTTAAGGGAGGCCGACTTTGTTGTAAAATAAAACTAAAGTTAAAAGTTTCAGTATTGATTCTATAGCCTATAGGTCTCGTCATAGTTGTAATTTGAGCGTTATGAAAACTTTGTCAGTTTGCTTAAAGAAATTAAATAGTTATTTTCTTTTTTTGTTGATGATATAACTTAGAATCTATGTATGAGTAAAACCTTTGTATATTTGTAACTAATCTGACTCATAACTTTGTATATGTGTCAAAAGGTAATAATAATACCGAGATTTTTAATTCATATAAAAACTATTCTAATATTTAAAAGAGTAAACTCCAAAATACATCCCTGTGTTTTACTTCGGTTCGCACCATACATCCCTCTCGCAAAAGTTTCAACAGATACATCACTCCGTTAGTAAAAGTTAACCTATATACATCCCTCAGTTAAAATAAGGACTAACGGTGCAAATTATTTCTCCGTTATCTCCTAACGAGATATATAATGTTTACACCGTTAGTCCTCTGGGTTAACGGTACTTGCACCGTTAGTCCTTTTTTACGTTTTCTTTCGTATTTTTACGTTTTCGCCCGTTTTTTTACGTTTTCGTCCGTTTTTTAATCCGTTTTAAAACGTTTTCGCCTGTTTTTTACGTTTTTGTCTGTTTTTTTTTACGTTTTCATTGTTTTTATGTCTTCGTTTGTTTTTATGTTTTCGTCGTATTTTTACGTTTTCGTCATTTTCACGTTTTCATAAGTTTTTATCAATTTTCATACACTTTTATTGGTTTCGTCTATTATTCTCGTTTTAATCCGTTTTCTTATGCTTTTATCCGTTTTCATTCATTTTATACATATAATATGTGAAAACGGATAAAAATGTATGAAATGGATAAAAACGTGTGAAAATGGATAAAAATGTTTCTGTATCAATTTTAAATAATGATTTTGACCCATTTCTGGTCCGAATCATCAAAAGTGTAAAACACGAAAGTTGTCCGGAATGATGTTTTACATCAAGACTCGCGAGATTTTAACATGAAAATTCAAAATAACGGACGAAAACGTAAAAAAAACGAAAACGTAAAAAATACAAACGAAAACGTAAAAACATTTAAAACGAAAAAACATACGGCGTAAAAAAGGGCAAAAACATAAAAAAAACGGACGAAAACATAAAAAAACGGACGAAAACGAAAGTAACGGGCGAAAACAAAAAAAAACGGACGAAAACATAAAAAAACGAGAAAAAACGTAAAAAAAGGGAAGAAAACGTAAAAAAGGACTAACGGTGCAAGTACCGTTAACCCAGAGGACTAACGGTGTAAACATTATCTATCTCGTAAGGAGATAACGGAGAAATAATTTGCACCATTAGTCCTTATTTTAACTGAGGGATGTATATAGGTTAACTTTTACTAACGGAGTGATGTATCTGTTGAAACTTTTGCGAGAGGGATGTATGATGCGAAACGAGGTAAACCACAGGGATGTATTTTGGAGTTTACTCTATTTAAAATGATAAATTTTGAAAAAACATAAACAAGACCGTTGAATTTTATAGAGCGATGCTCATTAATCTAGGATCATGTTGAAGACGAAATAAAATAAGAACCAAAAATGAAGTATTGAAATATAAATACAGGATTTTACTAATATAATTGAGGTATTTAATTTGCAAGTTGTAACTATGGAATTTATGCTTTTTTTACAATGTCTTTCATTTTTATTTACGCCAGGTAAAGGGTGGCCTTTTTGCAAAATCTTATGAAACATCATGCTTAAGTCCAATTACGAGTGAAGTAGTTGGACAGGTTGGGGAGGCCGAGCACCCACCTGTCCCCCTACTCCCTCCGCCCCTGTAATGAGCCGTTTGTGTTAGCGGTTGTAACATTTTGCACATAACACATAGCCAGAAGTTTCTCTGCTATTATTATCACCAAATTTTACCAAACATTTCTTTTGTTTTCTTTTTTGCTTTTCTTGCTTAATATAATAAACAGAGTAAATTACACCGTTCGTCCTTGTGGTTTGCGTTGACCGCAGCCTATCGTCCTTTGACCCAAAAAACTGCACCGTCCGTTCTTAAGTGGCAAACGTTATCCGTCGTTAGTCCTTCAATATTTTTCTTATTGAGCTAAATATAGAGTTTTTAAAAAATTGATTGCAAATAATTTAATTTCACAAAGACGGAAAAGAGTTCATCTATAACAATCATGCATGCATGCATATATATATCATGCAAAATCTTTTATAAACAGAATACTGTAACAAACTAACAACCATGTCAGCCACCACAAACAACCACCAATCACCACCACCAACCACCGTTAACCACCACCGCTCCGAAGAATCCGAAACCACGAATAAGCGACGAAAAGTAGGGCGTCCTCCCGGATCAAAAAACAAAAAACCATCCATTTTCGACATGCAACAACCTGAACAAGTTATGTCACCTTATCTCATTGAAGTTTCTCATGGTTTAGATATAGTTACTTCTGTTACAACCTTTTGTAACGAACGTGATACGGGTCTTTGTCTGTTATCTGGGTCGGGTAAAGTTTCTAACGTGTCGTTCAAGATAGGTGATACTGTAAATGGTCATGTAAATGCGCTATAAAGGTTGCTATGAGTTGTTGTCGATTTCTGCCACTATGCTTCCGCCTTCTTCCGCCATGCTGACAACACTTTCTAATAATAGTAAGCTTCTCTTTTAGTTAGTATAAGTGTATAAAGATGTTAAGTTTTGCATTGTTAAAGATGGAAATAATTTATAAATTACAATGCTTTGTATCATCAAGATTGATTTTTGGAGTCGCGTATAACAAATTAGTTAAGATTTTTACATTATTGTGATTAGTATATAATACATTTTATAAGTAACTAATTTGAGAATCTTTGTTGTTTTTTCATCAGATTTTCTTGAGAAATTTGTCATATCAATAGCAGCAGGTCCAGGAGGACAAATACTTGGCGGGGTCGTTGAGGGGCCCCTAATCGCGGCAGGAACAGTTTACATCGTAGCAGCATCGTTTAACAACCCGTCCTACCACAGGTTAACAATGGAAGATAAAAAAGAAGGCGAGGATAATACAAGGCATTCGGGTGGTGGTGGGACTAATTCTGGAGGCAGAGTGGAATATCCACATACTGGTAGCGGGTCGGTTTCAGAAGCAAGAGTTCAATCTCCAAAATCAGGTGGCGGAAATTATAGACAGAACCATGATGCAATACTATCTTCGTCGGCTGCAATGTCCTTACCAATGTATAGCTGCTACACGCCTGGTGGCGTCATATGGACACTACCACTTTATTGAAAAATGTTGATGATTCTTTCATAGAGCCACCGAGCCGTTTAATGGATTCTTCATGAGCTAGTTTGATGTTGTTGACAAGTTTTAGTAGCTAGTTTTAGACTTTAGATCAGCATGTTTTTTCTTGTTAATAGTGAACCTTGAAATTTTGATTCTCATGTTTCATTTCATTTCATATATGGGGTGTTTGGATGTGTATCTTTGGACTGATTATATGATAATTATATAGAGTAAAGTCGGAATAATTAGACTAGTATTCTAAAAACGTAAATCCAAACACTCCATAATCATACAAAAATAGAAAGTATTGCTTTCAACTTCTTCTGGGAAGTCTATTGGATTTATTTCTTCAGATTATCGTATCCAAAAACCCAGATTTCTCACGAAAAAGAAACCAGCTTGTACATTTAAGTAAATTAAGCTCCGCACCTCAAAAAGAAGACAACCCATGCTAACAATTAAGTTGCGTTATATTCGACTAGAAGAATGGGCAGGGCCACGCGAACGCAGGCCCCTACAGCAACAAATTACGATGTAGACTCGACCACTTGGGCCGATCTTAGGGTGGCACCCCTCCTTAGTGCAATGTAGGTCACCAACCTAGGCCATGAGCCTTCTTGATCACTCATAGACCCCATCCAGGTAAGTACTTAACCCTGTTGCTTCTTTCCCCTTTTATACAACTCCCCGCCCCTTTACTTTTCTCTTTCAAACGATGTGGGATGCCTTCTTAAATTCCAATAAATAGCAAGTCTTTTTTTCTCCATAGCAGCTGCTCAGCGACTAAGTTTGATGCTACCTAAATTTTGTAGAAAATAAGATAAAGATAGGATTTACATATACGGCTTAGTTCCGATTAATTTTTGTTAGCTACTTAATGGCTTTCTTAGGGTGATATTAGTAATGTATACTAATACCCGGATAGATACGGAGACCACCTGATCAAACGTATCACGGGACTTGCAAAACTTCGAAATGTAGTCTCCTTGTCCTATTACAGATGTATGAGTAGATGAGTCCAGGTCGGGAAACAAAGCAAGATTCACATATTCAAAAGGCTTTTATTGTTAGCCATTTTCTCGATTTACATTCCGTTTTTTCTATTTATTGTTCTGTAAGTTTCTTAGAACAAAACTAGTCGCGTTTGACCAACATTTAGATGCGGTAGATTTGAGAGTGTCGCATCAGGTCCAGGAGGACAAGTATTTTTTGCATCATGGCAGCGTCGTTTAACAACTCGTCCTACCACTACACAGGTTACCCATAAAACAACCAACATATCACACAACCAAAGACAAATTTAAAAAATTGTTAAATACTAGTATTAAGATAAGAGTATAAACTATTATATCCTCATAATTTGAATCTCACTCAATAGTCGATGTGGGATAAAATCCTTTCTTTTGTCTTCTTTGTGTTTTGTTCAGCAAAAAACACTAGTACTCCACATAAACTAACTTGCAAACTATGGATAGTATTGGATACTATACCTATTTACTATGTATTGTTTCATAAAAAGCTTTAAATAATTTATAGATTTTCACAAATTTTCGTGCGAAGTTTGTCATATTAATACCATTCCAGAGGACAAATATTTGGTGGCGTCTTTGAGGGGCACGATTTGCTCCAGGAACAGTTTAAACCATCACAACGTCGTTTAACAACCCGTCCTACCACAAGTTACCAATGGAAGATGAAAAAGAAGACGGGATAATGCAAGGCATTAGGGTGGTGGTGGGACTAATCTCCGCATTCTGGTAGAGGGTTGGTTTCAGAAGCAAAAGTGGCGGAGATTATCGACCCAAGTATGATGCAACCCCCCAACAACGCCACCTTCATCTTCTGCAATGTTCTTACCTTGTATAGCTGCCACATGCCTAGTGACGTTATATGGCCAATTACACCACAACAAGCTCAGACATATTCACCATTTTATTGAAGAAATTTGTTGACTCAGCTCTTTCCTGGAGCAAGTTAAAAGATCTTCATTAGCATGGATTTTATAATCGATTTGATGTTGTCGACAAGTTTTAGTAGCTACTTTGTGACTTTAAAGTGCATCAAGTTACTTGTTGCAGATTTATGAGTAATTTTGTATCATTTGAGCATGTATGTTTACCAGGGGTTGTATTGGTTTTGTATTTGAAAGTTACCATCTTTTGCAGAATAACTGAAATTGAAAGTGCATCAACCTACTTGTTACAGATTTACGGAATAGAAATTGAGTAATCTGTATCATTTTAGCACATATTTTTACTAAAATTACGTAGTTAGTGATAAGAATGTGGTGTACAAGATATATGGTTTTTGAGCAAGTTTTTGTTGCTTAAAGTATGCATGCTAAGGAAGGTAAATGTGAAAGTCGAAAAACCAAGCTGATCTCTTTATTGATGAAAATGTGCAGTATATGGGGTGTTTGGATGTGTATCTTTGGACTGATTATATGATAATTATATAAAGGGAAGTCGGAATAATTAGACTAGTATTCTAAAGACGAAAATCCGAATCATACAAAAATAGAATAAAAACCGATTTAGATAAAATGCATTTACTCGGCAATCTTATATTAAAACTGCTATAAACCAAAGCTAATAAATCTACAAATGAGTGACAACTTAAACCAAGCTTATATCAATTTGTTGATTATGTCGGTTAATATACACTTGATATCAAAACAGCTTTTTAATATAAGCAAATAAGCCGAATAGCCAAATGTAAGTCTTTAGCTGTACTTGATTATTAATATTGTCAAACTTAAAGACACTCAAGTTTTACTTGGCAATACGAGCTCAAGTGAAGTTTTCCTAGCAAAATGAGGTGTGCTTTAGCTAAGCTTTATAGTTAGTAAATATACTCGTAAATCTCAAGTGTGAATATTATAAATTTAATCTCAAGTTTGAGTATTATAAATTTATAATATTAGCTGAGCTTGAGCTTTTAAATCAAGAATCGTGACAATCCAAACTTAAACTCTATTTCGGCCAAAAGCACATATTTTTTTTCTTTTCATGAGTCAAGCTCAATATCAACTCGGGGCCTTTAGACCAGTTGTAATGGCTCGGTCGTTTGCATGGTCACCCGACATCTTGGACGCGTCCTCTCTATTACCCCCACCGAATTGTGTGAGTATGAATGTGTGTGGGTGTGGGTGTTTTATTTGATTTTGTAGGATATATTTGTGTTTAAGTGAGTTATGTTTTTTGTGGTGACAACGGTCGCCTTCTATGCTAAGTTGGTGATAATGAATGTTGTAATGAGTTGGCGCTGATATGGTAATGATGACCATAATCATCTGCGGTTACCATTACGCTTAGTCTTACACTCTTGACTCTTAAATTACAAGAATCAATATTTTAGCATTACAAGAGTTCTAACTTTTTTAACGTGGGACCGTGACAACGTATATCGTACATTGTCGCTAAAAGTCCACTAAACAACAAAATAATCGCTTTTACCTTGACCATTATTAGCGATGACTTTCACCGCCACTGATTTCATAATTGAAATACCCGGTTTAGATTGGACCTCTTGAATTAATATATTTTTATAAATTTAATGTATGGGAATTGGGGAGCATGAAATTCATGTCCTGATATTTCACATTGACCAATTTAGTTTATATTTTCATAAAAAGCTTTACTAACACTTTTTGGATAGTCAATTTGACAATTTTTAGTCTTCTATAAAAATAGCTTTATTAACTTTTTAGTTTATATTTTCATAAAAAGCTTAGTAACACTTTTTGAATAGTCAATCTGACAATTTGTAGTCTTCATAAAAATAGCTTTATTAACTTTTTTTAGATACTCTCTTAACAATTAAAATTTATCTCTGGATGATATGTAGTCTTAAAAAAAATAGCTTTATTAACTTTTTTTAGATAGTCTTAAGAATTAAAATTTATCTCTGGATGATATGTTCTTTATGTTTAAAACACACAAGTTTTGTGTCAAAAGAAAACATAAAACAACACCACCAAAGACAAATTTGAAAAATATTGGATAAAACAACACGATCTTCGCAAACCATGGATAATATTGGATAGTACTTTTTTTTTTTTTACTATGTCTTGTTCCATAAAAAGATGCAACGGTAATTTGTAGATTATGTCGTTTTTCACATATTTTCATGTGAAGTTTGTCATATCAATGCCAGCGGGGTCTCGAGGACAAATATTGGTTGGGTCGTAGAGGGGCCACCAATTGCTTCCTGGACAGTTTACAGTATGGTTTAACAACCCGTCCCACCATAGATTACCATTGGAGATTTTGAGCACATAAGTGTTGATATGTGTTCGAAAGCTTCCATCCTATATTAGTGAACATGTACACGACGGTTTTTGGACAAGTTTTTGTTGGAACATGAAAATTTCTATCCCACATTGCTAGAACAATGAAACCTTTATGTCTTTTTAATGTGGTCCCACACATGACTAACAAATGGATAATGTTTTACCATTTATTATACAACCAATTTATATTTTTTCTTTCCATCTACACAACCATTTTTTATTTTTATTTTCTTTTACCATTTATCAACAACCCAACCTAAAATATTAAATATTAAAAAAAAAAAAAAAAAAAAAAAAATCAACTTAAACATTGTCTTGGCAGATGTGGGTTGGGGACCTCTATTGCCAAGCGACTAGATTGCAAGCAAGATTGTATACAAAGATTAAAAAAGTATTATTTTTGTATGTATTTCTAATGGGTTAGGTTGGCAAACTTGCCAATAAGCATAGTCTTATTAGTGGGCTTAGTGGTGGATTAGAGGCTTGTTTTGGCTTGAAAATTCTGAATTTATTTTTTTAAAAACCCAAATTAGGTTTTTCACTGTAACGATTAACAAACTAATGCAACGTTCTATTTTGACAATTACACCAAATAACGGTATTCTTGAAGAGTTGCAATGGTTGTTGTTACCCCTTCATGCACAATATATATGGCTGCAAAATCCATCATGAACCACAATTAAGATTCGCCAAATTCAAGATTTTATTCTTGAATTGATAGTTGAATCCTCAAAACAGTCGCACCAATTCAGTCAAAATTCTGTTTTTTCAATCACGTGATTGTAATCTTCCGATGTCTGTAATATACACTTTGTGCTAATGATAGTTTTGCTAAAAACATATAACATTGTCAGACTTAAAGACTCTCAAGTGTTTTCATTTCATGTGGGCTATGTACACACAATGACGAAAAAATCACTATTCGGGTGTTTGGATGTGCATCTTTTGACTGATAATATGATAATTATATAAAGTCAAGTGAGAATAATTAGAGTAGTCTTTTGAAAACAAACACTCAATAGTCATACAAAAAATAAGATGAAAAAACAAACTAGACAAAAATGCATTTACTTGGAAAAATGAGTCGCACTTTAGCTGAGCTTTATGCTAAATATGCTCGTTAATCTCAATTTTGAATGTTATAATATATTAGCTGAGCTCGAGCTTTGAAATCATGAATTGTGACAATCCAAACTCAAACTTCATTTAGACCGAAAGCACATCTTTTTTCTTTTTTTCATATATCAAAAGCTCAATATCAACTCGGGACCTTTACACTCTTGAGCTCAAGTCAAGTTTTCCTAGCAAAATGAGGCGCACTTTAGCTGAGCTTTAGTTAGTATAAGCTCTATTCTGAATATGCTCGTTAATCTCGAGTTTGAATGTTATAATATATTAGTTGAGCTCGCTTTGAAATCAATAATCGTGAAAATCCAAACTTAAACTCCATTTCGACCACAAGCACATCTTTTTTCATTTCATGAGTCAAGCTCAATATCAACTCGGAACCTTTACACTCTTGATTTTTGAATATACAAAAACAAATATTTTAGCAATACAAAAATTTTAATTTTTGGTGCTCTGCTAAACAACAAAGTAATAGCTTTTCTACCTTTGACCTTGACTATTATTAGGGATGACTTTCACCGTCACTATAGCTGATTTCTTAATTGACCCGGCCTAATACCGGTTATAGGTTGGACCACTTGAATTAATCTATTTTTATAAGTTTAATGTATGGGGAATATGAAATTCATGTCCTGATATTAGTCTACAGTATATCAAGTTTTTAAAAATTTAATGCATTTAATGCAAATCATATTTAATGACTAAAGCTTTTACAAAAGATTTAAGGTTTTTTTGTTGCAATACAAAGAATCTTATAAAAAAAACTTTTTAAAATAGTAAAAAGTCTTTCACAGCTTTTTGAAATAGTAAAAAGTCTTTCACAACTTTAAGGATACTACCATTACATATACTCTTACATATTGACCAATTTAGTTTATATATTCTCGTACGTAGCTTTATTAACTTTTTTAAAAACTCACTTTACATATTTCATAATTAGCTATATTAACTTTTTTTAGATAGTTTTAACAATCATAAAATTTGTCATTGCAACATTCTTTTGTGTTTAAAAAACACAAGTTTTGAGTTAAAAAAACACAAAACAACACAAACAAAGACAAATTTGAAAAATGTTAACTACTATTAAGAGCATAAAATATTTATCTAAATAAATATTTTTATTTGATGTCCTCATGGTGTTTGGCTCACCATGACCTTCCAATATATAGTTGCTATCCAATGTGCACATGGACTCAATAGTCGATGTGGGATAAAACACTAGTACTCCACATAAACTAACTTGCAAACTATGGATAGTATACTTTTTTACTATGCACTGTTCAATAAAAAATTGTAACTAATTTATAGATTATGTCGTTTTTCACAAATTTTCTTGCGAAGTTTGTCATATTAATACCATTCCAGAGGGCAAATATTTGGTGGCGTCTTTCAGGGGCACAATTTGCTTCAGGAACAGTTTACACCATCACAACGTCGTTTAACAACCCGTCCTACCACAAGTTACCAGTGGAAGATGAAAAAGAAGACGGGATAATGCAAGGCATTCGGGTGCTGGTGGGACTAATCTTCGCATTCTGGTAGAGGGTTGGTTTCAGAAGCAAAATGGCAATCTCCGAAGCAAAAGTGGCGGAGATTATCGACCCAAGTATGATGCAACCCCCCCAACAACGCCACCTTCGTCGTCTGCAATGTTCTTACCTTGTATAGCTGCCACATGCCTAGTGATGTTATATGGTCAATTACACCACAACAAGCTCAGACATATTCACCATTTTATTGAAGAAATTTGTTGACTCAGCTCTTTCCTGGAGCAAGTTAAAAGATCTTCATTAGCATGGATTTTATAATCGATTTGATGTTGTCGACAAGTTTTAGTAGCTACTTTGTGACTTTAAAGTGCATCAAGTTACTTGTTACAGATTTATGAGTAATTTTGTATCATTTGAGCATGTATGTTTACCAGGGGTTGTTTTGGTTTTGTATTTGAAAGTTACCATTTACGGAATAGAAATTGAGTAATCTGTATCATTTTAGCACGTATTTTTACTGAAATTACATAGTTAGTGATAAGAATGTGGTGTACAAGATATATGGTTTTTGAGCAAGTTTTTGTTGCTTAAAGTAAACAACATGCTAATGAAGGTAAATGTGAAAGTCGAAAAACCAAGCTGATCTCTTTATTGATGAAAATGTGCAGTATATGGGGTGTTTGGATGTGTATCTTTGGACTGATTATATGATAATTATATAAAGTGAAGTCGGAATAATTAGACTAGTATTCTAAAAACGTAAATCCAAACAGTCCATAATCATACAAAAATAGAATAAAAAAATGATTTAGACAAAATGCATTTACTGGGCAATCTTATATTAAAAGTGCTATAAACCGAAGCTAATATACACTTGATATCAAAACAGCTTTTTAATATAAGCAAATAAGCCGAATAGCCAAATGTAAGTCTTTAGCTGTACTTATGATCATACAAAATCTACAAACACGTTATTTTCTATACTTAACCAATAAGCCGAATGGCACATGGTGTGTTGTTCAGTTTGATGTCTCGAGCACATTGAAGGAGGATTCAGACCCTTCTGTTAGGAGGCGCAAGGTGAGGAAGTTAAACCCATGGCCTTCAAAGTATTACCGTTTAAAGGATAACATTGTGTATTTGCATCTCTTCATACAAAGTGTGGGCGACACCATTGTACATGTTTTCTAAAACAACCAACATGATGGGATATTGAAAACTGATACGCAAATAGATTTTAACGTTGGATTATTTCTTCATATTATCGTTTCCAAAAACCCAGATTTCTCACGAAAAAGAAGCCAGCTTGAACATTAAAGTGAAGTAAGCTAGGCAAACAAAAAAAAAGACGACCCAAGATAATTAAGTTGCGTTATATTAGACTAGAAAAATGGGCAGGGGCCGCGCGAACGCAGGCCCCCACAGCAACAAATTACGATGTAGACTCGACCACTTGGGTCGATCTTAGGGTGGCACCCCTCCTGAGTGCAATGGAGGTCACCGACCTAGGCCATGAGTCTTCTTGATCAATCATAGACCCCATCCAGGTAAGTACTTAACCCTGTTGCTTCTTTCCCGTTTTATACAACTCCCCACCCCTTTACTTTTCTCTTTCAAACGATGTGGGATACCTTCTTAAATTCCAATAAATAGCAAGTCTTTTTTTCTCCATAGCAGGTATGCTCTGCGACTAAGTTTAATGGTACCCAAATTTCGTCGAAAATAAGATAAAGATAGGATTTACATATTCGGCTTAGTTCCGATTAATTTATCTTAGCTACTTAATGGCTTTCTTAGGGTGATATCAATAAATAAAGAGACCACCTGATCAAACGTATCACGGGACTTGCAAAACTTCAAAATGTAGACTCCTTGACCTTGAGCACAAGGTATGGGGTGTCATTGGTGTGCCAAATGCATGTCATTCATGTGCCAACCATACCGGAACATCGTGCCATTCGTGAGCCAAACATTTTGAGCCAATGCAATGGGTCAAGCCATTTGCATTCTTGTGTGTTTTTTTCTTTTCTTTTTTTTGTATTGTGAGTGAGTGAATATTTTTAGTGGGGTATTTTGTGGGACCCAATAACATGTTAGTGGTGTATTATGAGGGAGGGTGTTTTAGTTAGTGGTGTGTTATTGGGAGGTGTATGATGTGGCGTTGAGGTGACATACCTACCTTGTGCTCTTATACAGATGTATGAGCATGATGCAAATGTACAAGTGCAGATCGAAAAACCAAACAGGGCTCACAATTTGTGAATGGTAGTTTTGCTGAAAACAATAACTGAAAATATGCAGTATTACGGTGTTTGGATGTGCATCTTTTGACTAATTATATGATAATTATATAAAGTCAAGTCAGAATAATTAGAGTAGTCTTTTGAAAACGTGAATCTAAACACTCCATAATCATACAAAAAATAAGATAAAATAACAAACTAGACAAAAATGCATTTACTTAGCAATATGAGCTCAACTGCTCAGAGAGCTCGGTATGGGAGGTGAAATAACATAGCGCCATTCGTCATTTTTTTTTAAGTAAGTGGGTACTTTTTTTGGGGTATTTCATGGTACCAATAACATGTTATCGAGTTTTTTCTTGAGGAGTCTATTTTAATTGTTGATGTGTTATTGATATGCTGATAAGTTGGCGTTAAGGTGGCAGACGAATACGGTATTCGCCCCTTGCACACCTTGCACTCTCAAGTGAAGTTTTCCTAGCAAAATAGTCAAGTTGTTTCTATTTTATGGAACACATTGACCAATTTAGTTTAAATTTAAGGATTATGTATTGGGAGGCCATTCAATTATTAAAATTTTTATTTTCAGGTCAATCATTTATCAAAACTAACTTATAGGTCATCCATTTATTAGTTTGCTTTCGTTTATACCAATTTCAGATAATATTATCTCGAGAATATTTAAAACAACGCGAATAAAACTAAATAAAACATATTAAAATAGCACAAAAGAGTATTAAATGTAAAATATCAGTTTTAGCCTGCAACTTTAGTTAGTTGAAAGTGAATTATAATAACTTATATAATGTTTTACGTTTAAATTGTTAATTGTATTGTATTGATATGTTAAAGTTAGTTTTATTCATGTAATTGTATGAATATCCGGCAAAAAATTAAACAAGTTTGGTATAAGAGAAAACAAAGATATAATTCAGTAGCTTATAAGTTAGTTTTAAAAAATAGATAAAACTAATGTAAAATGCTTAACGGGTGGTCCACTATATTTATCATGAGGCTTAATTAACTTTTCTTAGATAGTCGGTTTATATTTTTCATAAATAAATAGTTTTATTACTTGTATTAGATAGTCTAACGATCTTAATATTTGCCTTGGTTATTGTTTCGTGTTAAAAAAACACAAAACAACTTCACCAAAGACAAATTTGAAAAATTGTTAACTACTATTAAGAGTATACTATATATAACTATAATTAATTTATATGAAATACTCATAATACTTGGCTCACCAGGACCTTCCTATATATAGTAAGCTATCCAGTATACATGCATGTCTCAATAGTCGATGTGGGATAAAATCCTTTCTATTGTCTTCTTTGTGTTTTCGTTCAGCAAAAAACACTAGTACTCCACATAAACTAATTTGCAAACTATAGATAGTATTGGATACTATTCTTTTTTACTATGTCTTGTTCCATAAAAAGTTATAACTGATTTATAGATTATGTCGTTTTTCACAAATTTTCTTGCGAAGTTTTTCATATTAATACCATTCCAGAGGGCAAATATTTGGTGGCGTCGTTGAGGGGCACAAATTTCTTCATGAACAGTTTACATCATGGCAGTGCCATTTAACAACCGGTCCTACGACAGGTTACCAATGGAAGATGAAAAAGAAGGCGAGGATAATGCAAGGCATTCAAGTGGTCGGTTTCAGAATCAAAAGGGCAATCTCCAAAATCAGGTGGCCAAGATTGATAAAATCGTTTATGAGCTCAGCTAGGGATCAATAACAAAGACAATAATATTGTACGCAGCGGAATAATCAAAACAATACTTTGTTATTGAACAAGGTTTTTCACCATCAACTAATACTCTAATATTAGACGTTTATAGGAACACGTCTACTAACTAAACTAATAACCTAGGCGTTTACATGAGCATACGCCTAGGACACACTAATCTAAAACTAATACCCTAGACGTTCTCTCCTAACGTCTAGGCTAAACACACACCTTTTAGTCGACTACATTATTGGAAGACTTAATTAAAAACCTACACCTATGTCCTTTTTATATACTAGAGAATAAGGACTAAATAATAAAACTTCCATTGCAAGCAAGCCCTTCCATCTTTTAGTAGGTTTCCTTCTTGTCATATTAAGTCCCTCTTGTTTCATTCTTTTTGTCTTTATCAACTCAAACTTGTAATTCCCAACAAAGATTATGGACTCAATTATGATGCATCTCCCTCGACACCACCACCTTAGTCAACCACAACGTCCTTATCAATGTATAGCTGCAAGACGCCTAGTGACGTCATATGGACACCTATACTGCAACCAGTTCAGCCATATTCACCATTTTAATGAAAAAATTTGTTGATTCTTACCTAGAGAGATAGCAATGGGGTGGGTTTGGGGAGGGCGGCTATCCCCTTCCCGAAACCCGATTACCGAAATTCTCCCTAAACCCGTCCCGATCCCCATAGGGGATCTAATCGGAGCGCTCCGTCGGGGCGCAATGCTTTCCCAAACCCGTCCCGTAATAATCAAGGAGCTTATCGGGGTGTCCTCTTTATGTGCAATTCTCGACCAAAGCTGCACCATTTCACAGATATTATTATTTCTAGTAGAGCTGGTTAAAGGATCTTCATTAGCATGGATTTATTAATCATTTGGCGTTTTTTCGGTTAAAAAAGGGATTAGTATTTTTTTCTTATAGTAGCTATAAACCACATAAAAGTTTGAGGATTTGATGATTAAACATTATGGTTTGAAACTCGGTTCGACCCGGATAGTTGAACCGGTTGAAAATAACCACCAAGAAATTAAGTAAGTATTAAGTAACATATGAGATTAGTAAGATATGCCACCAAGAAATTTAAAATAACCAATACCTTGCTATGTATCAAACAATTTTAACAACACATAGCTAGAAGTCCAATTGACGTGTAACTCAGTTAATAATGGATTAGGGTTGAGCAAAACCGACCGAACCCCGAATCCCGTCCCGATCCCGAGTCTTGAATCATGTTATTCGGGCTTGTCGGGGTCGGGAGTCGGTTACTGTTTTTCGGTTAGTCGGGTTTCGGGCTTGTCGGGATCGGGTCGGGACAGGCCGAAAACCAAAAAACAACAAACAAAACCGATCAAATCCCGAATCCCGTCCCAATCCCGAGTCCCGAATCATGTTAGTCGGGCTAGTCGGGGTCGGGAGTCAGTTTGTGTTTGCCGGCTTGTTGGGATTCGGGCTTGTCGGGATTCGGGTCGGGTCGGGATCGGCCCGATGCTCAGCCCTATAATGGATGGGGCATCATTGCATATAACAAACATAAAGTCTAGAGTTTAATCTTTAGCACCTCATAGTCATAACCGTTGAATAAGTCATGTGTGTCTCCCATATTATGGAAAGTCAGTCGATTATGAGCCTAGGGGGGGAGCTAGGATTTAATGTTTAAGGAGGCCGACTTTGTTGTAAAATAAAACTAAAGTTAGAAGTTTCAGTATTGATTCTATAGCCTATAGGTCTCGTCATAGATGTAATTTGAGCGTTATGAAAACTTTGTCTCTTGGCTTAAAGAAACTAGATAGTTTTTTTTCTTATTTTGTTGATGATATAACTTAGAATCTATGTATGGGTAAAACTTTTGTATATTTGTAACTAATGTGACTTAAAACATTGTATATGTGCCAAAAGGTAATAATAATATCGAGATTTTTAATTCATATAAAAAATGTAACATACAGTGTTACATATCATGATGTACTAATCTAATATTTAAAATGATAAATTTTGAAAAAACATAAACAAGACCGTTGAATTTTATAGAGCGATGCTCATTAATCTAGGATCAAGTTGAAGACGAAATAAAATAAGAACCAAAAATGAAGTATTGAAATATAAATACGGAATTTTTATAATATAATTGAGGTATTTAATTTGCAAGTTGTAACTATGGAATTTATGCTTTTTTACAATGTCTTTTCTTTTTATTTAAGCCAAGTAAAGGGAGCTTTTTTGCAAAATCTTATGAAACATTAGGCTTAAGTCCAATTACCATTCAACAATGTTTTAAAAATCGGGTTTTTAATCGATCCGGTCGAGTCATCGGGCACCGGTTCGACCGTCTGGTCAACCCGATTTTTCATTTATTACTCCGTATTATTTTATTTTTTCCGACCAGTCAACCGGCTCGGTCACCGGGTCAACCGGTTTCCGTGAGGTCAACCCGGTTTTTATTAAAAAAATTGAAAAAAACCAAACCCGGTCGGGTTTCAAGACCCGGGTTGACTCGGGTCACTCAAAACCCGACGGGTCTAACCCCCGGTTTTAGAAACCCGGGTTTTTTGACCCGTTGTTGTGGCCAGGCACCGGTCCAACCGGTTGAACCGGCCGAGACAACCCGTGTTTGAAAACGTTGCCAATGAAGTAGTTAGACAGGTTGAGAAAGGCCCAACACCCACCTGTCCCCCTCCCTCCGCCCTGTATGAGTCGTAGGTGTTAGCGGTTGTAACATTTTGCACATAACACATAGCCATAAGTTTCTCTGCTATTATTATCACCAAATTTTACCAAACATTTTTTTTTTTTCTTTTTTTACTTTTCTTGCTTAATATAAGGCTTATGCAAGAACAAAATATGTTTCAATATCATTCTTATTGAGCTAAATATAGAAATTAAGAATGGGTTATTAGCATAAAAATGCATCATACTTGTCACTTTTGGCCATTGTATGTTGTGTACTTTTTTTTCTCAACCTGACACAAACTTTTTAAAATCGTGCTATTGTGTGTACTTTGTGACCATTTTACCCTTACTTTTTTCAAATTTTGAAGGGTAAAATGGTCATTTTCATGGCTGAAATAGTTGCAAAGTACACACAATAGCACGAATTCAAAAGGTTAGTGTCAAAATGAGAAAAACAAAAATACGCAACATATAATTACAAAAAGTGGCAAGTATAATACATTTTTATGCTAAAAACCCATTAAGAATCGATATCTGTTTTACAAAATTTAATTTCACAAAGACGGAAAAGAGTTCATCTATAACAATCATGCATGCATGTATATATATATATATATATCATGCAAAATCTTTTATAAACAGAATACTGTAACAAACTAACAACCATGTCAACCACCACAAACAACCACCAATCACCACCACCAACCACCGTTAACCACCACCGCTCCGAAGAATCCGACACCACGAATAAGCGACGAAAAGTAGGCCGTCCTCCCGGATCAAAAAACAAAAAACCATCCATTTTCGACATGCAACAACCTGAACAAGTTATGTCACCTTATTTCATTAAAGTTTCTCATGGTTTAGATATAGTTACTTCTGTTACAACTTTTTGTAACGAACGTGATACGGGTCTTTGTCTGTTATATGGGTCGGGTAAAGTTTCTAACGTGTCGTTCAAGATAGGTGATACTGTAAATGGTCATATCGTGCGCTATAAAGGTTGCTATGAGTTGTTGTCGATTTCTGCCACTGTGCTTCCGCCTTCTTCCGCCATGCTGACAATACTTTCTAATAATAGTAAGCTTCTCTTTTAGTTAGTATAAGTGTATAAAGATGTTAAGTTTTGCATCGTTAAAGATGGAAATAATTTATAAATTTCAATGCTTTGTATCATCAAGATTGATTTTTGGAGTCGCGTATAACAAATTAGTTAAGATTTTTACGTTATTGTGATTAGTATATAGTACATTTTATGAGTAACTAATTTGAGAATCTTTGTTGTTTTTTCGCAGATTTTCTTGAGAAATTTGTCATATCAATAGCAGCAGGTCCAGGAGGACAAATACTTGGTGGGGTCGTTGAGGGGCCCCTAATCGCGGCAGGAACAGTTTACATCGTAGCAGCATCTTTTAACAACCCGTCCTACCACAGGTTAACAATGGAAGATAAAAAAGAAGGCGAGGATAATGCAAGGCATTCGGGTGGTGGTGGGACTAATTCTGGAGGCAGAGTGCAATCTCCAAAATCAGGTGACGGAGATTATAGAAAGAACCATGATGCAGTACTATCTTTGTCTGCTGCAATGTCCTTACCAATGTATAGCAGCTACAAGCCCGGTGACATCATATGGACACTACCACTTTATTGAATTGAAGAAAAATGTTGATGATTCTTTCATGGAGCCACCGAGCCGTTTAATGGATTCTTCATGAGCATGGATTTGATAATCATTTGGTAGATTAGTCACTCTTTGTTAATAGTTCGGTTAGTTTGATGTTGTTGGCATTTGACAAGTTTTAGTAGCTACTTTGTGACTTTAGATCAGCATGTTTTTTCTTGTTAACAGTAGATGCTGTAACTAAATGAATGTGCATCAACTTACTAGTTACAGATTTACTTGATAGAACGTAAATTCGAACAGTCTATAATCATACGAAAATAGAATAAAAAACGATTTAGATAAAATGCATTTACTCGGCAATCTTATATTAAAACTGCTATAAACCGAAGCTAATAAATCTACAAATTAGTGACAACTTAAACCAAGCTTATATCAATTTGTAGATTATGTCGGTTAATATACACTTGATATCAAAACAGCTTTTTAATATAAGCAAATAAGCCGAATAGCCAAATGCGAGTCTTTAGCTATACTTGATTATACAAAATCTACAAACTTGTTATTTATACTTAACCGGCCAGTAGGCAAGTGTTACCATAAACCTAAAATTAAAACAAAATAACAAAATTTCTCTTTTGAACTTGAATAGTAATATATTTGAAAATACAACAGTCATAATCAAATTTGCCATTCAAAAGGGGGTTGCGGCACAGCTTGTTGCCCGTTTGCCTGCCATCTTATTGTAATCCGTTATAAAAGTTCTAATGAAGGTGATCACATATATAATAAGATCGATCATCCATTTAAGTTAAATTTGTAACACTGAACTCAATGATCAAAATTATTCAATTAAGTGGTCCTCAATCTCAAAAAAATATATATATATTAATAAATAAATAAATAAAAAAAATAATCAAAAGAAACCTGCGACATAAAGCGTTTTGTTCATTTACAATAAGTAATATGAAGATTTGAAGAGTCGATAACTCTTAAGACACACTTTAGTATGATGGTGTCTCTCTGCTATGGAATGAACTTCTCTGTTGGATTGTTCAGGCTAGTATCCACTTGAAGGAGGATTCAGACCCTTCCGTTAAAAAGCACAGCGTGAGGAAGTTAAACCCATGGCCTTCAAAGTATTACCGTTTAAAGGATAACATTGTATATTTGCATATCTTCATACAAAGTGTGGGCGACACCATTGTACATGTTTAAAGGATAACATTATGGTTGTATTTACAGGCGCTAGAAAGTATTGCGTTCAACTTCTTCTGGGAAGTCTATTGGATTATTTCTTCAGATTATCGTTTCCAAAAACTCAAATTAAAGAAACCAGCTTGAACATTTAAGTAAAATGCATTTACTCGGCAATCTTTTATTAAAAGTGCTATAAACCGAAGCTAATAAATCTACAAATTAGTGACAACTTAAACCAAGCTTATATCAACTTGTAGATCATATGGTGTTGTTACTTTGTGTTTCAAAAAAGAAACAAACTCACAAAACAAAAGACAAATTTAGAAAATTGTTATATACTATTTAGATAAAGAATATAAATTATTACTTGCATCAAGTAATATACATATATCCTCATAATGTGTATCTAATTGGGTTACCTTCCATTATATAGCAAGCTATTCTATGTACACATGGACTCAATAGTCGATGTGGGATAAAATCCTTTTCTTTTGTCTTCTTTGTGTTTTTTTCATCAAAAAAACACTAGCAATAACATAATCTAATTTGCAAACTATTCAATCTTTACAAACTATGGATAGTATTGCATACTATTCATTTTTACTATATCTTGTCACATAAAAGTTAGTAACTAATTTGTAGATTATGTCGTTTTTCACAAATTTTATTACGAAGTTTGTCATATCAATGACAGCGGGGTCTCGGAGGACAAATATTGGTTGGGTCGTAGAGGGGCCATCAATTGCTTCAGGGACAGTTACATTATGGTTTAACAACCCGTCCCACCACTGATTTCCAACAGAAGATGAAAAAGAAGACGAGGATAATGCAAGGCATTCGGGTGGTGGCGGGACTAGTTTTGGAGGCAAAGGGCAATCTCCAAAACCAGTGGCAGAGTTTATGGACGCAAATCATGATGCACTCCCCTCGACATCACCACCTTCATTGTCTTCAATGTTCTTACCAATGTATAGCTGCCACACGCCTAGTGACGTCATATGGTCAACTATACCACAACAAGCTCAGACATATTCACCACTTCATTGAAGAAATTTGTTGATTCTTTCCTATAGCTAGTCAAGGATCTTCATTAGCATGGATTTTATTATCATTCTTTGTTGAAAGTTTAGTTAATTTTATGTTTTTGACAAGTTTTCATATATAGCTACTTCTAGACTTTAGAGCATGGATTGTTTATGACAGTAGAAGTTTTAGTAATGTGAAAACGATAGATATATGATGTTACAAACTGAAGGTCCGAAAGAGCATCAATTCACTTGTAACAGATTTACTCGATATAATTTGACCAATTTTGTTTCATTCGAGATTTTGAGCACATAAGTGTACGTTGATCTGTGTTCGAAAGTTACCATCCTATATTAGTGAAGTTACATAATGACAAATGAGTACTAAGATTAAATGGAACATGTACAATATGGTTTCTGGAACATTATTAATAGATGATAGTTTTGCTGAAAACATATAATATTGTCAAAGTTAAAGTGAAGTTTTCCTAGTAAAATGAGGGGTGCTTTAGCTAAGCTTTAGTTATAACATTAGGCTATTAGCTGAGCTCGAGCTTTGAAATCAAGAATCGTGACAATCCAAACTCAAACTCCATTTCGACCACAAACACATCTTTTTTTCATTTCATGAGTCAAGCTCAATATCAACTCGGGACCTTTACACTCCCGATTCTTGAATATACAAAACCAATATTTTACCAATACAAGAATTTTAACTTTTGGTGCTCCGCTAAACAACAAAATAATCGCTTTTCTACCTTTGACATGGACTATTATTAGCGATGACTTTCACCGTCACTATAGATTTCTTATTTGGCCCGGCCAAATACTCGGTTCTAGGTTGGACTAGGGTGGCAATTTTCGACACGACACGATAAACGACACGAACCCGACACTAAGTTAAACAGGTTTGGGTCAAAAGTGGGTCAACCCGTCTAACCCGTTTAATAACCGGGTCGTGTTTGGGTTGAGTAAGTATTAAACAGGTCAACCCGTGAACCCGTTTAAATATATAAGATCTTAAAAATAAAATATATAACCTGGTTTTTTGTTGGACGTGGATTAAATATATTTTCTTATTTACTTAGTATGAAAGAATTATAATTTTATACATTAGATATCATGAAAATTGACGCTTGTAATTCACAAAATTGTCGCATAGTTATTTGTATGTTATTTTTATCATGTTTTAGATCTTTATATCATTTTTGCGTTTAAACTAGTTAAATCGACAAACCATTCACTGCTTGACCTATTTACTTAAATGGGTCACAAATGGGTTATACGTGTTATGCAGGTCTGAGTTAGGTTTGAGTTTCTTGACACGATTAATTAATGGGTCGTGTTTGGGTAAAAACTATATTAACCCGCCAACACGTGAACCCGAATAGGTTAACACGAACACGACTCGATTGCCACCCCTAGGTTGGACCGCTTGAATTGATATATTTTTATAAGTTTAATGTATGGGTAATATGAAATTCATGTCTTGATATTATAGCATTTACAATATATCAAGTCTTTAAAAATTTGATGCATTTAATGCAAATCACATTTAATGACTAAAGCTTTTACAAAAGACTTAAGATTTATTAAGCTTTTGTAAAAAGTTTTTCAAAAAGTTTTTGTTGCAATGCAAATAACCTTTTAAAAAAGCTTTTTGAAATAATAAAAAGTCTTTCACATCTTTAACCATTAACCATTATGGATTCACATATTGACCAAATTAGTTTATATTATCATAAATAGCTTTATAAACTTTTTTAAAAACTCACTTTATATTTTTCATAAATAGCTTTATTAACTTTTTTAGATAGTTTTAACAATCATAAAATTTGTCTTTTGGCAAAATTCCTTTGCGTTTAAAAACACAAGTTTTTGTGTTGAAAAACACAAAAAAACTCCACCAAAGACAAATTTGAAAAATTGTTAACTACTATTAAGAGCATAAAATATTTATCTATATAAATATAAATATTTTTATTTGATGTCGTCATAGTGTTTGGCTCACCATGACCTTCCAATGTATAGTAAGCTGTCTAATGTGCACATGGACTCAATAGTCGATGTGGGATAAAATCTTTTCTTTTGTCTTCTTTGTGTTGTGTTTTACTATGTATTGTTCAATAAAAAGTTGTAACTAATTTATAGATTACGTCGTTTTTCACAAATTTTCTTTCGAAGTTTGTCATATTAATACTATTCCAGAGGACAAATATTTGGTGGCGTCTTTGAGGGGCACGATTTGCTTCAGGAACAATTTACACCATCACAACGTCGTTTAACAACCCGTCCTACCACAAGTTACCGGTGGAAGATGAAAAGAAGGCGGGATAATGCAAGGCATTCGGTCTTTGGTGGGACTAATCTTCGCATTCTGGTAGAGGGTTGGTTTCATAAGCAAAATGGCAATCTCCGAAGCAAAAGTGGCGGAGATTATCGACCCAAGTATGATGCAACCCCCCAACAACGCCACCTTCGTCGTCTGCAATGTTCTTACCTTGTATAGCTGCCACACGCCTAGTGACATTATATGGTCAACTACACCACAACAAGTTCATACATATTCGCCATTTTATCGAAGAAACTTGTTGATTTTTTCTTAGAGCAAGTTAAGGGATCTCCAGTAGCTATACTTTGTGACTTTAAAGCATGTGTCTTTTAGTAACTGTAGAAGTATTAATTGTATAAATTGTGCAATTAGTAATAAGAACTTTGAGGCTTCTTACAAGTTTTTGTTGTTTAAATTGAAGATGACTATATAAAAAAGCTTATGAAAGTCCAAAAAAACAATCAAGATGAACTCGCTTTGATGTATGACAGATTTATGAAAACATATTCTATCGTCAGCCTTGTCGTCTTGAACTATTGATTATGAAGTTCTTTTTTCATTTCATAGAGGCTATATAGCACACTGAACAACCAAATGTGTAGTATAGGGGGTGTTTGGATTTACATCTGGGATTGATTATAAGAAGTCATGCACGTAAGCCACAAACTCACTTACTCGCAAATTCTCGACAAGTCCTCCAAAACACCTTTCAAACATTTCATAGTCATACAAATATATAAACAAATTAAACAAACATATTAAAACGATCATCGCCATATTAGGGTACCTTTCCATATCCATATCCATGACATGAAGGCTCGTCAAGCTATCGAGCCGAAAGCAAACCAAATATTGTAGAATCAAGCTTCGCCAAAGTTCGACCATAATCAACTCGTCTACACACCACTTTGAATCGACCCGGATTGATAGATTAATTATAATGTATTTATTTGACAACCTAAGCTCAAGTGTAACTGTCCTATCAAAATGAGCTAACCTCTATTGTTGCACCACTTTTATGATATAACGGCTTTTTACCTGCTTGATGCAAACATTTACTATAACATTCGGTTAATGTTATCGTAACTTGTTAAATTTTGGGTTGGTAATCTGTGGCAAACATATCATTCTATCAATTACTAATGGCTTTCAAGTTGTGGCTTATTGCAGGAGTAATTACAGGGGTTTAACCTGGACAAAAGATTAAAGATTTAAAGTTCCAAGAATCTCATTTCTGCTGAAGCCTTTCTTCGTTTCTGCTGATGAGTCACTGCTAGCCGTTAGAGGGGTCTTAGTGAAACTTAATCTCCTATTTAATAAGTCCTCTTATCTAGGGTTAGACACTTGAGTGTGCAGTCTTTTGTATCACTCTCTTCTCACCTTTCTGATCATTTCACTGATCTTGTCTTATCTTTACATTTACATGATTATTGTCTCATTGACATTAATCTAATCTTGTAACATTTGGATACTATTGTAAACTTAATCTAAGCTGACTATTGCAGCTTAGATCTGAATAAAGGTTATATTGTTCATCTTGTGTTGCCTATACTTTCGTACATGGTATCAGAGCTTCAGGCTCATTGATTCTCTTCGGCAACTATTGGTGGTTTGGGGTTATTGCTATTGGCGTAATCATTGGTTATCTTCTACTTACAGTTAGCCCTAGACTAAGTGAATCTAGGGTAATTGTGATTTGCTCTTCCGCTGCATATTTCTCTGTAAGTCTATATCTTGTCTCTTCTTCAAACATACAGTACTTAAGTCTTTGTGGGTGCAAACGGGTAGACTAACATCTTGATCTGCCACCTTTGAGTGGTACAAATACCTGCTCTGGTTTACCCTAGTCCACAGGCTTGGTGCTTATTGTTTCTTAAATTCAAAGTCTTATTTATCTATCTATTTGGTCTTATTATTATCTCTGTCTGTTTTATTTGTATGTCTTACTGTCTTTATTATGGTTGCTGGTGATACTGCTGGTGGTGGTGGTTCCACTGAGAAAAGCTTATCCTTTGGGGATGCTTTGTACTTACACCTAATAACACTAATGGGACTCCCATTATTTCTATCAAACTCACGGAACCGAAAATTATAAAATATGGAATATGGCCATGACCTTTGCCTTAAGGAACCATAATAAGTTAGGGTTTATTGATGGTACTTGCATAAGAAGCGATTCAAACCCTAATCTTGCTAATCAATGGGACACTTGTAATTTGTTGTGGTTACTTGGATTCTTAATTCTCTCATACGAATTATTTCTTTGGGGCTATCTATACCAAAGCGCTTATGAAATGTGAAATGATCTTAAAGATACTTATGATAAGGTTGATGGTTCACTATTTTCAATTTGCATAAAATATAAACTCTCTTAGTCAAAGTGGGTCCTCTCTTTGATTACTACAACAATCTTAACTCTTTATGGAAACAATTTGATTGTATGATTAGCTTGCCTCCTTGCACTTGTGAGGTCGCAAAACATTTTGAAAAACATAATCGACTAATCAAGTTAATGCAATTTCTTATGGGTCTTGATGACTCCTATGTTCCCATCGAAGCAATATTTTAACGAGACCCTTTACCTAATGTCAAAGCTGCTTTCTCTGTTGTCTCGGAGAAGAGTCTCACGAAATGTATCATCGGGAATAGCTCGCTATACCCAATGCTACGACTTTTCTTTGCAAAAACTTCGATGGTGGAAAATTTTTGATAACAAAAGAAGTTTTAACAACAAAGTTTATGGTCTTAATCTTGTATGACTCTAATAGCAGAGGACCAAACATGAACCTCAAATGTACCAATTGCAAAAACACGGTCACACCATTGATAGATGTTATGATCTTGTTGGCTATCTGCTTGGATATGCTAAGAGAAATTTTAATGGAAACCTTTCGGCGATAACAATGTTTCTGCTGAAACCAATCTTGTCGCGATAATAGTGCGGCAACTCTCCTGTCTCCCTGTCTAATGAGCGACTCTCAAGACTTATGAGTCTTCTCAATGACAACAATGTGTCATCTGCTAATGCCAACTTGGCGGTAAAAATTTTCGGGAACCTTCTTTAATGGCGGTGTCAAGTTTAATATAAACTTCAACAAGTTTTTAACAACAACACTAAGACATTATCCGGAAACATCGGTCTTGGTTGGATTGTTGATTACGGTGCAAATCGACTCATATTTGTGTTGAAAAATTTTTAATCAATGTTGTTAACATTTCAAATCTTGGCTTAACTGTTGGACATCCCAACGGTACTCGAGCCTTAATTACAAAATTGGTGATTTAAAGATCAATAATGATCTAACTCTTTTGATGTACTTGTTGTTCCCGAGTACAATGTTAGTTGTTGTCTGTTCATAAAATTGCTAGAGACAATAAGATGTTTGTCGGGTTTAATGAATCTAATTGCTATATCTGATTTACATCAAAAAGGATTGTGGGGATTGGTAAACAACACAATGGGTTATATATGTTTGATATTGATTCTTCATGTAAGATTATTTCTAATAATTGCATATCGATTGTCATGTTTCAAAAACCTTTGGCATCAAAGACTTGGTCATCCCTCGACTGCAAGTCCTACACATACTTAAACCCACTCTTAAATTTGATAGTACATCCAAAGCGATCATCTCGTGATACTTGTAATAAAGCTAAACAAACCAGGGAACCATTCCTCTAAGTGAACATAAATCAACTAAAATTGGTCAACATGTCCATCTTGATGTATGGGGACCATATAAAATCACTAGCAGAGATGGTTACAAATATTTTTTTGCGTTGTTGATAACTATTCCGAGCGGTGTGGGTTTATATGCTTAAGGGAAGGATGATGTTTATGTTTCCATTGTTAACTTTACTCACATGCTATCAAATCAATTTGAACACAATGTCAAGATCTTTAAAAGTGACAATGGGACGAATTTGTCAATAATAAACTTCAACATTTTTCCATGAAAAGGAATTTTACATCAAACCTCTTGTGTTTATACACCACAACAAAATGGTATTGAGAATGGAAACATAGGCATCTCCTTAATGTAGCTAGATCCTCATGTTTCGGGGAATTACCTCTAAATCTTTGGTGCGAATGTGTTCTAACTGCGCCTATGTCATAAGCAGGTTGCCTCTTGATTCTGTCTGAAAGTCCCGTTCTTCCTTGTGTATGGGCATGACCCTTCACTCTCTCTCCTTAGAGTCTTTGGTCGCTTATGCTATGCCACCATTCTCAACATCTCGATAAATTTGGTAGTAGGTCCGAAAAAGTGTCTTTATTGGTTACTCAAATGAGAAGAAAGGCTATAAACTCTTGAGCCTTGAAACAAAAATATTTTTACTCGGAGATGTCAAATTTTATGAAAGCTGTTTTCCTTCAAAATGAAAATTATGTGTCAAAACCTTTTGTTGAAACCTTTGTACCAAAAGATTTAAATCACAAAATTTCTTTGACTCACAAATAAGTCCCAATGATGACGGAGAGTGACATCCTATGATGATGGCACGGTGGTAAGTCATCCTACTAGGATTGACGAACCGGTTGCAACATCTATAAATGATAATACACACCACGAGGGCAATATATCACATGATTCACATTCTGCGATGCGGTTTCGATCCTGGCGATGCGGTTTCGATCCTGGCGATACTACACCGATTATCTTTGAACAAGAAAGAGGCTTGCCGACCATTCTCGCTAGAAGGTCAACGAGTTTCCAAGTTGCCCGATAATCTTAATGACTTTATTATAGAGGAAAAGTCAAATATGGTGTTGAAAAGGTTGTTAATTACTCCAACCTTAACAAAGATAATTCTTGCTTTGCATCTAGTCTTAATAAAAGTATTGAACCTACATGCTATTAAGAAGCTATCCATGATAGTAATTGGGTTGATGCTATGAATTACGAAATTGAGGCCTTAAATGAAAACCATGCTTGGGATATAAGCGATCTACCTCCTAATAGAATTCCTATTGGCTACAAATGGATATTTAAAATCAAATATAAAGCCAATGGTGAAGTTGATAGATACAAGGCTAGACTAGTTGTTAAAGGCTATAACCAAAGGGAAGGAATAGACTAAGATGAAACCTTTTCTCTGTTGTAAAAATGTCTCTTGTCGGATGTCTTATTGCCTTAGCCGTAAAAACAAATGGCCTCTTTTTCAACTTGATGTTAATAATGCCTTCTTGTATGGAGATCTTGATGAGGATATCTATATGACCATCCCAAGGGTTTCGTAATGAGAACAATAAGAATAAAGTCGTAAACTTGTCAAATCCTATATGGCTTAAAACAAGCTCCCGAAATGGAATAAAAACTTGTCGGTGTTTTAAAAGAAAATAACTTTGTTCAATCATTAATGATCACTCTTTGTTCACCAAAGCAGAGAATAACAAGTTTATTGCTCGCTTGTTTATGTGGATGATATTGTCCTTCTTGGAAATTGAACCGATGAGATAAACCGATTCAAAGAGTTCCTAAAACAAAGTTTCATATTAAAGACTTGGGAAATCTAAAATACTTTCTTGGCATTGAGGTTCTAAAAGCGGGAATGACATTTGTCTCTCCCAAAGAAAATATTGTCTTGAACTCCTCAAACAATTTGGTCTCCTTGGGTGCAAACTGTGTCCACTCCTATGGAACCCAACTTTATCCTTCCATACATTCCCACTGCCGATGACCTTTGCTTGTCAACATCATCGGTTATCGAAGTCACTTGGGAAACTTATCTATCTCACCCATACTAGACGACATCTCATACTCGGTTCATTGTGCGGCACAATATATGCATTCTCCTTTAAAGTCTCATCCGGAATGTGCCTCAATGTTCGAGATATCTAAAAGGAGCTCCGGAAAAGGTCGAGGTACAATTTCAAGAACTCGAAAATCATCTTGAAGGATATAGTGATGTTGATTGGGCCAAATGCAAGAAAACCGGAAAATCATCACATGTTATTGTGTTTTCTTTAATAATTGTTTAATCTCATGGAAAAGTAAAAACCAAACACTCTTTCAAAATCTTCCACGAGCGAATATAGATCTATGTCTCTGCTGCTGTGAAATCATTTGGATTCAAAAATCCTAAAAGACCTAAAAGTTGATATCAATCTTCTGTTGATCTTTTTGTGATAACAAATCGCTTTACAACTTCTTGTCAACCTGTTTTCCATGAAAGATCAAAACACTTTGAAATTGATGTTCACTTCATCGGGAAAAAATTGCTAGAGGTGTTATAAATGCTAAAAGATTGGCTCTTCAAACCAAAGCTGCAGACATACTCACAAAGAACCTCCTGTCTATCGGCATAAAATTTTGTGTGAAAAATTGATATTGTTTGATATGTTTGCTCATCAGATTAAGGGGGAATGTTAAATTTTGGGTTGGTAATCTGTGGCAAACATATCATTCTATCAATTACTAATGGCTTTCAAGTTGTAGCTTATTGCAGGAGTAATTACAGGGGTTTAACCTGGACAAAAGATTAAAGATTTAAAGTTCCAAGAATCTCATTTCTGCTAAAGCCTTTCTTCGTTTCTGCTGATGAGTCACTGCTAGCCGTTAGAGGGGTCTTAGTGAAACTTAATCTCCTATTTAATAAGTCCCCTTATCTAGGGTTAGACACTTGAGTGTGCAGTCTTGTGTATCACTCTCTTCTCACCTTTCTGATCATTTCACTGATCTTGTCTTATCTTTACATTTACATGATTATTGTCTCATTGACATTAATCTAATCTTGTAACATTTGGATACTATTGTAAACTTAATCTAAGCTGACTATTGCAACTTAGATCTGAATAAAGGTTATATTGTTCATCTTGTGTTGCCTATACTTTCGTACATAACTTATAAATGTCGAATATATTAGATATCTTTGATAACTTGTTATGTATGAGGAATAAAATGTAATTTATTATAATTTATAAGAAAGGCAACTGGAATGTAATATAGTGACACTACAATGATAGTTTACTTTCTACATCATGTTATATAGTCACACTACAATGATAGTTTACTTTTTACATCATGTTATTGATTATCTGGTTCGACTAGATTAAATGTTTAAAACAGTTAACCATGACATGAACTGCGGGTAACCACTCATTTGAGTATCCACCTAGTATGGTTCGATTTCGAGTAGGGATGAGCACAGTATCGGTCCCGTACCGATCCCCTACCGAATTAGTAGTACCGATTTTTCCCCGAGCATAAATTAGTGGTACCGGTACCGGGAAATCGGGTTTTCCCTGCTTTTTTCGGGAATTTTCCGATTTGGTATCGGTCCAGTACCGAATTAGTGGTCCCGATTTTTTTTTCCACCTTATTTCGTAGTCTTGATACCGTACCGTATTTCAAAAATCGGTACCGTTTCGGTACGGTACCGATACGGTTCCGGTTCGATTTCGGGATTTGGTTCGAAATGCTCATCCCTAATTTCGAGTAATAAAGCGGACTACCCGACCATGAAAGATAGTTTAAATTTTACAAGTGAACGAACGAAATCACCACACAAACACCCTTATGTAATTACAATAATTTTTTCTATTAGTACATCTCAAGGTTGTTTGTTTTCTTTCCGATTTATACAGACAAATCAATTTAAGAAGGTGATTTGCACACTTCAGATTTTGATTTGCGCACTCCAATCTTTGCAGTAAACAGTTGTATATATAATACCGTATCTATACTATATTATAATAGATTTAAGACTTCTTATAAAAGGAAGTCTTAAAAATATAAGCCTACACATGTTATTATAATTAGTAAGTCATATAATTAAGAAAAAAAGTACAATGTACAACACTTTAATGCACATAATTTTCAGACGTACAAGACAAGAAGCATAACGTACACCACTTTAATGCACATATTAAAAAAAAAAAAACACCACATTAATGCTATTTAATATAGTCAATTAATTAACTGATCAATAAATACAATTAATACATTTATTAAAATACCACTAACATAATAAATACAAATTATCAAGCATATTGTACAACCAAATTAAACATAATTCTACATTAAATGTCACTAATACAAAAAATATTATACAAATAACATTCAAGCCCGAATGAGCAACAAGCCAAATGGGCTTGAGCCCGAAGTAGCGAGGCAAATGGGCTCGAGCCGAACGAGCATGTGCTAAACGAAATTCTTGAAATCCTTAAATTTATGTAAAAAAGAGCATAATAAACTAAAATAAATGATTCACTTGAAAATTTTATTTCAGGGTACCTGCCGCCGCAACGCGCGGGTACCCTGCATTAAATGTCAATAATACAAATAATAAAGCACATTATACAAATATTAAAGCCCGAATGGGCAACGGGCAAAATGGGTTTGAGCCCGAACATGCGCGGGCCAAACGGGGGGCTCGAACCGGAACGGGCACAGGCCAATGGGCTCGAGCCCGAACGGGCACGGGCCAACGGGCTCGAGCCCGAGCTAAATGAAATTCTTGATATCCGTAAATTTATTGTCAAAAAAAACATAATAAACTAATATACATTATTCACCGGAAAATTTATTTCAATGTACCCGCCGCCGCAACGCGCAGATACATTTCGAGGTACCGGCCGCCGCAACGCCCAGATACCCTGCTATATAATACAGGATGCTTACTGTAGTTGCACATTTAAATGTTCTAATCAAATTTTAAAATGTGCAAATCACCCCATCAAATTAATATTTTCCATAAATACCTGTACTAGGCTTTCTTAAATACTTTATTGTTTTATTGTAATGTTCCAAGGATTATATAAAAATGATTCCAATTCATCTACTTGTTTTATGATTACATAAACATAAAACAAAAAGATGAAATAGAGACCAGTTTTAAATATTGTTAAAACTAATTAGATTTGGCTCGAAAAACCAAATGATTGAAATAGACTAATTCCAAAATGTATTGTCTATCTAAGTGCTCCTGGACCTTCCTATTTGTAGCAAGACATCTAATGTAAACATTGATGCTATAACCGATGTGGGATAATATCACTTCTGTAGTTTTCGTTGTGTTATTTTCATCAAAAAACACTAGCAATAACATAATCTTATTATTTATCTTTGCAAACTATAGATACTATTCTTTTTTTACTTTGTCTAGTTCTATAAAAAGTTGTAACTAATTTGCAGATTATGTCATTTTTCACAAATTTTCATGTGACGTCATACGGTCAACTATCAGGGACGGACCCACATGGGAGCCGGGTGTGGCACGGGCCACACCCAATTTTAGGTCACGAAGTGTAAACTTTTTATAAAAGATGTCTTTTCTGGGCTCGTGCGACACCCAATTTTTACCTAATAAATTCTTTATCGAGCAACTTTAGTACTCATAGTCATAAAAAAAAAAAAAAAAATTGTGCAACACCGGCTCAAAAATCCTGGGTCCGTCCCTGTCAACTATACCACAACAAGCTCAGACATATTCACCACTTCAGAAATATCATTCTTTGTTGAAAGTTTAGTTACTTTTATGTTTTTGACAAGTTTTCATATATAGCTACTTCTAGACTTTAGAGCATGGATTGTTTATGACAGTAGAAGTTTTAGTAATGTGAAAACGATAGATATATGATGTTACAAACTGAAGGTCCAAAAGAGCATCAATTCACTTGTAACAGATTTACCTGATAGAATTTGAGCAATTTTGTTTCATTCGAGATTTTGAGCACATAAGTGTACGTTGATCTGTGTTTGAAAGTTACCATCCTATATCACTGAAGTTACAGAATGACAAATGAGTACTAAGATTAAATGGAACATGTACAAGATGGTTTTGGAACATTATTAATAGATGATAGTTTTGCTGAAAACATATAATATTGTCAAAGTTAAAGTGAAGTTTTCCTAGCAAAATGAGGGGTGCTTTAGCTAAGCTTTAGTTAGTATAAGCTCTATACTTATAAAATTATAACATTAGGCTATTAGCTGAGCTCGAGCTTTGAAATCGAGAATCGTGACAATCCAAACTCAAACTCCATTTCGACCACAAGCACATCTTTTTTTCATTTCATGAGTCAAGCTCAATATCAACTCGGGACCTTTACACTCTCGATTCTTGAATATACAAAACCAATATTTTACCAATACAAGAATTTTAACTTTTGGTGCTCCGCTAAACAACAAAATAATCGCTTTTCTACCTTTGACATGGACTATTATTAGCGATGACTTTCACCGTCACTATAGATTTCTTATTTGGCCCGGCCAAATACTCGGTTCTAGGTTGGACTAGGGTGGCAATTTTCGACACGACATGATAAATGACACGAACCCGACACGAAGTTAAACAGGTTTGGGTTGAGGACAAATAGGTTTGGGTCAAAAACGGGTCAACCCGTTTAATAAACGGGTCGTGTTTGGGTTGAGTAAGTATTAAACAGGTCAACCCATGAACCCGTTTAAATATATAAGATCTTAAAAATAAAATATATAACCTGGTTTTTTGTTGGATGTGGATTAAATGTATTTTGTTATTTACTTAGTATGGAAGAATTATAATTTTATACACTAGATATCATGAAAATTAACGCTTGTAATTCAGAAAATTGTCGCATAGTTATTTGTATGTTATTCTTATCATGTTTTAGATCTTTATATCATTTTTGCGTTTAAACTAGTTAAATCGACAAACCATTCACTGCTTGACTTATTTACTTAAATGGGTTAAATGGGTCACAAATGAGTTATACGTGTTATGCAGGTCTGGGTTAGGGTTGAGTTTCTTGACACGATTAATAAATGGGTCGTGTTTGGGTAAAAGCTATATTAACCCGCCAACACGTGAACCCGAATAGGTTAACACGAACACGACTCGATTGCCACCCCTAGGTTGGACCGCTTGAATTGATATATTTTTATAAGTTTAATGTAGGGTAATATGAAATTCATGCCTTGATATTACAGCATCTACAATATATCAAGTCATTAAAATTTTGATGCATTTAATGCAAATCACATTTAATGACTAAAGCTTTTACAAAAGACTTAAGATTTAGGGTTAATTCCATATATACCCAATTTAAACTCTTAAATGTCATATTTGTCCAACTAAAAATCATAATGTCAAATATATCCAATTTTAACATCATAATTGTCATATCTACCCATTCTATTACTAAATTAGTTAAAACAAAGTTTACATAAGTAAATACCTATTATACCCTTAATCAAACATAAAGTTTCTATTAGACACCATTGGGACCAAACAAAACCACTACTGACTGAAGCCAAACAAAAACACGAGGAACTATGTCTAACTCGATTATGACTTCTGCAAATTCTTTTCCGTACTTTTTTTGTGTTAAGAACAGAAGAAATTCTCTATTAAACAACAAGAACCATTGAATAATAGAATAAATAAATAAGCATCATGCTTCGGCAACAGTCTACAATTAAAATAGCCGTGTATGTAGATTAGAAACCATTTACATACAATTAATGTCAAATGTAGGGTCATGTGTAACAAGTATTCCACTACGTAGATTAGTAACCATTTATATACATGTCTCTTTTCCACCGAGATGAAGATAAATAAAAAAGGACCATATGATTTTATAACTAATTAAAGAAAGGCGAGAATACTTGTCCCAAATTAAAAAGGGTAAATTAGTCAAAATAGTTTGTATTGATCATTATTAAGATTGTTAAAATGATTAAATTTGTATTGTGGACAAATATGACTAATTTTGTATTTAAATTGGGTATATATGTAATTATAACTTTTGATTTCGGATACCCGCATATCAGGTTACAAGCCTAGTAGAGTTTGGTTTCGGGTAGTAAAGCGAACTACCCACCCCTAATAGATAGTTTAAAATTTACCCGCCCTTGATAAATTTCTCAAAAATTAACAACTAATTAAACCGAGTCGCCTCGCAACACCCCTAGCATGTGATTATGGGTATGTTTGGCACGGAGCGGTGTGAAGATTTTTGGAGCGATGAGCATTTTGATTTTTACTAGTCGTTTGGCAAAGGAGCGGTTAACTTCCTATTTTTTAGGAATGCTCAATTTTCCAATGCTTGTTTAAAAAGCTGTGAGCGGTGAGCACTGAGTTGCACAACTACTGTTCATAGCTCACTACTACAACTCACAGCTAATTTTGCCAAACTAATAGTAAAACATCATCAAAAGTATAGTTGCCAGGATCTCGATCTTGATCTTAAGATCTTACGATTTTACGATACTGCAAAGCAAAAACGATCCGGATCCTACATAGGATCTTTGCAAGCTTAAGATCTTATAGGATCCCGATCTTGACCATACGATCTTACGATCTAATCCGATCCGATCTTACTTTTCTCAGATTACAAACTAAAAAACTACAAATTTATGGGTTGTTTGTTTGTAGAATTAAAAAAACAACATGTTAATCTTTTTAAACATTTTATAATCATAATTTGGGACAACATTTATATGAAATATTCATAGAATTTTGTGGTTATAATATATTAGGATTTGTAGATTTGTATAAAATTACATAAACTATTAAGAAATCGATCCGATCTTACAATCACGATCTTGCAAAGACGAAAACGATCTTGGTAGGATCCCGATCTTGACAACCTTAATCAAAACAGCAACAAATGTTTAAGACATAGTAAATAACAAACGTCCGGTTATTTCCTATTATTTTTAAATAGCTTAAATGTTTCATTGTATTGTTCTAACAATTTATGTAAAAGTCGCACCTTATTTGATTCTTTTGTTTCACAAATTAAAAAAAAAAACAAAAGAATCAAATAGATACCAGTTTTAAATATTGTTAAAACTAAGCAAATTTGGTTAGTAAAACAAATTGATGAAATAGTCAAGACCAAAATATTAGACTAGAAAAATGGGCTTAACCGTTTCATTGTATTAGCATAGCAGAGAGGCTTTAAGGAGTGTAAGAGGTGCGCGAACGCAGGCCCCACAGCAACAAATTACGATGTAGACTCGACCACTTGGGCCGATCTTAGGGTGGCACCCCTCCTAAGTGCAATGTAGGTCACCAACCTAGGCCATGAGCCTTCTTGATCACTCATAGACCCCATCCAGGTAAGTACTTAACCCTGTTGCTTCTTTCCCCTTTATACAACTCCCACCCTTTACTTTTCTCTTTCAAACGATGTGGGATGCTTTCTTAAATTCCAATAATTAGAAAGTCTTTTTTTCTCCATAGCAGGTATGCTTTGTGAATAAGTTTGATGGTACCCAAATCTCACCGAAAATAAAATAAAGATAGGATTTACATATCCGACTTAGTTCCGATTAATTTATGTTAGCTACTGAATGGCTTTCTTAGGGTGATATTAGTAAAGTATACTGATACTCCGATAGATACGGAGACCACCTGATCAAACGTATCACAGGGCTTGCAAAACTTCGGAAAGAAAAATGTAGACTCTTTGTCCTTTTACAGATGTATGAGTAGATGAGTCAAGGTCGGGAAAACAAAGCAAGATCTTATCTTGCAAAACCATACTTCAAAAGCTACTGAAAAAACAATATTGGTGAAATTGAATATCAGATTCACATATTCAAAAGGCTTTTACTGTTAGCCATTTTCTTGATGTACATTCCGTTTTTCTATTTATTGTTCTGTAAGATTTTTAGAACAAAACTAGCCACGTTTGACCAACAAATAGATGCGCTAGGTTTGAGAGTGTCGCATCAGGTCCAGGAGGACGAATATTTGTGGGGTCTTAGAAGGGCCATGAGTGTAAGAACAGTTTACATCATGGCAGCGTCGTTTAACAAGTCGTCCTACCACTGCACAGGTTACCAATGGAAGATGAAAAAGAAAACGAAGATAATGCAAGGCATTCGGGTGGTGGGTCGGTTTCAGAAGTAAAAGGGCAATCTCCAAAACCAAGTGGCAGAGTTTTTGGACGCGATTATTATGCACCTCCATCGACAACGTACACCACCTCCATTGCAACGTAAACCACCTTTAATGGATTCTTCATGTGTATGGCTTTCTTATTTTTATGTTCTCATTAATTATAAATAATAGTATTACAATTGAGAATTTGTTAACGTTTTCTCAGTTTTATCAAAAAAAAAAAAAAAAAAAAAAAAAACCCTTCTTTATGAAACACGCACATGCACATTGCATTGTTAATTAGTTATAGAAAAAAAAAATCTCAATTTTAATCATTGAAAAAACATCATATGACACAACTTAACCCGACCTGTTGATCGTTTGACTTGTTGACCCGCTAATTTATCGCATCAACTTAGTAAAGGAATCACCTTACATTTTCTCTTAGGTCCGCCACTGCCCCTAGTCCTTGTTGTATGTAGAGTCGTAGAGACCAAAAGAGTGTATATTCTTTTCTCATTGGCAAGGTTTTGCAAATTAGATTTTGCTTTGTGATTTTTACTTTTCTTTATTCTAAAGAAAAAGAGTTTGTTTGCTAACTTGGTAAAAGAATATGTTGGAAGCATTATAGGTCTTTAATAAAGAATTTAAAATCATCAAATATGCAAAACTTTGCAAATAAGAAAAGAACATATACTTTTTGGGTCTCTCCATAAAACAAGGATAATCCTTGTCTATAATGCAACATTACATCTAAAAGAGCATTAAACAAACATAAAATTATAATGGCTATAATGGAGGAGATCCTTGAACACGAGCATCCACTTCATCTTATTGATTTGCAACCGAACTATCCACTATACGAAGAAGAATATGATGACGACGATGACAATGGCGGTGGTGAGCTAATTACACGTCAAAATTTCTGATGCCGTCAATGTGATCGGTGTCGTGAAGAAATTAATTGGTTTCATAGATATTACTATGAGTGTGCCCATTCATGTGATTTCTCACTCCATAAATTCTGCCGCGAGCTTCCCATTACGTTAAAACACGCATCCCACCCTGCTCATGCTCTTACTTTATTTGTCTTAATTCACCATCAATATGGGCGTTTTTGTGTTTTATGTGCAAGAAATGATGCTCACGGGCTCTGTTACTACTGTTCAGGGTGTGAATTTCTAATTCATGGTAATTGTGCTATAGCCTCCATAGAAGACTGGCTGATTTATCACCCTAGCCATCGGCACCCATTAGCGGCTACCCCCAAACCACTTTTGTCTGAATGTGACGCTTGTGGAAAGAAACACGAAGGTACTTTTTATATATGTACAACGTGTTTTGGCCTCTTCATCCACAGTGACTGTGCTTTCCTACCAGAAAATCTCATGATACAAAATGCTACAAATAATATTTTCTCTCATCCTCACCCGCTCATCCTTTCTTATTCCTTCCCAACAAAAGATCAGAAAGATCGATATTATCCTAAGTGCAGGGTATGTAAAGGTGATTTTACATGGAGTGCAAACACCTGGATTTATAAATGTGAAAAATGCAGATACTATGCACATATTCCTTGTGCGACATCAAGAAGTAAGTCAGATATTATGATTGTTTATACTTTTTTATAGTCCGACAATTTAGCTTCTCATTTTAACCAAAATTTTTGTTTACTAGATACCAAAAACAGATTGGTCATAAAAAATTATGAAGATTCTGAATATCCGGATCTCCTCCATCTCCCATTCCCTGATGAAAGTTATAGCATACCAAAACACATGTTTGCTAAACTAGTTGAACATGGAACATTTGGAGGAGATGAGGGAACTACGTAAACACAACTTTCATCCACACCCCTAATTCTGGTCCATACTGAATGCAATGATACTACAAGCATACCAAGTTCCTCAAAACAAATGTTTTATCATGTCATAACCCAATGAAGAAGGTTAAACTATTATGCAACGCATGTGTGAGACCAGTCACAAGTGTTCCATTTACAAGTGTGTCAATAAACATTGTAACTTTGTTCTTCATGAGTGGTGCACCCAGCTTCCTACTCAAGTAGAAAATTACCCAGGTCATCCCGAACATACACTCATTCTCCATTCAAATGCCCCTAATAAGTTTTTATCCGTGTTTCGTTGCAAAGTTTGTGATCTTTGGTGTAATGGGTTTGTCTACAGTTGTGTTAAATGTAATTATCATATTGATGTTACTTGTGGTTTCATACCTCAAAACATCACACACGAAGCTCATTCAGGTCACCTCCTTTCCAGTTCTTTTAAAATAAAGTACAACAGATTGTGTCTTGTATGTAAAGGTATCACTTTTCATTATCAATGTTCATTCGCTTGTCACACTTGTGAAGATGTTGGTGTACATGTCAGGTGTGCTTTGTTTTTGCCACGTGAAATTAGGCATAAGATTGACAAGCACCCTATGAGATTAAGTTACCTCCCGATTGAAAATCATAAAAGTGAATACTTTTGTGAAATTTGTGAGAGGGAATTAAATCCAGAGTGGTGTTTCTACCACTGTTATCAATGTGCCTGGTCAATCCATACATTTTGCGCACCACACATACTTCAATCTGAAACATCTATACCACATTATTCCGAATATACTGAAGGACCTTATAAGTTTGCGAATATAAAGTTTGGGGGTATTCACAAGTTTGAACGTCGTCACCCGCATCCTCTCTCGTTTGTTCAAGGGATTGAGAGCGATGGTCCATGCAACGAGTGTGGATATGCAGTGAAATACAAACTGATTATAAAATGTCAGCAATGCAAGTTTGTAATTGATCTTTATTGTTGTGAGGACATTTGGATCGGTGATTCCACCTCCGATGATGATGACGACTGATCAAAAAAACACCATCCCAGGTAAGTCACATTTTTTTATTACTTTTGTTTTTTTTCAATAAAATGTGGTTTTGAATTGAATTGTTTTATGGTGTTAGGAAATGATGTGAGATAGAATGAGAATCCGTACCAGAATGCCATCACGGTTGCGGACACGACGGGTGAAATGTACTATTCCGGAGCTGGGTTTAGATAGAATAAAAGTTATTGATTGAGTTTGGGATTAATTGTTTTTGAGTTAGGAGATTATGATTGTGTTTGTATATGATCAAATTGTTTTTGAGTTAGGATATGGGATTTTTCTAAGTTATAAGTTTTGTTCATGATGTTCTTCATTTTGGAATAAAAATAAATATAAATTCAATAGAAAATTAAAGGGGAGAAGATGAGGGTACATTAGTCATTTCGCATGCTATTAACCGTTCAAGGGACATAATTTGTTAGAAAAAATGAACCGTAATGACATAATTTACAAAAAAAAAAGAGTAATTAGGGACGTAATTTGCAATTTACCCTTTTATATTTTTATCAACATTCTTGATTTTCTTGTTTCATATTTTTATTATAATCTTCTAGAATCTTATTTTATATTTTTAATATATTTTTAGCTAGAGCCTGAGAAGTTGTTGTGGATCTTCACCACAATATTTCCTAGTGGAATGAGATCAACATTTGTTACTAGTTATCGTAGGTGAGTTTGGAGAATCCATTGAGGTATTCGAGTTAAATGATTCTACACAAAAGTCGGAAAAAATAGATGGTTTGGGAAGGCACATGAAATGGAGAACAAGAATTACTTTCCACGATTGCGTTCAAGGAATGGAAAGATCGTGTTTTATTCACTTAAAACATACAGATTATTAGTATTAGCTTACGAGGCTGTTATTGATTTTTTGGAATTTTTAATTGTATATAGAAGTATGATGTGTCTACATTTTACTTGGAGGGATTTGGTATATTTTTTGTTGATGTTCTTGTAGCTGATTATTAGATTATTACACTTACGTTTAATTTTTAACCTGGATCTATCGAACATAATTTTACGCTTACACCAAGGGATATATGACTCGTGTTCATGAGATGGGTTCATTGTGCTCGTACAACAACGCTACACATTTTTGGAGCATGTTTGCACTCTTACCTAACCGTGTACCAACCTAAAAATTAAAATCTATTCCCTGATAAAAGATTTACTTGCATTTTTTGTGCTCTGCATTGCATCAGTACATCAATTCTACACATTAGATATGTTAGCAATCAATGTTCATTTGTTTATGCCCAATTGTAGTAAGACTAAGTGGAGATTCTAAAAGTATTAACACCAATTGATACTTATGTAGTTTTGTACATAAATAATTTATTAGATATAATTTAAAATATATTACAGTATATCACGAAAATAATAAGTTAATACTTTTAAATAAAACCATTCGGGAAGTTGTTAGCTTTTGAAAACATGCCAGGCAACTTTGAACCCGTTTCATTTATAGCTAAAAAAATATCCGTTTTGACCTGTTATTAATAAAACCAACCCGAATCGGCTCATGTTCCAAGAAAATAATATCCGTCGTCATGTGATCAACATTTTGAACTATTGTACTTGGGTTTTTAGCCCTGGTTGCCTTATGCAATGGTCAAAATACAATGAATCACGAAATGAAACACTAATATCCCTTTGGTGTTTTATCACTTTCACATGATACCACATCCATACAAAACATACCATACAAAAAAAATGCCTATGGCGTGGGCTGGTGGCTACGGCGCCACAACCCACCAGCCGAACTCCGGTGTGATATCTCTTGTCATAGAGTTGCGCCGAAGACCATGGTTGAGCCATGACACACTGTACCGAAAGCTCTTATTGGTTAACAAGTATTAAGTAACATATAAGATTTGTAAGATATGCCACAAGTAAATTCAAAATAACCAATGCCTTGCTATGTACCAAACAATTTTAACAACACATAGCTAGAAGTCCAATTGACACGTGTAGTTCACTTAATAATGGATGGGGTATCTTTGCATATAACAAACATTAGGTCATGAGTTTAATCTTTAGCATCTCATAGTCATAACCGCTGAGTAAGTCATGCGTGTCTCTCACATTATGGAAAGTCAGTCGATTATGAGCCGATCGTGTTACCAGTTATTAACCTTTTGCACATAACACGTAGCTAGCTAGAAGTTTCTCTGCTATTATATAACCAAATTTTACCAAACATTTTTTTTTTTTTTTGTACTTTTCTTGCTTAATATAATGCTTATGCAAGAAAAAAAAATATTTTTTGATATTTTCTTATTGAGCTATTAAGAATCGATATAAAGTTTTTACAAAATTGATTGCAAATAATTTCACAATCATGCATGCATGTATATATATATCATGCAAATTAAATCTTTTATACCATAAACCCATACAGAACTAGCTTATAGAAAATTTTTAAACAGAATATTGTAACAAACTAACAACCATGTCAACTACCACAAACAACCACCAATCACCACCACCAACCACCGTTAACCACCACCGCTCCGACGAATCCGAAACCACCAATAAGCGGCGAAAAGTAGGCCGTCCTCCGGATCAAAAACAAAAACCATCCATTTTCGACATGCAACTACCTGAACAAGTTTATATGTCACCTTATCTCATTGAAGTTTCTCATGGTTTAGATATAGTTACTTCTGTTACAACCTTTTGTAACGAACGTGATCTGGTCTTTGTCTGTTATCTGGGTCGGGTAAAGTTTCTAACGTGTCGTTCAAGATAGGTGATACTGTAAATGGTCATGTAAATGCGCTATAAAGGTTGCTATGAGTTGTTGTCGATTTCTGCCACTGTGCTTCCACCTTCTTCCGCCATGCTGACAACACTTTCTAATAATAGTAAGCTTTTCTTTTAGTTAGTATAAGTGTATAAAGATGTTAAATTTTGCATTGTTAAAGATGGAAATAATTTATAAATTTCAATGCTTTGTATCATCAAGATTGATTTTTGGAGTCGCGTATAACAAATTGTTAAGATTTTTACGTTATTGTGATTAGTATATAATACATTTTATGAGTAACTAATTTGAGAATCTTTGTTGTTTTTTCGCAGATTTTCTTGAGAAATTTGTCATATCAATAGCAGCGGGTCCAGGAGGACAAATACTTGGTGGGGTCGTTGAGGGGCCACTGATCGCTTCAGGAACAGTTTTCATCGTAGCAGCATCGTTTAACAACCCGTCCTACCACAGGTTAGCAATGGAAGATAAAAAAGAAGGCGAGGATAATGCAAGGTATTCGGGTGGTGGTGGGACTAATTCTGGAGGCAGAGTGGAATATCCACATACTGGTAGCGGGTCGGTTTCAGAAGCAAGAGTTCAATCTCCAAAATCAGGTGGCGGAGATTATAGACAGAACCATGATGCAGTACTATCTTCGTCGGCTGCAATGTCCTTACCAATGTATAGCTGCTACACGCCTGGTGGCGTCATATGGACACTCCCACTTTATTGAATTGAAGAAAAATGTTGATGATTCTTTCATGGAGCCACCGAGCTGTTTAATGGAATTTTTCATGAGCAGAGATTTGATAATCATTTGGTACATTAGTCGCTCTTTGTTAATAGTTCGGTTAGTTTGAATGTTGTTGACAAGTTTTAGTAGCTAGTTTTAGACTTTAGATCAGCATGTATTTTCTTGTTGACAGTAGAAGTTTTACTAATGTGAACACAGTAAATGATGTGACTAAATGAAAGTGCATCAATTTACTAGTTACAGATTTACATGATAGAATGTTAGCAATTTGTATCATTCGAGTATTTGAGCATATATATTGTTTGGTTTGTGTTTGAAGGTTACTATCTTACACTATTGTAATAAGACCGTGACCTCGGGAAGTTGTCTTCCCTTACTAGTCATTCTTTAGTTGTTAAACTGGCTAAAATAATGGACGAAGCCGAAAGAGCAAGAAAGACTTGTCCATCTTAGCTGCTTACGCTATTTAGATATACTTGCTTCTGGTCGTGTATTAGCATAGCGGAGTTACAGAATTACCGAATAGAATTTGAGGACTTTGTAACATTTTAGCACATATGTTTACTGAAATAACATAGTTAGTGATAAGATCATAAGAATGTGGTGTACAAGATGGTTTCTGAACAAGTTTTTGTTGCTTCAATTATAGAACATGCTAATGAAGGTACATTTGAAAGTCGAAAAACCAAGCTGATCTCTTTATTGATGAATGATAGTTTAATGAGAACCTATACTATAGTCAACCTTGAACTTTTGAATCTGAAGTTTTTTCATTTCGTATAGGCGCAGCACATACAATGATCAAAATGTGCAGTATATGGGGTGTTTGGATGTGTATCTTTGCATATCTCCATACAAAGTGTGGGCGACACCATTGTACATGTTTTCTAAAACTATCAACACTAATTTATCAATTCCAAGCTCAACCGCAACTTCAAAATGATGGGATATTGAAAACTGATACGCAAAGAGATTTTAACATTGTATTTACGGGTGCTAGAAAGTATTGCTTCCAACTTCTTCTGGGAAGTCTATTGGACTATATCTTCAGATTATCGTTTCCAAAAACCCAGATTTCTCACGAAAAAGAAACCAGCTTGAACATTTAAGCAAAGTAAGCTTGGCAACCTAGAAAAGGACAACCGTTAACAATTAAGTTGCATATTTTTTAATCACCAAAGCTAACAATAATTGACATGTGTTATATTAGACTAGAAAAATGGGCGGGGGCCGCGCGAACGCAGGCCCCCACATCAACAAATTACGATGTAGACTCGACCACTTGGGCCGATCTTAGGGTGGCACCAACCTAGGCCATGAGCCTTCTTGATCACTCATAGACCCCATCCAGGTAAGTACTTAACCCTTTTGCTTTTCTCTTTCAAACGATGTGGGATGCCTTCTTAAATTCCAATAAATAGCAAGTCTTTTTTTCTCCATAGCAGGGTATGCTCTGCGACTAAGTTTGATGGTACCCAAATCTCACCGAAAATAAGATAAAGATAGGATTTACATATCCGACTTAGTTCCGATTAATTTCTGTTAGCTACTGAATGTCTTTCTTAGGGTGATATTAGTAGAGTATACTCATACTCCGATAGATACGGAGACACCTGATCAAACGTATCACGGGACTTGCAAAACTTCTAAATGTAGTCTCCTTGTCCTTTTACAGATGTATGAGTAGATGAGTCAAGGTCGGGAAAACAAAGCAAGACTCATATATTCAAAAGGCTTTTATTGTTAGCCATTTTCTTGATTTACATTCCGTTTTTTTTCTATCTATTGTTTTGTAAGTTTCTTAGAACAAAACTAGTCGCGTTTGACCAACATTTAGATGCGATAGGTTTGAGAGTGGCGCATCAGGTCCAAGAGGACAAATATTTGTTGGGGTCGTAGAGGGGCCATGAATTGCTTCACGAACGGTTTACATCATGGCAGTGCCGTTTAACAACTCGTCCTGCCACTGCACAGGTTACCAATGGAAGATGAAAAAGAAAACGAGGATAATGCAAGGCATTCGTGTGGTTGGTCGGTTTCAGAAGAAAAAGGGCAATCTCCAAAACCATGTGGCAGACTTTATGGACGCAATTACGATGCACCTCCCTCGGCAACGTACACCACCTTTGTCGGCTGCAATGTTCTTATCAATGTATAGCTGCCACATGTCTAGTGACGTCATATGGGCACCTTTACCACAACAAGCTCAGCCATATTCATCGCTTCATCGAATTGAAGAAATATGTTTATTAGTGAAGTTACATAATGACAAATGAGTACCAAGATCATATGGTACATGTACAAGATGGTGTTTGGACAAGTTTTTTGCTGCTTGAAGTAAAGAAGATGCCAACGTACAGGTGGCAGATCGAAAAACCACACAGGGCTCACAATTTGTGAATGATATGCTGATGAGTTGGCGCTGGGGTGGCAGACGAATAACACGGTATTCGCCCCTCGCACACCTTGCACTCTCAAGTGAAGTTTTCCTAGCAAAATAGTCTAAATTTTTCTATTTTATGGGACTCATTGACCAATTTAGTTTATATTTAGGGAGGTCATTCAATTATTAAAATTTTTATTTTTGGGTCATTCATTTATCAAAACTAATTTATAAGTCACCAATTTATGGGTTTGCTTTCGTTTCAACCAAATTCTGATAATATTATCTCGAGAATCTTTAAAATAACGAGAATAAAGCTAAATATAACATATTAAAACAACACAAATGAGTATTGAAATGTAAAATATCAGTTTTAGCCATCATTTATGTGCAACTTTAGTTAGTTGAAAGTGAATTCAGATAATTTATATAATGTTTTACGCTTAAATTGCTAATTTTTTTGTGTTGATATTTTAAAGTTAGTTTTATTCATGTAATTGTATGAATATCCGGCAAAAATTTGATCGAGATTGGTATAAAAGAAAACAAACACATAATTAAATGGCCAATAAGCGGGTTTATATTTTTCATAAATAGCTTTATTAACTTGCTATAGATAGTCTTAACGATCATAAAATTTGCTTTGGTTTGTACTCTGTCGTGTTAAGAAAACACGAAAGAGCTTCACCAAAGACAAATTTGAAAAATTGTTAACTACTATTATTAAGAGCATAATACATATAAATAGAAGTAATTTACATAAAATACTCATAATGTTTGGGTCACTAGGACCTTCGTATCTATAGTAAGCTATCCAATGTGCACATGGACTCACTAGTCGATGTGGGATAAAATCCTTTCTTTTGTCCTCTTTGTGTTTTGTTCAACAAAATAACATAATCTAATTTGTCAATATTTGCAAACTATAGATGGTATTGGATACTATTCATTTTTACTATGTCTTGTCAATTAAAAATTAGTAATTAATTTGTAGATTATGTTGTTTTTCACAGATTTTATTACGAAGTTTGTCATATAAATGCCAACGAGGTCTTGGAGGACAAATAATGGTTTGGTCGTAGAGGGGCCATCAATTGCTTCAGGGACAATTTACATTATGGTTTAACAACCGTCCCACCATAGATTACCAATGGAAGATGAAAAAGAAGACGAGGATAATGCAAGGCATTCGGGTGGGGGCGGGACTAGTTCTGGATGCAAAGGGCAATCTCCAAAACCAAGTGGCAGAGTTTATCAACGAAATTATGATGCACTCCCCTCGACACCACCACCTTTGTCGTCTGCAATGTCTTACCGATGTATAGCTGCCACACACCTAGTGACGTCATATTGTTGACTACAGCACAACAAGCTTAGACATATTCACCACTTTATCGAAGAAACTTGTTGATTCTTTCTTGGAGCTAGTTAAGGGATCTCCAGTAGCTACACTTTGTGACTTTAAAGCATGTGTCTTTTAGTAACCGTACAAATTGTGTAATTAATAATAACTTTGAGGTTTCTTACGAGTTTTTGTTGTTTAAATTGAAGATGACCATATAAAAATTGTTACTGGGTTACATAAAAACACCATCAGATCGAGTAAAAAAATAAACTATTTTTTAATGTTTGAACACCCTTATGCTATAACGAGGTAATATACGAAAAATAGACACCCCCCCCCCCCTCCCCCTTGAGTGCTCCAAGTTTATTATATTTTCCAAAAATAGCTTTTTTAACTTTTTTTAGATAGTTTTAACGATTATATAAATTTATCCATTCTACTGTGATATGTTACTTTGTGTTTCAGAAAGAAACATATCACACAACCACAGACAAATTTAGAAAATTGTTAAATACTATTAAGATAAGAGTATAATTATTATTATTACTAAATAACATATATCCTCATAATGTGTCTCTCACCCGGACCTTAATAGTCGATGTGGGATAAAATCCTTTCTTTTTGTAAACTTGTCAATCTTCGCAAACCATGGATAATATTGGATAGTACTTTTTTTTTTTTTTTTACTATGTCTTGTTCCATAAAAAGATGCAACATTAATTTGTAGATTCTTTCGTTTTTTTCAGATTTTCATGCGAAGTTTGTCATATCAATGCCAACGGGGTCTCGAGGACAAATATATATTGGTTGGGTCATAGAGGGGCCATCAATTGCTTCAGGGACAGTTTACAGTATGGTTTAACAACCCGTCCCACCATAGATTACCAATGGAAGATGAAAAAGAAGACGAGGATAATGCAAGGCTTTCGGGTGGTGGCGGGACTAGCTCTGGAGGCAGAGTGCAATCCCCCAAACCATGTGGCAAAGTTTATGGACGCAATTATGATGCACTCCCCTCGACACCACCACCTTCGTTGTCTGCAATGTTCTTACCAGTGTATAGCTGCCACACGCCTAGTACGTCATATGGTCAACTATACCACAACAAGCTCAGACATATTCACCATTTTATTGAAGAAATTTGTTGACTCTTTCCTGGAGCAAGTTAAAGGTTCTTCATTAGCATGGATTTTATAATCGAGTTGATGTTGTCGACAAGTTTTAGTAGCTACTTTGTGACTTTAAGTTACTTGTTAATTTTGTATCATGTGAGCATATATGTTTACCAGAGGTTGTTTTGGTTTTGTATCTGAAAGTTACCATCTTATAACAAAAATTGCGTAACTAGTAATAAGAATATGCGGTTTCTTACAAGTTTTTTTTGCTTAAATTGAAGATGCCTATAAAAAGAAGGTTACGAAAGTCGAAAAAACCAATTAACCTGAACTCGTTTTGATGTACGACAGTTTTATGAAAAAATATTCTATCGTCAACCTTGTTGTATTGAACTATTGATTATGAAGTTCTTTTTCATTTCATAGAGGCTATATAGAACACAACATAACCAAATGTGCAGTATAAGGGGTGTTTGGATTTGCTTCTGGGATAGATTATAAGTAAGTTATGCACGTAAGTCACAACTCGCAAAATCTCGGCAAGTCTTTCAAAACACGTTTCCAAACACTTGATAGTCATACAAAACTATAAACAAATTAGACAAACATATTAAAACGATCATCACGATAATAGAACATATTACGGGTGTCTTGACAATTCATCTTAAAAGTGATTATATGAAAGAAATACTACAAATTGTCTAACTATCCAAATGGGCCAAATAATTATTATGCATATTTTAAGGGTTTGTATGTAAATTTAGGAATGAACTTGTGAGCCGGTGCTCGAGCCAAAATTAAATTTTATGATATATTTCAATTTATTATTGTTTAAAAAACAAATCATTACAATAATTCGAGATTTTCGAACCAAGCTCGAGGCTAGTTCAAGCTTTCTCGAGCCCATCTGGCCATCTAGAGCTTCCCTCATGAAGGTTTGTCAAGCTATTGAGCCGAGCTCGACGAACAAAATATTGTCGAATCTAGCTCTGTCAAAGTTCGACTCAAATCAACTCGTTTACACTTCTATTTGAATCGACGTGGAATGATGATTAATTATAATGTATTTATTTGACAACCTAAGCTCAAGCGAAGCTTTCCTTGAGCTGAGCTCTATTGTTGCGCCACTTTTATGATATAACGGATTTTTACTTACCTGATGTAAACATTTACTTACGTTTATATATAACATTCGGTTAATGTTACCGTAACTTATAAATGTCGAATATATTAGATATTTTTTGGATGATTTGTTATGTGTGATGATTAAATGTAATTATTGTGACGAAACAACTTTCACTTCAATCTTTTCATTGTTATTTAGTTACACTACAATGACATTTTACGTTTTATATCATGTTTCAATTTTACAAGTAAACAAACCGAATCACCGCAAACACCCTTATGTGATTACGACATATTTTCTATTATTACCGCTTGGGATCTTTTTATTTTCTTGATATAACGGTTTTCGAACATGCCATCATAAAAATGATTAGCATATGAAAGCTGTTACAGGGTGACTTAGGTTTAAATGAGAACAAATTTAAAATGATGAAGATGAGAAATAACTATAACCATACATTGGAGATGCATTCATAATTTTTTTAAATGCATCATAATATATTTTCTAGCAAAAAATTAGATGCATATACATATATTAGATGCATTTAATTAAATAGGTGAATCATATATATATTTCGTTCTATGCGGTCAAATTTGTTGCTAATAATACTTTGCATCGTTTTCACTTCAAAATCACTTTCGAACCTAGCTAAGACACGTCTCTATAAATAAATATCCATCTAATTCAAGTCGATGCATCTCAAATATGTTATTATAGTTATTTTTAAATCTTCTCATTTTAAGTTTTATTCTCATTAAATCCCTACCCGTTATAAGGTTACATAAAACACCAGAGTAACAAATGTTTAAGACAGAGTAAATAATAATAACAAATGTTTAAGACCGAGTTAATAACAAACGTCCAAATATTATACAGGCCAATCAAATTTATATTGTCAATAAACTAGACGAGTATCATACATAGCAACGAAATTTTATAGCGGCAGATAATTGTAGTGATTAAAAAAATGTTTATGGGTTATAAACAAAAAATAATAAAAGTTTAAGAATTTGAAAATTAAACACGATTTAAATTGAATGAAAAATGTCTACGTGATTTTTTAAATAGCTTAACTGGTTTATTGTATTGTTCTAACAAATATATAAAAATAGTCTACGTGATTTTTTCTATATATTTTTTTTATAAATAATAAAACAAACAAAAAAAAAAAAAAATAATAATAATAAAAAAAAAAAAAAAAAATCAAATAGACCATTTTAGATATTGTTAAATACCACTAATTAAATTTGGCTATAAAAACCAAATGGTTGAAACAGTGAAGACCACATTAGCTAGTGTTTATACTACATTAGCAGGGTACTCGCGCGTTGCGACGGCGGGTACCCTGAAATAAAAAATTTTGGTGAATCATGTATTTTAGTCTATTATGTTCTTTTTAACAATAAATTTACGGATATCAAGAATTTCACTTAGCCCGTTGGCCCGTGCCCGTTTGGGCTCGAGCCCGTTGGCCCGTGCCCGTTCGGGCTCGAGCCCGTTTGGCCTGCGCCTGTTCGGGATTTAATATTTGTATAAGGTGCTTTATTATTTGTATTAGTGACATTTAATGCAGGTTACCCGCGCGTTGCGGCGGTACCGCTCGGCTCGAGCTCTTTGGCTGCGCTGTGCTCGGCTCGAGCCCGCTTAGCCGTGCGTCTGTTCGGGCTCAAGCACATTTTGCCCGTTGCCGTTCGAATTTAATATTTGTATAAGGTGCTTTATTATTTGTATTAGTGACATTTAATGCGGGTTACCCATGACGTTATGCAGAGATACTCAAATAAATTTTCAAGTGAATCATGTATTTTAGTTTATTATGTTTATTTTTTACAATAAATTTACGGATTTCAAGAATTTCGTTTAGCCCGTGCCCATTCGGGCTCGAGCCGTTTGGCCTGCGCCCGTTCGGGCTCAAGCCCATTTGGCCTGTTGCCCGTTCGGGCTTGAATATTATTTGTATTAGTGACATTTAATGTATGAATTGTGTTTAATTTGGTTGTACAATATGCTTGATAATTTGTATTTATTATGTTAGGGATGTTTTAATAACCGTATTAATTGTATTTATTGATCAGTTAATTAATTGATTATATTAAATAGCATTAATGTGGTGTGTGTGTTTTTTAATATGTGCATTAAAGTGGTGTACGCTATTCTTCTTGTCTTGTACGTCTAAAAATTATGTGCATTAAAGTATTGTACATTATGCTTCTTTTCTTAATTATATGAATTACTAATTATAGTAACATGTGTAGGCTTATATTTTTAAGACTTCCTTTTATAGAAAGTACTAAGTACATTATAATGTAGTATATATTATATTAGAAAACTAAAAGGAATTGATATGTACACATAGGATTTTACTTTGCTCACATAAAATTACATGGGGTATTGTTTGTTTTATTCATTAATTGTATGTGTGCAAAGTAAAATTCAATATGTACATATCATTACCCAACTAAAAATATAATACTATCTCATATCGTCTATTGCATCAATGTTTACATGATATCTTACTATAAATAAAATAAGAGGCGAAAATGCATATATATCCCTCCCAAAGTGAATAATTGCATATATATCTTTTGTATAAGTTTTTTAGGCACATAGTACAATGGTTTTTATGCATGCTTTGGATATATATGCAATTTTGCATTTTCGAGAGGATATATATGCAAAAGCCCCAATAATAAGAAGAACATAGATGCATGAGGCGATGTGGGATATAATCACATC
>CM040242.1:4637024-4687707 GCA_022545495.1 Chrysanthemum lavandulifolium | reverse complement strand
CATTCAATGGAAAATGATGATAGTCAATCAAATTAGTAAAACTAGAGACCACAATTTTTGTTAATAAATCACTATAAGAGTCATAAGTTTTAGCGATAACATATGTAAATCGCTATAACTCTTACACGATCGGAGTTGTACAATGGTTGCATATTTCTAATTTTATAAAACTTATATGATTTACTCGGAACATCTTCAAGTTAAGTCAGTCATTCTATTTAAAATTTTAAATTCTTACAAGTTTTTAAACTTCTTCCAATCAAACATTCAAACCTTAAAATTTGACAAGACAAGCTAGCAGCATGGTCTTAAAATTTCAATGGATCACGTAGGGAGAGTCGGTTGAACTATTTTAGGCTTTATGGTTTTAAATTACAAGATTAGAAATAATTATTGTCCACTTGTGAGGTTTTTAATATAAAAGATTCACCATTAAAATATAAAGTTACAATTAACAATAGAAACCCTAAAACCTCTTTTGTAATTTTTATTTAAATATAATGTTATGATTTCATTATTAGAGTTAAGCAACATCAACATGTCTCCTACGCCAAAGTTGCATTTTAATTAAGTTTATAATATCTATATCTATATATATAATAAACCAAAGTTTTTGAAACTTCACACGTCACTAAAGCCACTGGATACAGACCACGTCACTAATGCCATGTCAACAAAGCCACGTCGACCATAATTTAAGCTTCTTCCGTAATTTAAGCAAGGTTTGAATTTTGGGAAACTCTTAGCTATTGGGAAATTTCTTCCGTAATTTAAGCTTCCTTAATTTAAGCTTTTGGGAAACTCTTAGCTATTCAAAATTCAATTGATTACATATCAACCATCTGTATAATCGTGAATTTTCTTCATTCATCTATATTGACATTCTCTTTAATCTATCATTTAATGTCATAACTTAGTTTTGACATGTTGATTTGAAGGCCTCTTGATATGAATCCATTGAAGATCATTTTAAGATGTCTCTTTGTGTTAACCTGGGTTTGGTTTTGTTCATTCGAGTTACATCCATATCTCTTTTGCTTAATTCCTTTTTTTTCTTTTGAAACAATTCTTGCAATTTTGCATTATTTTTAAGATCTATATTCATATGTTATATTTGAAAGGATTTGATACCACATTGTGAGATGAGGATTTATGTTATTTAAGGAGTGCATGTAACATGTTCGACGAAATGTCTTAAAGAACTTTCAAAGAATTTCAAATCATGTTTTACAATCATGAAAAGGTTTTGTTTCTTAAACTAATGACTTACTCAATTGTTTCTGTATAAATGGGTTATGGTTGATTCTGATTACATGGGTTTTTGGTGGGTTTTGTAAATGAGAAATACCAAATTCAAGATTAATGAGAATACCAAATTCATGGGTGCGTCAAAATTTTGTCTTTGTGATTTATGGGCGTTCAAAAATAAATGATTATGTGTGTCTTTTATTGCCAGAATATGCATCCTCCATCGATACAAGCGGTCATGTTAATTGGATTTTAGAACAGAAAATCTTACCGATACTTGATACTAATGAGCTTTTGGTATCTACGGTACATGTGTATTCGACTTGGTGTGCGGCAGCCGATTAACACGAAAAGATGGGTAGTACTGTTGGTCGAGTTCGCCTCATCTCGGGCTAATATTGCCTTGCTAAAACAAGTTTGACGACCAACTATTATAATTTGAAAAACTATTAAAATCGAGGATAGTTGTTATTTTGTAAGCATATATGTTTTGCTATGTAAAAGTTTAGTTCTTTTAATAGGTGCTGCAAACTAATAAGTGCAATTGATTTGTTGGTGATAATCTGAGTTTTGTAACAATTAAATGAAGTGTAGGCTAAAGCGACCCCAATTTGGATGAACGGCGTCGACCATTTGTTGCACATGGTGAAACCGTTAGGAAAAACTATCCAAATGAAGATTCATGGACATTCTCTCATCTTTCATGGGCTGCGGGTTTCGACCAACAGATATGTGATGATTTTAGCTTCATGGGTGGGTCAAGCGACTATCGAGCGTAAACCAATGCCCTTGACGACATTTTACGGTGACTATTCGAGGACAAGAGGTTAGCGCCATCGAAGATATACTTCAAATTAAATGGACTTTTATACGAGCAAAAAAATTATGTTGCGCCAAAATATGTGATTATCCACTGTTTGGGATTGCTTATTAACTTATTGCGTTTAAGTAAAGCGAAAATGAGCAACTTTGTATGTTTGAGGGTGTTTGCGTTAATTATTTACTCTACTTATATGCATATACATCCATTTAATTCAAGTTAATTACTAATTAGTTGATAATAAACTTTCGATTTGTTCATTTTCTATTAGGATCCTTTAGCTGTTAAAATATTCAATAAGCTTATAAACTGTTAAAATTTCATTTTTCCCCGATTGGCGGTATACAAAGACATAAATGTCGTTATTTGGGTGGTAAAATGAGCCGATAAGGTTGGTTTCAAGGCTATTGTCCTTCTTGTGGACACCCGACACTCGACCTAAGGAATCAAATATATTAAACAAAAGTGTGCTTATGCAACCGGGAACAATTAAGCAATATTCGGGTTCACTTGATTGTTGTTATGACTATCCGATTTACATGATCAATAATCATTTTTGCATTCACAATGTTGATATGATTATAAATTATTTGCAGTGCTAATGGCGCCAAGTATATGATCGGTTATGATTTCCGTATTTGCTTGAAGATTATGTTCGTAGGATGGTGAATAGGAACACGAGGTGAATTCCTTATCAAATTAGATGGCGCGGTGAACATAAGCTATTGCGGATACATTACTGATTTGAGGTATATACTCAACAAATGCTCATTCAAGATAGTCTTTTACCCTCTAATATAGAATAAACTTGAGTGCCCAAGCAGGTTGGTAAACCCCTTGCCTCTCAACCGAGAGGTCGGTGGTTCGATCCTCACTCCCTACAAGGCGGAGGTCCTTTCTACCTTTGGTAGAACTGAAGCGACCTCTACCTTAGGTAGGGGTAAGGCTTTCTACATCTTAACCTCCCCATACACGGAAGCGGTATTGGGTTCCCATAACCCGTGGAAGGCGGCATTGGGCGTTACTTTACTTTTTTTTTGAGTGCCCAAACGGGTGAACTAAAGGGCAAAAGATATAATGATTTCGAGTTCGTTAGATTCTTTGAAATCCGCATTTGCATTAGACTTTCTTATAAGATAGTTGTGTATACCATATTAACGTTTATATGCTTTTAATATTTTTTTTTCTATGAGATTTTTTATCATTTTATTTTTCCTGTTCATGAGTTAGCTGAAAGGCTTATGCTGACATATACACCAGAAGAGGACATTGCTAAAGATACAAATTCATCATCTATGAAGCTAAAGTTATATTATTTTCTGTTGTATGATCTAAGCAAGTTCTCGCCCCTACAATACAGTTTTAGTTGACCACAGCGATCCGTCGATAAAGCAGTGAGTGGAATCAATTGATGTTATATTTTAGAAACCTTAATAAAATAGGAGATGATTTTGCTCATTAGACCCGCTCGAGTTCAAATATTTTTGCATTTTTATTGCGGGTTTGACCGTACAACCGATAAACCTAGCGTCGCATTGGTTGATTTTGTCATATGCCCTCCACGATGGTTGGTTCTTGAACATACCTTTAGACCCTCGCACTATCACCGCAATTGCATGAGTGAATTTATGGGTTTTACTCATGGAGGATATGAGGTACTGTTCCATTACTCATTACCATATATTCTTTGTTACATGCGACTAAGATATAAAAGATATATTAACACGTTCATCGGCAAATGGGTCATAATTGCCACCTGTATAAAGAACTCAAGAAATGACACTTACAGGCGATAGCTTATGGGTTTCTCCCTGGTGGTGCAACACTTCACAGTTGCATAACTCTATGGTTTTTACGCAAAAACTTTGAGGTAAGCTCCCCACACCTTTGTGGTTTATTGCATAAATTGGTTGATAAAGGGCAGTTTCAATGCACGGTTCTTGATGAGATATTGTGATTATAATTTAATTGAAGCATCTTCACGCACCGTTTTCATAGGTCTGCGTATTTGAAAGTTAGAGCACCGTTTCAGGGTACCTTTCAAAGAGCTACGTGCTCTTTTCATTTGAAAGTTGATGCGTATTTGTTTGAGCATGTACCTTTCAAATGTCATCCAACTCCACGGTGCCTTATAAAACTGAAGCATCTGCACGCACCGTTGCCTGAAGTCATTCACAATTCTTGGAAACAGGTTACCTTTTTCATGTTTCTGGTATTTTATTTTTTAAACATTAGCTATACGATTAGATGGGTTGAGCATGAACTATTTGCATTGTTAGTGACCCGGAGGTTAGGGTCGACCCACCGTCTTGGACATAACGACTTGACACCCTCAAACACCCTTTGGATATAATTGTTCTTGAAAATATCCTATACTCATTGTAAAATCCATTGTGTCTAGGATATTATTCTCATTATCATAATATCAGTTGCATTTCTATGTAAAGAATTCTTGAACTTTAATATAAATAGTTTATGGCTAGAGAATTTGGTGGTAATTTAATGGTTATTAGTAGGTAAAAAGTTACAACCATATCACATTAGCATATTGACTAAGATATTATTTCATATAATATCATCTGACTCTTTATTGATCATTGTCATGTTGTTATTGCTAGCATTAAAGCTAACAACTGTTTTGAGACAACATGTGATGTGGAAATTCATGAATGAGTCTTGATCTTTTAAATATTTTTATAGGAAAAAGCGATAAGCGTAGCTTACTATGTGAAATGTTGTAAAATAATCGACATAACGCCGAAAGTGAAAGTGAGTAAATGTACTCACGTTATGGATTTGACTTAGTTTTAGAACAAAGTAACTTTTAAATCGATGTCTACATAGAACAACATAGTAAATTAGCTTGACAATGTGGAATATAATATATGTATGTGTTTATATGCTAAGAACCGCGAACTAGCGTAGTAGAAATGCACCTTTAGCATCCGTAATTTTCATACCATTCATAGCTTAAGTGTCATATCAATTCACTATAAAAAATGTTAAAAGGCCTCAAACTTGGGTTTGTCGAATGAAATAATTGTTCGTGCTCATTTTAGGTTTCAATTTATACTTCACTTTAAATGCGGACTTTCGTTTTATACTTACATTTACTTCTTACATGCACAATCTTTTGGCTCATATGGTGTTAAATGAATGAGTTCGCTACGGGATAAGGACACGTAAGTGGTATGGTTATGCAACAAAAGGTAAAATTGAATTGTTGATTGACTTATGCTATAGTTGGTATTTAAGAAGTTCATTATATTGATTTGCATGTGGTGGTATGGTTACACAATTAAACCGCCCATATTTATGAATCAAGGATACAAGAGTTGCAAATAATTCCCATGGAGGCACAAAAATAACAAGAATCGATGTGTGTAACACCACTATCATCTCGAGGTTGAAACTTAGTTCTTCCAACAAGAGGTTTCTATTGAAGATTAACGAAGATAGTTTCCATAGCTATTTCTTTCTATCATCTAATGCAAATTGTTGTTTCATGTTATGATTTTATATATGCAAGTTTCTTTTCGCCTTAACTTGTGAAAAATTTGGATTATTGTTTGAGAATTACTATTTGTTACTTTAAGTATTTGAACCTTTGTTTTCAAACTCTTTATAAGCCACCTGTGATTTATCACGGGTTTATAGGCTAGTAGTTGTTTATAAATGGTTTTCTTTTCACAATTCAAATTTGGCAAATATCTCTCACAACTCACCGACTCATCTTCACTAGTGTTGTTACAAGGAGATCTGATGCTTTAAAACCGTATAAATATGGTTGATCCCTTTATAATAATACTAGCGACAAGACCATCGACATTTTTAAATTTAGCGACCCCTGTAATGGTTTAAGTGGCGACGTCCCTAGGAAACATCGACATAAGTAACGAGAGAGAGTGAAGTCACTATATATGTATCGACGTATTAGGACAAGTCTTTACACTTGTCGCTAAGAATAGCGACATATTTCATAAGTCGCAATAATCAACGACTCGTTTAAGCGACCCATCATCTAAAGTCGCTTAGTATCTCGTTGGCATATAATGCGTCGCTATAAATGTTGCTAAAAGACATTTTTCTTGTAGTGTATTTACCCATGCCAAGATGCGAAGTTTTCCTTTACATGTAATGAAACCATTAATATGAGAAACCAAAATGATGCTTTATAATTTCTTTGTAATTTCGTAATCCTGGTATAACATAATAATAGTATATTTGTAAGGGGGAATTGTTAAAATGCATCTTGGTTTATAAACAAAATATGGATTTGAGAAGTTAAGAGACCTAACTTGCTAATATTCACGTTTCTTTTAGTGTGTTTTCTGTTTGTGCGTGTTTATTAAAGTTATGAGGGTCTTATTGGAAAATGGTTGGAAGATCAAGGGTGTTAAGTGTTCCCGTGTTCAAGCTTCAAGGGTGCAAGTTGGATATGTCTAAACCTACTAGGTTTAGGCTATATATGCTCTCATTCGTTAGAAACCACTCGTAATCTCTCACTTTCTCTCTCAAAATTTTGTATAGTTTTTTAAGGTTTATCACATGTAACCATGATTCATATACTTAATTCATAATCATCATAATTATCATGTAACAATCATATGATATCAAACCTCTTGTTTTATCTTTACTCATAATCATCATAACATAACTTTTAACATTAAGCCATAAAAATCCTATATCACCACACGCATAACCATAAACCATAAATCTTGAATTCATCTAATAACTATGTAAAAACTTAAATAACATGTCCCCATGACTCCTTGATTGAAATCATGGTTAAACACATAAGTATCAACATACCTTGAATTGGGGAAAAACCATATCACTACAAGAATTGCATCGATTACCCACGGACCAAATTTGTGGGTAAAGACCTAAATCCATGGGTAAATAGCGATTACTCACGATTACCCCAGACCCTCCAAATGGGTAAAACCTTCGAGGGTAAATGTTTAGCCACAAAATAATCCACAAGTGGGTAATCTTACACACCACATGCTTTATAGGTAACTACGTAATTTCATGGGTAAATTTTTCATGGGATTTCAATGAATACCACGAAATTACCCGTTTGTTATAGTTGTGTCTGATCAGAGGGTGACCTTGCCCACAAAATATCCGTGTGTAAAACCAAAGGTAAATGATTTAAATGTACCCATAACAATTTGTGGGTAAGAGCACCTAAATTACCCATAAATTTTGTTAACTTGTGGCTAACCTGTTCCACTATAATGTGGCTTATTTAAGGATATATCCACAGGTAAAATTCACGTGCCATATATTTGCACTTGCATTTACTATAATAACAAATTTATACACACAAAAATAAAAAAATATGCGACAAAACTTATATAAAAAAATCAATCGTATATAAACTTTGAATCCTATAATTATAACAAAAATCAAGATGATAATTACAATAGTTACATGAAACCTATTGTTACATTCCATAGTATTTAGCTAAGGCTATGATGATCATCTTTGTAACTCGACATGTCAAGAGCGCTCACTATTTCATCGTTAGCATCGAGCCTATCGTCCAAAAACTAGAAAGCGTCCTTTGTGTACAAAGCTGGATGAGAACACACTGCACAATCGATATAAAAAGCACAAGATTTAGTTGGAACATGATGCAAGTGAAATTGTATCCAAAGTAAAAATAAAACATGTCCACTACGATTGGAGTGTTTTATGTAAATGAAACCTGATACTAACGATGTTGTGTCAAGTAGAATATTATGTGTAATTCACTAACTTCATGGATCTACATACCATGTTGAAGATATTTGGTATGATAGTCACTTATCATGGTGAGTTGTGATTCGAAAAACCACCGGATCACCAAGCCCATTCACGCAAAGAGAGATACCTACAAAAAGATGGTCAAATAGCAAAAATTAACAAGAATTTAAGAAAATAAAACTAGTTACTGAAATCATATTGCAAACAAAATATTGCAAGTTAGAAGGCGTTTACATAACCGATGAGTGATTTACGATATATTTAGTATAATAATGACTTGTAAAGGGTTTCTTGCATTCATTCGTTCAATAAATATGACATAGTACTAACGAATTTCTTTATCGATTTGACAAACAATGAAATGATAATATGATATTTAGGAGACATAGTGCCCGTATGTTTACTGCGTGTTTTGGCAACAAATGATAATATGATATTAAGAAGACTCATGCATTCATATTTGAGTGACGATAAAGTAGGGTAAATGAAGGATAGTGGGTGGACGGTTATTTGAAGATAATGCTTAATTCAAATTTTGATTTGTTGGGGGTTGGAATTATCAAAATAGTGGCGGGAGGTGAAAAGTAGGAGGCTAGGAGCGACACTTCTTCTCATAAAATAACTTTCTATCCTTTTGGAATTTGGAGTATAAATAAGCATTTTAGAAAAATAGTTTAATTCAATATTTCATTTGGTCATGTGAGTTTTTTATCTAGATAACAAAGTATATTATGAAAAGTAATATGTCATCTAAGAGTGATCTAAGTTTTATAAGTATTTCAATCATATGAGTTAAACTTTTATCAAATTATAAAAATTAATAAAGTTTCGATATTGTTTCACTTTTGTGAAAATGTTCAAAAATTGTTATCATTAAAGTATCTATATGTGCATAATCCTATTGTACCTTAGTAATAAACACATACCTTTTCTATATATTGTTTCGCTAGACTAATACCAAACCATAAACCTTGTACTCAATTCAGTTCGGTTCGGTTTTGATTTGAAAACCCATTTCTAAATAACAATTCGATTCGGTTTTATTTTTGTCTTGTTTCCCACAAATTACACATGAAAAATTGCACACAACAAAATACTTATGCACATAAAACAAGGGTAAATTCGTGGGTCTATATTTACCCACAAATTAGCCACCAAAAATTACCCATAAACAAAAATATTGTGGCTAATCATTGGGTAGTGAAAATTTACCCATGATATTAGGCACATCTTCACCCACGGTAACTCATTTCATAGGTAAATCGTGGGAAATCATCAGGCCGAGTAAATTACCCATGGAATAGACACAAAGTATATAATCGTGGGTAATTTTGTGGCTAAAATCATGGGGAATTCAAGAGTACAATTGGTCCATCTTTTAGTATTTTAATTGTGGGTAGTTCATGGGTAATTTGTGGGTAAATACCTATGTATCACCATTTATGGGTAATTTTTGTGGGTATTTGACAGAATTCTTGTAGTGATATGAATCTATTAAAGCTCCACAATTCTTAATAACAACATACCCTTGAATTTTGATAGCGTATAGGATCGTTAGCCCCGTTAAATAAAGTATATTGGCTCTAACGAAGCCCAATAAGCGGCCACAACTTATCATAATACGCTTGGAAAGCGAACTCAAAGACTAGGCTCGCACGCGCCGCCAAACACTTTCGTGCAACGACAGTACTAAGAACCCTTCCTAGGACCGTTGCAACCATCAACTGCGTGCCACTACCCCATTTGCGAAATGTAGTCTTTGCAATCATGCATGGACCATTCCATGCATCTCGAGGACCAAAGGAAGCACACCATGTGTCATTCCTTGTCTCTCGGTTGCATGTCCGCCACGTAGACCATCCTAGGAACATGGATGGACTCCCAAAAGGACACGAAATCCTAGGTTTATCCCTATAAATAGAAGGTTTATTTCAACGAATGAACCAAATCAACTTAAATTAACACACACACACACACACACACACACACACACACACACACACACACACACACACACACACAGGTGAATTCTCATAATTCACTCCAACTACTCAAGTGTTACCCCACTCGTGACTCGGTCACACCTAGGGGTCCTTATCGAGCGTGGAAACCAAATCGAATAGCCTCCTCAACCCTTCAATACGTACCTTACGTTAACAAATTCCTTGCTTTTACTAGATAATAATTGATGATTTGTGAAGGATTCTTTAAGGTGAAGAAATTGATATCCCACCTCCTACTCTACATGTGATACGTGTGACATGGAGGAGTGATACTTCCTAGGACGAATCTTTTTAAGCCACAAAGATTTTTTTTTTTTTTTTTTTTTTTTTTTTTTTTTTTAATTTTCACACTAATTTGCCAACTTGTCACATATAACTTGTTAGTCTTGATAGAAAGTGATGATCATTCACGATTAGAAACTTTGTAACGTGTCTTATATATTGTAATAGAATAGTCAATGGGCTCATGGATTGGGCTAAGCTAATAGGTTAGTAGTTATGTATAAGCTAGCCTTATATAATGTCGAATCCAATCCAAGTCCAAAGAGCCCATGGCCAAGCTCATTAGGGCATTTTATCTTTTAGTATAAAAGCCACCATGAGTCTCATTTGAAACTGAAATTGCCACTCCGCTAAATAACATCAATGCGAGGGTAATTCATTTTGACAAGCATTTTTGAAAAAGCGGATGACTTTGTCAAGGACCATAAATCCACGGTAAAGAAAGCTAATGAATGTTTTGAAAAATCAAAGTTTTGGAAAATTGAAATGATTATCTCTTGAAGATATTTTGTCTACCGATATTATGTCCATTATCCTTCAAACATATTACATTGAAGACCATGAAAGACTCTAGTTTGAGACCTCCATAATTGTTTCAAAGTATGAAAATTCTCTTGAAAACTTGAAAAATAAAATGTGTCATATTTTAAACAACTTGATCGAAAACCGAGGAATGCAAGTATGACAAATTGTCGTATGAGCGTGCCTAGAAGGATGTAAAAGAGCAAAATGATCTTTTGAGAGCTCAGCTGGACAGTCAAAAAAGGAAGAGTGTGGAAACTAAGTTTGGAAAACTAATGACTTTGGAGAAACCATATGCTTCAAAACCGGTTGAAAAACCAAAAATGTCTATTTCTTAGTTTGCTCCAAAAGTCAATGAGAAAAATGATTTGTCAAATAAGACCCAAAACAGAAAAAACCTCTCCCCTCCCTTTGCTCTGGCGATTTTTGCGACCACTCCTAAAACCTTACCGTTTTTTTCCTAACCGACTCTCTTCTAATTCATCTATCAATTCCATCCAAAGCTTGATCATTCTTTATCTGATCTTGTGTTGGATATGTGCTGCTATTTGATTTGCTAGGGTTTCGTCTTCTTGGATTAATCGTTTGGTTTCTTTTCTTAATCGCAGAGTTAGGGTTGGTGTGATCGCACCTTGGGTTTTTATCTTATCGCTGCAATCACTACATCATTAACTGATCGTTTATACTACTATGGGTTAGCAACGTGTTTTAATGTTCTATAAACCCTAGTTTTGACTAGGGTTTTACTTGGTTTCTTGAAGCAGGACGTACGCTTGTTGTTATTCTGGTTACATATTGGTGTTGGGTTTTAAGTTTTTTGATGTCTAATTTGGGAGAGATGACTATAAATATGTCACATCCAGGCATTAACAATGACAACAATGTGGGTAACATGAATGTTAATATTGATGACTTGTGCGCTCACATGCAACGATTTAAGGGTATACAAGTGGGAACCCGGTGTGTCTCAACTTAATCTGAGTGAACTTAATTCGGATGAGAATGTCACTATTTTGGAGCCGATTCCAAGCACTAGTCATGACACACCGAGGGGCATGATACTTTATCGAAGATTCGTGCCATTGAACAAAAAAATTTAAAGGGAAAGCTTGTTTTAGTGGGTGAGGGTGGGATACCATTAACCGGTGGGATAGTGGATTCGACAACTTCCATTGGGGCTACTCAACTTGGTTATCCAATGATGCGCGATCTCGAAGGAGTTGGAGGATATGCTTAAGAATATTGGTTATCGGCATCAACAACCGGGTGGTCATGATAAGTCTGGTATGAATGCTGATTGTTCTAATAAACCGTCTACCAGTGATGCGGGTCAATCTAATGAATCTGATCTGGTGGATAAAGTAAATCTGAGTGTGTCTAGGGATGATACCAATCTACCCCAAAGTGGTCCAATGTCTTATGTTAATGCTACGGCTAATGCTCCTATCAAGACAAAAGCTAATTTTCGTCGGTTGGAATGTAGTAATAAGACGGATGGAGTGGATCTTACTATCCCTATGAAAGTAAATTCTCCGTATGGTTGCTTTATAGGTAAAAGGGTTGCCTTCCCGGTGGTGGATTATTATGTTCGTAATGATTGGGGTAAGTATGGTCTTCAAAAGGTCATGATGAATGCTAAGGGGTTCTTTTTCTTTAATTTTGCTACTAGGAAAGGTGTTGATGATGTTCTTGAAAATGGTCCGTGGATGATTCGTAATGTTCTTATTATTCTTAAAAATTGGATTGTCAACACTAATTTTCTTAAAGAGGATTTGACCAACATTCCGGTGTGGGTTAAATTCCATGAGGTTCCCCTTGCTATGTTTTCCGAAGACGGTCTTAGTCTCCTAGCTACATTGATTGGTACGCCTAAGATGTTAGTCTCTTATACTAGCCAAATGTGTTTGGAATCTTAGGGCCGTAGTAGCTTTGCTCGCTGTTTAATTGAAGTTAAGGCGGAGGAGGTTCTCAAAGAAAGTCTTACTGTGGCCATTCCATTACTTGATACTCAGGGGTTTTCTATTGAAACGATTCAGGTTGAATATGAGTGAAAACCACCTCGGTGTGATACTTGCAAGATATTTGGGCATACTGGGGGAACTTGTCCTAAATATGTTCCTCATATTGTTCAACCTTCACATATGACTGATGATGGATTTCAGGCTGTTAAAGGTAAGCAGACGAGTAAGAAGAGTAGTCAAAATGCTCCAGGAAAAGGTGGTTTTACTAAGCCGAATGTTGGGCCTAAGGTTCGGTATCAACCAAAGGCTCCTACTGTGACTAAGAAGGTGGATGGTACACGTAAAAAGGTGGTAGATGTAGCCAACACTAGTGGAATTACTACCACTAATGCGTTTGCAGTTCTTAATACGGTTGATACGGAGAATACTGTGCCTACTAATGTTACTACAGAAGGAGGGACTCCTCCTGTGCCTAGTCCTTCAATGGCTGCTGACAAGGAGGGGTCTCAAAAGACTGATAGTTTACCACAAGCTCCGATTGTGGTGGATGATAAAATGAAGGAGCCAGTGGTGGTCTCCAGTGTGCAACAGGACGTAGGTCAGCCTTCTTCTTCCACTTTTACTTCTCCTCCTAAAAGGACTAATCCGTTCTCTAAAGTAGGAGAAATAGTTGTTTCTGACAGTGATGATGACCAAGTACTCCCAGAGGACAACCCGATGGCGAATTTTCTTGCCTCTGGAGGTGGTGGATATGAACATGAAGATGAAGAGGATTATGATGATTATACGAGCCACGTCTACGATCTCCCACATGAATTAAATGACTTTAAGCTCAAAGGGCGTGGTAAAAAGTAGTCTTGGTGTTCGTATATTGGTAGTACACATCCTGTGAGTTGTGGTTTATTGTTTTATTTTGAAATTTGGAAGTGCATTATGTAAGTTTCCCCATGTAATGGGCTGAGATATGAGATGTCACTCATATCTTTTGTACTTAAATGTTTTTTGGAGTAATAATATTTACCGGATCATCTTGACCTTTACAAAAAAAAAATGATTTGTCAAAAACAGTCACTCCACAGTCCTTGCCTACTAAAAAGAGAAATATCAAAAGTGTTGAAAAAGAAAAAGCGATTGTCAAAATACCAAAAGTGATTACACATGGCCTTTCTAGGAATAGCACACAGAATGTGACCGTAAATCCAGTTAAAGAATCTATTGGTTCTAACAACATGGTTCACAATCACTATATAGAAGATGCTAGGAAAAAGTCACAGATTCGACAAGACGTAATTTTAGGGGCAAAATCTAGGGTGATGAATTCTATAAGATTTCAAAACCGCTAGTAGTAGTAAACCATTATCTAGGAACACTCAACACAAGACTAGGGATTGGCTTGCATCTAAGAATGGTTGCGCAAAAGAAAATGCTATGCACGTAGAATCCCACAATATGAATGAAAAGTCTTTTTCGAACAAGAAACAATTGCCAAATGACTGTAGCGATAAAGTTAAGTTTGCTGTTTTAAACAAAAATGTTGAATTTGTCTGTCCTACATGTCAAAAATGTGTCTTTTCAGCTAATCATGATGCATGTGTCGCACAATATCTCAAGAAAGAAAATTCTCGTGCCAAGGCACAATACACTAAGACATTAAATAGAAACAAACCCGTTTTTAAAAAGAAAACACTAAGAAACCTAATAGGTGAATCTCTACAGGACTTAGTTTTTCTGAAAATGAGTCTTTCGTTGCATCTGAAAAGAAAACAACTCATAGATCTTGCCTTAGGTGGATACCCACGGGAAAAGTTTTCCACAAAGTTGGTCTTAGATGGATTCCCACATGAAAGATTTTTGATAATTGCACCAAGACAAATAATAGTGAAAATCATCCGGATAAGGAAGTAGAAGCCACTACAACCGTTGATAGTGAACACCCTCAGCGTGAGAAAACATCTACTTCTCTAACACTATTATTTGTGAAAATTCTTCTTCTGTGTACGCAGGTACTTGTACAAATGTTGAAGGTTCATACACCCAATATGGTAACGAAGAACTTTATGCATATATCACATGTGGAAATCCTTATCTAGTTTCACTTTTACTAGTCCAAACTTAATTTTTCTTTCTTCAAATCTTCTTTGTAAATTTTTAGAAAAAGCAAAATACAAAAATTAAAAATTTTCAAAAAATACAAAACATTATAAAATAAAAATCCAAAAATATTCTTTTACGACATGTCTCTTGTATAATCGATATTACATGCGTTTCTAGAAATGTCATTCAACATTGATACGTACATGTACCGATGCTTGAGCGAGAGTTCACTAAAATGTTTTCAAAACATGTTGTTTCTTTCAAAATTTCTCAAAATTTTCTTTAAAATTTTGATGGCTTGCAGTTACTTTAGACTGTAACCCGAGCTTAAATTTGATGGCTTGCAATCACTTCAGATTGCAACCCGGACTTAAAATTAATGGCTTACAGTTACCTTAGACTGTAACCCGAACTTTAAAGAAAGGAAAGTGCCACGCAAAATCTATTTTCATATATATCGAGCACTTATCCTGAAACAAATGAAGATAATTCTCTTCAAAATCTTCATCATCTTGCGTACCATTGATTCGAAAGTTTTCAAATCTCTCACATTTGATAACAAGATATCTCCCTCATCAGAATTTTAAAATTTGCTTTCTTAAAGTGGAGTATAAAACCAAATTGTTCCAATATTCATGCTAAATCAGTTTCTCTCCAAATGCTTTTCGAAAAACATATCTTTTAATCATTTTGTGTCAAAAACATCATAGATATGCTATTTTTGAGGGGGAGAAAAGTGATTAAAATGTGATCAAAAATGTTTTAAGATCATTGTTGAATCTCAAAAGAGCTCGACTCAGACGTAACCAATGAATTGACAATAAAATAAAGTCAGTACTCGAAAAGACTTGTTCCTGGACGGGTAATAATTTCAAGTTGGTCTAACAAGTGATGTAAACGTGTCTCGCAAAGGACTTCTAAGTAGAATGTACCATCTCGAGAGACTTTCTTTGGACTTGCACCTGGACCTATTCTAACTAGTGATGTAAACGTGTCTCGCAAGGTCTCGTCTATTGAAAATCGGTCATTTCAAAAAGTGCAAACTCTTCCGTCAATGTGCAGATTTAAGATAAAACAATATAAGCACACATGAAGGGGAGTATTTCTAAAAATGAAAAACTCTCAAGGTGTTAACAAAACATGTTTTATAATCATAAACACTTTTTGAGATTTTCAAGAAAAAGGTTTTATGGAAACATAGATAGTCATGGAGTTATAAGGCGACTAAGGATAACAATCGTCCTATGATCCATGAGAGCCGGAGGGATCTACTCAAGGACAACACCAATAGTTTAGAACTAGAAAGTCCTTAGGTATGATTGAAAAAAGAGTAATGTGAGAAAGGAGAAATAAGAGGTTGAAGAATTAAAAGAAAAGTTATGAGAAAGGGTGAAAAGAAATAGCCCTCCATAATTCAACTTAGGCGAAACACGGTTCAATTCATCACTCTTGGTTGTCACTAAGATGGCTTGATATTGAAGACAAAGGCGTCATGAACCCGGTGGCGCAATGCACCTAACCTTCCAGCCACTCAATTCCTCTTAAAGGATTTGTTTCATTCTCACGGGAACCCCATAATCTATCGACCTCTCACCGAGATGTGTTGATATTGAAACAGAGACGCCGCTCCGGTCTCCGACTACTAAAATCGAAACGCACAAATTGGGTCTAGAGCCACGAGATTCATCAAAAGATCTCTTAGAGCAGCGAACATTTCTACACTTACTTTTCAATATTAAGAACACAAGATGTAAATTTCGAGTCCTCAACACGCAGATCCTAGCAATCTGCCAGAACATTTATGTGAGGATCTACACATGTAATCCTCAGTGATTGAATGAAAATTCCTGCCAGGGTCAACATCAAACAGCCCTGACAACAAGTCACTTCGGTAATTCTTTACGGGTTGTTGATTGAAGGCAAGAAAGATCAAAAGACGATGATTAAAGATCACAAAGCATGAAGGAACAAAGAATCATGACTATTCTATGTCGACATACAAAGTTCAAGCTCAAGAAGACTAAAGACCTAATCAAGTGGAGCATCTTTTGAATGACCACCCCTTAGGGGAAGATTGTTAGCCTTAATAGAAAGTGATGGTTATTCACGATTAGGAACTTTGTAACGTGTCTTAGATATTATAATAGAATAGTCAATGGGCCCGTGGATTGGGCTAAGCTAATAGGTTAGTAGGTATGTATAAGCTAGCCTTATATAATGTGCAATCAATCAATCCAATCCAAGTCCAACGAGCCCATGGCCAAGCCCATTAGGGCATTTTCTCTTTAGTATAAAAGCCACCATAAGTCTCATTTGTAAGGTGTGCTTGAGTGTGTAAGTGTGTGTTTTGTTATAAAAGTTCTCTCATCTTTCTTTCTACTTTATCTCTCTATAACATCTCATCGTTTACATCTCTTGTACTACCAAAACCGTGACATATACGTGATATAGTTGATAGTATCAAGGTCCTACATAACCATTGTGATAAAACTGAATTACAATACATATCTTGGCTTGTTATCTCATGTTTCATGTTAAGTCCTAACTAACTTTATTATTAACTCCGCTAATGGGACTTATCTAATTAGTTCTCTATAATAATAGCCATATCCAATTATATAAAGATAAATCCAAGTTTCTGTAAATTTCGGGATGTTACAAGTCTGATAGTGCGGTTTATTGCACAATTAATTAGTTTAGATGTCACACGCTTACCCAAAGCTAATCTATTAGTTTTTCCAAGTGATACATATTTGTTATTTGGGATTGTCTAAGAAGTGTTCTGATGACATTGATTTGTCTACATTAATTCATCTAGGACTTCTCTTTCAAATTAAAAAATAAATTTAATACCCATTTATTGAACTTCTAAATTATCTTAATTGATTGAGATTTTTAATATAATAAGTACAAATTTTATTTATTTAATCATCTAAGACTAAGGATCAAATGAGAAGAAAACTTAAAATGAGAAGGATGAGAAATAAGTATAACCACATTAGAGATGCATCGACTTCAATTAGATGCATCTCGAATCTTTAGATGCATCCTAATATACTTTGTAGCAAAAATTAGATGCATATACATATATTAGATGCATTTCATCAAGTTAGATAAATCCTATGCATTTTTAGTCCCCTACGGGTCAAATTTGATCCTAGTACCACTTTGCATCGTTTTCACTTCAAAATCACTTCCAAAACTAGTTGGGATGCATCTAAATGTATAAAGATGCATCTAATTCAAGTCGATGCATTTTAATGTGTGATTATAGTTATTTCTCATTCTTCTCATTTTAAGTTTTCTTCTCACTTGATCTTTACTCATCATCTAAACTAAATACCTTGAAAGCTTTGGTTAGACGAACCCTTGTTATAAGTTATTCCATGGCATGCACTCTCTTAACTACGAGAACAATATATTTGAGTAGAAAGAGACAATAATAAATATTAGAAGTAGCTTAGTATATGATTTAGTGTTTATTGAATCTTGTATATCTGATGTCATGTTAAGCTTAAATTTGATACCTTTTTATGTTTACCATATACTATAATGTTTAACATAGGTATGCTATATCAGTATATAGTTTAATTTTTTAATCAGTTTAGCTAGAATTGACGATTTAAATGAGATGCTGCTAGTCTGCTACTACACGATTCTTTATTTCAACATGGGAGTAGTCGAAGCACTTTATGTTGACATGCTTGCTGTGTTAACCTTGATTGGTACTAGGTTTGTGTGGGTCCATAGAGCGTTATTAGATTCTTTAATAAATGGCTAGGAAATTTTAGGCCATGCTATGCATAGCCGTAATGTCGGTCAAAGTTTCGAATCCAAAGGAGTCATTTGATGTAAAAAAATTAATTGTACTATCAGTACTAGGGCTGAGCAAACCAACCGAACATATCGGACGGACCAACGGATCGGCCGAAACTGATCCGGACCGGACCGATCACATTCGTTCCGGTTCTCGGTCTCGGCTTTTAGCTAATTCGGTCTCAGTCTTGGTCGATCCGGTCCGGTCTGGACCACAAACCGACTATTTTGCCTTGTTAGACAGGACCGATCGACGGACCGACCGAGACCGGAACGGACCGACCACATACGGTCCGGTCCTCGGTCTCGACTTTGACTAGTCGATCTCGGTCTTGGTCGATCCGGTCAGTCGGGACCGATGCTCACCCTAATAGTCTACTTTGTTAATTTAGTGGTGTGTTTGGGCGAGCATTTAAAAGCATTTAAGAGCCGTGAGCGGTAAATATTGAGCGTTGTAATTTTTAATGCTCGTTTGGCAAACAACAAGTAACTTTATCTATTTTTTTGGAATTTTCATTTCAAAAGTTACATGATGTAGCATTTAGGAGCTTTGAGTATTTGAGTTGTTTTACACATTATATTTACAACAACAACAACGTTACACGCACACGACTACTACTTACAACTCTTGCTCATTGCTAGAACTCAATTATCTTGCTATTTTGCCAAACACACCCTAAAAGTTAGACATAAAACAAAATCTAGATACATCTCATTTCTATATACTTCATCCGTCTCAAAATAATTGTCTTTTTTTTTTTTTTTTTAATCTCGACTTTAACCTTAACTATTTTCTTTTGAATTATATAATGCTTGATGCAAAATATATGAATGTATTGATTTTTAAATATATTTTCATTTGTATAATTTTTATCAAATATTAAAAAAAAGAACAACTTAAAGTCAAAACTGAAAATAAAAATAAAAAATCAACATCTATTTGAGTAATATTCTATTTGAAACAGAAAACATAAAAACTATTTGAAACAGATGAAGTAATATTCTATTTGAGTATATAACAACATCAATTATTTTTTAGCTAATGCAATTTATAAAAGATATATAGACACATATAAATAGGTTTTGTAAATTTTTTACTAATATTTCATCAACAATCAAGCAGATAAACCCTAATTCTCTTTTTATTATGGGCATATCTCTTCATATCCGATCGTTTAACCTTTCCTTTTTGATTCTATAAACATTATAACGTTCTTGTTTTTGTGGATTAATCATTTTATTTTATCTCGTTAACAGGCCCTTTATTTGGTGGCTGATCATTTAGGACTAGGGTTCTCAATTCTCATTTTTTTCTAGGGTCTCGTCTTAATTGCTGCAAAGGTTCATACTGCTCTTAATTTAATACTCTTGGATAATTATTATGATGTGTGTTGGTTAGGGCTTGGGTTTTCTCGCTGGCTAAGCCCTAATTTATTAGGGTTTCGTTATATTTTGAGCCGTCTGTTTGTTTTTGTATCCGTTGTTAATTGATTGTGGGTTGGAGAGAATAGAGGCTGCTGGTTCATTGTTGAGTAACTTGGCTGCTAGGGATAAGAATGCTGATGCTGCTACGTCTCATGATAATGGCGGTTGTGTTCATTTGCTTCCATATTTAAGAATAATGTTCCAAAGAAATCGATTCAAGTTACGGAGATAACGAATGATGAGCGTGTAGATGGTGTTGATGTTGTTATCCCATTGAAAGCGATAGAGAAGGTTAGTACATGTTTTGCTAATACCCTATATGTGTACTTTATTGTTAAGCGTCTTGCATTTCCCATTGTGAAAAATTTTGTTAAAAATACTTGGGCTAAGTTTGGTTTGGAACGTGTTATGCTTAGAAATGGTTTTTTCTTTTACCAATTTGCTAATTAATAAGACGGGTATGGAACAAGTTCTAGAAAATGGTTCGTGGCTTATTAGGTTAGTACCTATTGTCTTAAATGTTTGGACACCTACGGTTTTAAAAACGGAGGAAATTACCACGACTCCAGTTTGGGTCAAACTACATAACATGTCTATTTTGCGTATTCAGAAGTTGGTCCTAGTTTGATTACTACTAAGTTGGGATGCCCCATAATGTTAGAGGCCTGCACTAGGTCAATGTGCATTTAATCTTGGGGTCGTAATACTTATGCTCGTGCTCTTATTGAGGTTTCGCCCAAATCATCTTTGTTGGGAACTTTGGTTGTGGCTTTACCATTGCCTAATGGGTTGGGACACTCTATGGAAACTATTGAAGTAGAATATGAATGTAAACCTCCTCGATGCGATACTTGTAAGATTTTGACCATCTCGAACATGGGAGACTTTGGGACAAGGTCATAACATGTACAGTTCAATAAATTCCAACAAGTCATAAATTCGTAATTATGTTCAAGGATTTGTTTCAAGTTCAAAGTTCAAGCCAAAGAGAGTTCACAAAGTAGGAATCAATTTAGTTCAAGAATGGTTCATGCATTTCGCCCCAAAATATAGTAAAGCGGTAAAAGGGGATGTGATTACTCACCCGTGGCTGGAATGATGACAAGAGTGAGTACACGAGGTATAATGTGATGTGTTAACGGGACCTATTATGAATGATATGATATGCAATGAGTTGCAATGTAATGTTATGCATGCATTTCGTATGTTATTTATACCATTAGCGAGTTTTGAAAATATTACTAATCGTCGAAAATACTCTTTTGGCGTCTAGACCCTTCAAAAATGACTTTACAAGTATTTACGTCAAAATGTCATCCTACAATAGTTTTATAATGATTTATAGTGAAATTTTCACTTTTCGTCGCAAAACAATGTCGTGAATTTTCATGAAAGTGATAAAAATGGCTTTGGGAAAACTAGTCGTAAAATGGTGTCGTCGAGCGTTAGAAAACGAACCACGGTTTTGGAAAGTTTGTATCGAAATCTAGAAGTTTCATTCGGAGTTTTCGTCATAAAGGTCTCGAACATAAAGATAATAAGGGTTAAAGATAGTGATTTTGGCTAATTGTTATGTAAAAAGTGAGTTTCGCCAAGTTTAAACATCCGTAATTAATTTATTACAACTCCGCTATACAAAGCGGCTTGTTGTTTTGAAAATATGCTCGGTGATCTAAATTTTACTAGAAGACATTTTGTTCCAAAAGTTCCACATCATGGTTAAAACAGCCTTAAACATGGTCGTTTCAACTCACCGTAACACTTGTATCGTAAAGTAATATAGTTTTCGAAAATAATAGTTACGGCAATTTTTATGTAAGCGATGCATATCTTTGTCGTTTCAAATCCGTTTTCACGTATAATACGTCCTTAACCGTATCAAAGTATACTAATATATTTTTGACAAGTCGAAATAATTTGTGAAGCTTAAGACTCGTTTTGACTCGAAATAAGTAAAATAACTTGCTGAAATTTCGAAAATTATATTTTTCGTCGTCAAACTTGTAAAATCCATAACTTCTTCGTTATAACTCCGTTTTATCCGTTCAAGCGGCCGCGGATTCGTTTTAAAGTATATTTTCTAAATATCAAGGCCAAAATGTCGTGCCTCTGTCGGATTTTCCAGAAAACCAAAACAAGGACAGAACCTATTTTACGTATTGAAAATAGTTTTTCGCGGACAAAACCTATTCTAATCCCTTCAAATCAACTCCAAAGCTAATCTAATCCTACCATACACCTTCTTAGGGTGTCATGGGTTCCTAATCACCATCAATACCAACATATACCAAGGGGATAATTATAGGATGACCTTATATATATATAACTCTAAAATCAAGTAAAAATGGTATAAACAACACAAATCATGCATGCTTGCTCCAAAAATGAAGAGATTCATATGAAATGAAAAGGAAACATGAAAAATGAAAGAATCATGCTTACAAGTTAATATGATGAGGTGCAAAGAACCAAGGTTAGCCTAAACACCCTAGGTTTTTATTTCAAAACCTTGAATAAGAGTGTATCTAGATTGTTATAAACTTGAGCTTGAAAAAATTTTGTGATCCCTTGAAAACCTCTACTATGGCCGGTTCTAGAGAGTAGGAAAAAGAGAGAAAAACTAATTTTTGCTACTTGACTTGATAATGAGAATGAATGAGAAATTGAAAGTGTATGACTTTAAGTATGTGTAACATTCTAAACAATCACCAACCATACCAATCAATAAATGCATATCCTCCCCTTGAACCGGTTTTGGGGAGGTTTGTCCTAAAATTTTTTTTTTTTTTTTTTTTTTTTATTTTATCTATATACTTTGTATATAATTGGTGTAAGTAATTTTGTAGGAAAATGTAAGTAAAGTGTAGATAATTGTAACTTAGATATGAGCAATGTCCTAAGCGGGTTAAGGTTTCTACTCCTTCTCAGGTTATGGATGATGGTTTTTTCAAGGTTACTCGTAAGAATAGGAAAGGGAAGCAACCATCTAAGCCGTGACATATAGATGGGGTTCATTTAAATAAACCTAAACCAAATTACTTCTATCGTTATATTGGTAAAACGAATAATAATCAAGTGGAACCTTATACTGCGACTCTTATGGACACTAATGAGGCTTCTTCATCTCTGTCTAAGGATGCAAATCAGGCATCTACATCGAATGGTAAACATGCTATCACGAGTAATGTCGGTTTGAATGTTCAAGCTACTAATAATATATCCTATAAGAACCCCTTTGATATTTTAAAGGACCTAGATGATGTGGTTGAAGTCGATACCTCGACTGTGCAAAAAAATGAACCAAACCTGTCTTGGGACCCTAGGTGTGACATAGGACGTTTAAAGGTGGATACTGGAAATGACAGTGATGAAGTTGAAAACTTAATTGATGAAACAAGGAAAAAGGTAGGGGCGCCTCCTAGGAAGACCAGTATTTGATCGGGTAAGAATGTGGACTTTGACCTCCTCATGAAGGAAGATGGGAAGAGTATTTTGCGACCAAAAATCTATCCCTAAACAACGACTAAAAAACTCAATCCTTTAGGCTCTACAAGATCGATTTTTGTTTTGGTTTATGATTATTCTCTCGTGCTTATTCATATACCATTACCCGATCCTGTGTTTGTGAGTTTAATTGCTAGGTTTTTTATTCATTTTTTAGGGTTTTCTTGTTCTATAATCGCCTTTAGGGTTTAACATTATAGCTAATGATTAATCAATTCTTATAATTTGATTACATTCCATCTGTTTGTCGAGTGAGATCATTCACCGGGAAAACCTAAATGTATGTGATGAGGGTTTGTTTTGTAAATCTTGCTCGATCTTGTTGGCTTGGTAGTGTACGTAGGGTTTTTTTGGTTATGATTGGTTTGTGTAAACAATAATGTGCATGATTTGACGATGGAGAAGGGGTTTCTGAGTCCTAAAAGGAGAGGGAGTGGTAAGGGTGTAAAGGACAAACAAGGTTCGGTGGTGGGTGATATTGATAAGACTTGCAACCGTGCAAGTGGTGATGATGGTGTGACTAACGTGACTTCTGAGTTAACTGGTTGTGCTGCGAATCAAGTTGATACTGTAAGTGGTCAAACACATATTTTGAGTTTGAATGATAAAGAAAAGGATATTAACGACATCGAATCTGATAGTAAACCAATGAAGGATGCTAATAATATAGATAAGGTGACTGTTGGAGCAGGTAAGAGTTTGAAGGAGGAAAAAAAGATTACTGATCCCATTGTGAATGTGGGTAATAAGCCTAGTAATGTGCCTACTGTTTCAATATCATATGCTACTAAGGTAAGCCCTATGGTTAATGTGGAAAAGGCTACTTTTTAAAAACTTGAAGCTAGTATACTAGATGATGCTGATTATGATTTTGATCTACCTATAGCTTCGGTTCGTGAGGTTAATGATAGATTAAAGAATTCTCTATACATGAACTTTATCGGTAAAAGGCTTGCATATTCCGTTGTAGAATGTTTTGTGCGCAATAATTGGAAAAATTATGGTCTTATGAAAGTCACTATGAACGCGAATAATTTTTTCTTATTTAAGTTCTCATGATTCAAGGTGCTGATTCTATTCTTCGTGATGGTCCATGGATGATATGTGGAATACCATCTTTCTTAATAAGCGCCAACCTCTATGAGCATTTAAAGAAGAATTGTCTCGAGTTCGGTTTGGGTGAAGTTTAATGATGTGCCATTGGTTGCATACACTTCGATGGGTTAAGCTTAATGGCAGCGAAAATTGGTACTCCTATGATGTTAGACTCGTATACGAATAACACGTGTGTGGATTCATGGGGGTGGAGTAGCTATCCAAGAGCTTTGATAGATATTAATGCATGTAATTATTCTAGAGATACTTTGGTGGTGGCTGTTCCTAAGCTAGAGGGTATTGGATATACGAAAGAGACTATTCGTATTGAATATGAGTGAAAATTACCTCGTTGTAGTACATGTGTGAAATACGGTCACTCGATTGATGATTGTCCCAAAGCTGCTTCTAAACGTGTGGTGACTAGGATGGATAAAGGCAAGGGTCATTCTCCAGGTACTGATAATGAGGGTTTTGTTAAAGTGATCAAGAAGAACTCGGGTGGCAAGAATGGCGGTACAAATTTTTTTTAAACAAGTTTTCTTTGAAGTCTAAACTTGTTTATCGTCTAAAAGCTAACCGACCGAATGCCTCTTAAAGCACGACTCATAATATTGATAAAAATGTGGCATCGACTCAGGTAACATCAAAGATAGTAATATATCTTCTACGAAAAAAGGAGAAAGAACTTCGGATGACATCAATCTTATTTCTCTTAAAAACTTGTTTGAGGTGTTAAACAATGAAAATATGGTTTTCGAGAAAGCTACTGAGGGAAAGGAGGTTAATGATTTGGTTAATGATGATAGTGATGGTGAAGTGAAGGAGTTCTACGATGAAAGCTGTTAGTTTTTATGGCATCGGTAATCTAAGTTCTACACCTTTGGTTGAAAGGATTAATGGACTAGAAAGTCGATGCTTGATGGGAAGCTTGTGATAGTGGATGATGATGGGAAGCCGCTAAAACCTTGTAAATCAATGCTCCATAGCAATGAAACTACCAGTTTTATGGTTTCTACGAGCTCTAAGGTCAATAAAGCTTTTAATAGTGGCGGTGGAATGGGAAATAAAAGTTTGTATACACAATGGAAGGAAACTTATGGTGAAGACCCGTACGATGATGATGATTGTGTTGCTCCTGGTTTAACTGATGCTCAACTGCAGTTTGCTGATGCCTTTGATATTAGTCTTTGTAGTCAACATAGATAGCATTTGTAATAGGTTTCAGAAGTGTGGCATGTCATTCTTATGATAGTCTAGGTTTGAAACATAGTTAGTGTTTGCTTAGTTTTGGGATGGATGTGGGATTCACCCACATTCGTGATTATAATTATTTTCTAGAGTAATAAATTTACCGGGGAAACCCCTTACCTAAAAGAGTATTTTGCGTAATCTACATGAGAGTGATGATGATGCTAATTTAATGTAGCAGTTGGATAGTTTTGGTATTCTAGTTTTTGTATGTAGTTAGTGTGGTTGTTTTGTAGCATGTCACAAATGATCCAGTAGTTATAAAGCGGTGGCTTGAGATTAATATGATATTTCAGCCACATTCCATTATATTTAAATATTTTTTTCGTGTAATATATTTCAGCCACATTTCATTTTTATTCTTTTTTACTAATATTTTTTGTTTTAAAATACATACATATTTATGACCCACTTTATTTGTTTATTGTGATATTAGCTGTTTGCCATACAACTGCAAAAGATTGAAGAACTCATGTATACACGTGTTAAGGCAAGTAACAAATTACAAAAATATAATAAAAACTAAAGTTTTGGTATTTGAATTACAAACATATAATAAAAACTAAAGTTTTGGAATTTGTAACCCTAAAGGTTACATTAAAAAGGTTCAAAATTGATTGTACGTTAAGTTGGTTGAGAGCGGTTTTGGGTAAAGGAATTTCCACCCGGTAAAATATATTAACCAAAAAAACCGTTTAAAGTATAATGGAATGTGGTTGAAATGCCACATTAACCTCAAGCAAACGCTTAAACAACCACTAGATCATTTATGACATGCCATAAATGAACAACTAGTTACCAACAACTAGAATAACCACTAAATACATAAAAAGACATACAAAACCAATAAACAAAACCACATAAAAGATTACTTCTTCGAACGGCCTTGAAGCTTGAAATCAAACTGATTGTTAAATTCCTCAAATTGCCCAGGTAAGTCATAGATATGGGCCGCATAATCATCGAAAAATAGCCTTCAAACTCGTTATGTCCTCCTGGCGATGAAAAGTAATTGCCCATAGGATCATTTGGCTCAAACACCTCATCATCACTATCTCGAATTAACCACTTCACCCACCTTAGAGAATGGGTTTCATTCCTTTCACCATCGACCACCGGAATAGGTTTACCATTATCATCTACAAGGGTAGCTTTCCCATCAATAATAAGCTTTTCAAGCTTCCCAATTTTGTCAGCAATAGGAGTGTTCTCCATAGGCGATGGAGGCGTAGTTTTGGAAGAACTATAGATAACTTCAGGAGTACACGTTGTGCCAATCACAGGTTCCAAAACCGAATCTTGTTCCATAAGCACATCAGAACAGTTTTTCAAATCAACAAGGTTGATATCTGTTAAAACCAAGATCCGGACTCAACTAGGGTATAATAACAATGATTGAATAGATGCACAGCGGATAATAATTAACACAATCAAAGTTACCAACAAGGTTTTTCACTGTTAAAACAATGATCCTCTATGGATCCTTTTCTCCTCTCTAAAGAGTTTTCCTGGAGTGTTTTTCTCCAGAGGTTTTCTCCAGAGGTTTTCTTTTTCTTCAAGTGTCTAATACAAAAGACATCAGTTCCTTTTATACACAAGGAACCCTAAATAAAACAATAATATAAAATAAATGCATATCACTACCTAATATAGCTCATGCATATCCTAACAAACTAATAAATATACGGAATATCTATATCCGTAGAAACCAACTATACTATAATATAACTTCAAAGAAGTCCTTCTTATTGAGAATCCATATACTTGAGAGATTCCTTCAATAGAATCCATGTACTTGATATATTCCTTGACGTTATTTTCAAAGATAATTCATACTTCACGAATTCCCAACAATCCTCCCTAAACTGAATTTGACATGGTTAAGTTCCAGTTTCGATAATACTTTAACGCTTGAACTTGAGGATTGTACTCGAACATCGTGAGAAAGAATCAAAACAAGTACATCTCTATGATGACAAACTTTGAAACTCCGGATCTTTGCAAAGAACAAATGACAAAGATACATCAAAACATATTAGTTTCATACTATTCTCATCACATCCGGAGTGTTAACTCACGTGAGAGGTGAATCATTGAAAATAATGGATTTGATGTCTCTTTACCAATAGCCATCACCTCGGAGTAGCCAAATGTTTCGATTCGAAAACCATGGTACATCGATAACCATCGATTTATTAGCAAACCAAAGAACCATATAAACGGATTTGAAATGTCTTTACCGTAGCCGTTTGCTCGGGACTAGCCAATGTTTGGTGTGTGAGACCGTGGTACATTGATAACCCTCGATTTTAGTAAATCGCAACTATCAACGGAATTAAGATGTCTTTACCAAAACCGTTTGCTTTTGGACTAGCCAACTCTTTGATGGAATGTCGTCATCATCATGGTGAGTTGATTACCATTTATGGATTTCATGACCTTTACCACAAGCCATAATCCCGTGGGCTAGTCAACTCTTGTGTCGAAAGACATGGTGAGATGAAAACCATGAGTTGTGTGGTTATTAACCAACACCAAAACTCGCAAGCAAGATAGAGTAGAAACTCAACACGATGTGTTAGACTTTTTTTTTTTTTTTTTTTTTATTTTTTTATTTTTTTTTTTTTTTTTATTTTTTATTTTTTTTATCACTAAATGAAATAACACGATTTTTTTTTTTTTTTTTTTTTTTTTTTAACTAAGAAAAATAAATAATACGATTTTTATTTTATTTTATTTTATTTATTGATTATTTTTTTATATTTTTTTTTAACTAAGAAAAATAAATAATACGATTTTTTTTTTTTTTTTTAAACGAAATATAAAATAAAAAAAAATAAATAACCAAAACATGGAAAATAAACCATCAAGCATCAATAGAAACCAAAGACGGTTGTAGTGTCGCAGAAACACTAAGCCTCCCTTAGGCGTATGAGGATCCAACATCCGCAAACATGGTTAGAAGACAAATATACAACAATAAGCCTCCCTTAGGCTTAGGCCTCCCTCAATCAATGAACCCGACAAAGATTATTGTTCTTGGGTACCCGAATGAACCTTTTCTTTGAGTTTTCCAAGAATAACCTTTTGAGGGCTTAACAATATTTCCCACTCGTACTCCACCATGTGCCATATTCATATGAGATACATAAGGTATATATGACCGAAAGTAAGAACTTGTAGGTCTATAGGGCATAGGTCTAGCATTCTTGTTCCACCAACCCGGTAGCAAGCGGTGAAGAATATCCTCCACCGTAGGGAACCGGAAAAGGCCTATTAAGCTGCCGAGAACAGATGCATACACCTTTGGTTTACCGGTGAGTCGGTTTACCCGCTCTCACATGAGCAACTTTGGGAATAAATGGAGGAATACTAGCAACATTAGTCCATTTTGGTTTAGAAGTCTTATGGCCAGAGGAAACACCCATCTTTTTCTCATGGTAATCACAGTCTTTAATAAGATGGAGTTTACTACCACACACAAAACAAGATTTCTTCTTAAAAGACTTATTCTTAACACAACTTTGTTTATTACATTTAAACTTATCAGAGACAAAATTGGAAGCAAAATTGTGTTCAACAGAATAAGTAATTGTCTTTGTTTTGGGCTCAGCAATATTAGGCTCAACATCAGCTACTTTGGACTTAGGTGCGGTCTTGGGTGTGTGCTCAGGTGAGTCAGACTTTTCACTTGAATCACATGAGGCATAGTCAGTGGACTTTAGGTCTGATGACTTGTCACTTACAGAACTAGAGACAGAGTCATTAGTTTTGCTATTAAGGTCTAGCAAGTCACTTGACTTTTTACAATATAGATGGTGTGATCCATCAAAGTCTTCAATTTTGGACAGGTCAATAGGCATATGTTCACCTCTAATAGGACCAGGGACAGCATGTAATTGACCTTCTTTGACAAAATTAGCTAATTTGGCTGGTGTAGATTTACGTGTGTCATCCCTAGCTTCTAAGCCAACATATTTCTTAAAACCTAAGGCCACCGTAGAGTTAGTAGCTTGACTACTATAAATGAAACCAGCTAACTTGTTTCCATTCATTAACCATTCTTTATGCCTAGCTACTTCCTCATCTAGTTTCTCTTTTAGCTCTAGATTTTCTGACTCTACATCTGCTCTTAACTTCTCAGACCATTTTAACTCATTTTTAGCACATTCGAGATCCCTTTCTAATACACTTATCTTTTCATCATAAGCTATCTGATTCTTTTGAAACCATACTTTTTGTCTTTCTAATGTTTTTAAGGCCTGTTTATAAGCCTCAACTTCAACATAGCATTCATTATATTTAGGTTTCAAAATATCATAGGCTTCTTTTAGTTCATTATATCTCTCTTTACAACTATAATCACAAGTATGTACACCGAGATGCCCATGAATGCAACGTGTGGATGGCAAGTTCTTCAAAGATAACCTTGAGCATCAACTTCGTTGCTCATCTTCTTGAATTCACCTTTCCACCATACCTCTCTTTGAGTGCATCCCATATCGACTTGCATCATCCATATAATGAAAATCTGCTACATGATCAGCAGGAATAGATCTAAGCAAGGTAGTTCTGGCCTTTGACTCTCTTTGTACAGCAATGTGTTCATCTGCAGTCGTTGGAGGAAGATGAAATAGATTTCCATCGCGATCACTTCCAGTCCTTTTCAAACTGTTGCCATTTTGGATCACCTTCCAGATATTCATATCATTATTCATGATCCAGTGTTCCATCTTCATAGCCCAGACCTCGTACTCATCATCCATCAAATAAGGAAACATACCATCATCCCTATCAAATTCTACCATTTTGAAATTGTGGAGAGAAATTTGCACAGAACTGAATGCAGCAGTAAAGTTCCAGCAAAAACCTTATGAGCTTCAGCAGAAACGATAAAATATTACCAAACAAACAGTACCATGTGACAGCAAATCTTTACTTCCCTGTGACCTACTCGTCAATCAATGAATACAAAAACAAACTAACCACTGACACGTACCACCGATCAGAATGAAATTTGTGAAATAAATTCAGTAGACCACCACTTCACGTGTAGAGCAACTAAAACACACCAAGAGACCTTATTATCCAATAAAATTGCAAACCTCGTGTGTGATGAACCAATCAAATGTACGTTAGATTAATAAACTTTTGTTCTTGTCCCACCACGTGATCATAAGCCAAAGTAGCCAAATGAGATACAAACCATGTGACAACAATGGACCAATTAAATTTGAGGAACCAATATCACAAACGCCAGTAACTTTTGACCCTCGAAAACAATATTCACGACCTCTTGAAATCAATATCTCGGACCCACTTGTGGTCGGTGAGAAACCGTTGTAATCGAAGAAACAAAATCGTATACCAAATAAAATGACTTGGTCACATTAGCTAATCAATATACTTGGAATATTATAGCCTATATGTCATCCAATGAAATAACTAGCCCCCCACGTGATAAACAATAATTCCACAAAAGTCAAACGCCAAAGGATGAATCAATATATTTATTCGATCATCAATGCTACTGGTATATCATGTATATATTTTAGCCAATCACTAATGACCTCACCGACAAAATAATAACACCAATTAGATGGTCACTCAGAGAACATACGCGTAAGATTTGTGACCACAAATAAAAACTCACGTATATGTTTAACGTGAATTGTATAATAGGACCAGTGAATAGATGACCAATGTACGAGTAAAAACCCAAATCGTCACAAAACATAAATCATACCATCATCTGCCGCCTCTTTTGCTTTATCACCACTGTTGCAATTGAAAAACCTTATAAACCCTAGATCGAGAGCCACCCGCTCTGATACCACTTGTTAAAACCAAGATCCGGACTCAACTAGGGTATAATAACAATGATTGAATAGATGCACAGCGGATAATAATTAACACAATCAAAGTTACCAACAAGGTTTTTCACTGTTAAAACAATGATCCTCTATGGATCCTTTTCTCCTCTCTAAAGAGTTTTCCTGGAGTGTTTTTCTCCAGAGGTTTTCTTTTTCTTCAAGTGTCTAATACAAAAGACATCAGTTCCTTTTATACACAAGGAACCCTAAATAAAACAATAATATAAAATAAATGCATATCACTACCTAATATAGCTCATGCATATCCTAACAAACTAATAAATATACGGAATATCTATATCCGTAGAAACCAACTATACTATAATATAACTTCGGTAGAAGTCCTTCTTATTGAGAATCCATATACTTGAAGAGATTCCTTGTTAGAATCCATGTACTTCAATTATATTCCTTCAACGTTATTTTCAAAGATAATTCATACTTCACAGAATTCCCAACAATATCATCCACCCAATTCTTATTCTTACCTTAGTCATCCCGGGATGGAGCCGTACTACTAGTAAGATCAGTAGTAGGTTCGTTACAAGAAGTAGAACCTACATTAACCGTTGGAGAAACTGTATTCGATTGGCCAGAAGGCTTAGACGATGCTCCTCCATTCTTTGGCTTAGTAACCGGCCTATAGTAATACAAAAATTTAAGCTTTTGAAAACGAATCCCATCAACCTGATGATTAGTACCCTGAAGCTTACATTTTTCTTTTATCTTATAAGCTTCAACGAAACCCTCTTCATCAACCAACGATTTATCTTTCACAACCGGTTTCACTCTCTTAGGACATCCATTATCATTGTGATCAAATACTTTAAAAGTCTCACATCTTGGCGGCTTCCACTCATATTCAATATCAATTTTTCCAATGAATGACTGACCCATTAGGGTGAGGATCGCAACCACAAGAGAGTCAAGTAAGGCTTCCTTAGACGACACTTCCACAAGGGCCCTAGCATAGGAATTACGACCCACCGACTTGTACTCGTGTAAGAATCAAGCATGATAGTACGACCAATTTACGTTGTAATCAAACTAAGACCAACCTCGAATCATAGCGACCATAATATTATGGAGTTCAAATCGACAGGAGCTAAAGTTATATCATCTTTTGTAAGTTTAGTGTTGAGTCTAAATATTCAAAAATATAGGCATCAATCGTATCAACCATGGACCATCTTCCAATACCCTTTTCATACCCTCTTTGGTTTCCATACCCTCTTTGGTTGAGAGTAGTTATATGTAAGGGTGGGTGATTTATTATATAAGTACAAATATTCGATGCATGTCTTAACGTCTAATACGTAAACCATAAGGCTAAAAATAGAAACACACTTTTCAAACCATACACATCTCTCACACGGTAACATACACCTTCAAATCTTCAACCACAATAAACTGTCTAGTGCTTCGGCGAAATCCGCAGATCAAATGTTCCGACAACCATTGTGAGACGCCGATTTTCCAGCAAACATTAACATTTCTCACGCTTTTGTAGCCCATGGAAACATTTTTTTCCTACACTCTCTTCATCTTTTTATTTATTTTTTCTTTTTTTTCTTGGATTAACAGATCTGTTACATTTGATCCATGTAGATTTTGATCTTGTACAACCTTAGCTCGTTCTTCGTCGTCTATACGTGAAAAGATGGCTAGCCCAACGTCGTTCCTGCGGCGGGTGTGCAGGTCCGACAACCTCAGTTATATGTTGGGCCATTTTCTATGTACTTAATTTATGTTGATTTTAAAGTACCATTTTACAAATATATTGGGTTGAATTTGAGTATGTGTATAAGAGTATTTTATATACCGAAAGAGTTTAAATTTTTTTTGTGTGTATAATCTAGGAATGTGTGCATAATCAAGCAAGCTAGTAGTTGGGTGGTAAGTTGAGAGGTTAAAAGAAGAGCGTTTATATATTAGGAAGATTTGTTAAATAACGATAGATTTTTCTTTAAGAGTTGTAGTGTTTGCGACATTCATTTTTTAGCTATGAAACAAAGTTTATCAAAATATGTCTTTTGAATAAACAAATGTTAATAATAATAAGAAAAATGATTTAAAAGAATAAAAATATATAGGTAATAGATTTTGTGGTTAATTTGTTATATTGCTAAATTTAATCATGTATTAAAATATAAAGCTTTATGAGTTTAGAGATTAATTTGGTAATTTAGTAAACTTGAAAGAACAACTTGAAAAGAGTAAAAACATAAGAGCATTTAAAAGCATTTAAGAGCGGTGATTGTTGAGCTTTATAATTAACATGTTAAGGGGGTTATCAGGTTAAGAGGGTAATGTGGTATTTTATTAAGTTAAAAAAAATAAAATACTTTTGACCATTCATAGTTAGTAGTTACAACACTGCACCAGATACATAATATTTTTTTAAATAAATAGAACCAATCCATTCCACTCGATCATGTCATGTAAAGCATCGCCAACAACAAATCTCACACATAACTTTATGTAAATAAAAGAATCTATACACAACTGTTACATGGGCATTGAACAAGCACCAAATGTGCAACAACCAAAATCACTACATAAGAAAGACATGCCAATCTTATAACCTACCAAACATAAAATTACTTCCTACCACGACCTTGAAGCTTGACATCATACAGGTCATAAAAAGCATCCAATTGCCCTGGCAAATCGTAGACTTGAGCAGCATAATCATCATCAAAATAATCTTCAAGCTCATGATAGCCACCAGAAGATGCAAGAAACTTTGCCATATCATTATTCGGCTCAAGAACCTTGTCCTCATCACTATCAGTAACAACTACTTCACCCACTTTAAAGTATGGGTTGCCTACCTTTTTCGAAGACGTACACATAGAAGAAGAAGAAGTAGGCTTACTAGCCTCAACATGCACCTTTTCAAGAGGCTTACCATCATCGTTCAAAAGAGTAGCTTTCCCATCAATAATAAGCTTTTCAAGGTTCCCAATTTTCTCAACAATATGAGTAGTACAAGGAATAGCATTCACATCAGTATTGTCCATATCAAGAGCATCAAACGGGTTTGATGTAGCAATATTCGTCCCCGTACTCAAAGTGCTTTTCTCCTCAGTAGTATCCTGTTTCCTAGACATGGGAACATACTTCTGCTTTGGATTAGAAGGGTGAAATTTAGGACCTTTTCCCACATCAATACCACGAGGCGACTTTTTACGAGGTGCTTGAACCCCAACCTTTTACCTTTATCATTCCGGTTGTTAACCTTAGTAAAACCCTCTTCATCCTTGTCCATAGTATGAGAAGTACTCTGAACAACCACTTTATCGTCACTATGAACAGTCTCCTTAACATATTTTGGACAATTGATACGCTCATGCCCAAAGATTTTTGTTGATACAAATAGCGTCCAAAAACCTTAATTATATTTTACGATCTTTACCTTGTTTTGTTATTGACAAGAGTAAATTTCATTTTTGCAAAGTATAAAGCTTGTCAAGATTTTTTGATATTATTAAAAGCTTTTCTTAAATAGTTTTCAACATTTAAGCATTAGCATTTTATCATTTTGATTAACTACATATCTATCTACATTATTAGCTTTCTAAATTAAAATGTGTCTCAACATTTTAGATCAAAATTTTAGTTACTTTAAGTATTTACTTATATAAACATATAAATTCTAAAAATGGAAAACTACATATTACATCATGTCTTGCATCACCTTAGAAATCCTTAGAAGATTTCTTGAAATATTTTGTTTAGATATTCACTTCACATATCTTGCAAAATATTGGATAGATTTAGTAAGATCCGGAAAGATTTTTTGTGATCTTCCTATCGATGTGAAACCAAAATTTATAAAGGGCAGACCCCTTTTTTTGGTTCCGTCCAGTCCGTGGTCTGCTGATCACTTGGCCTATAAATAGCAAGCCAACCCAAGTTGTTTTCTCATCCCTCATAAGTATAAAACACATACATTCTCTCATTCAATTACATCTAACTCAGTTTCATTTTATTTTAGTGATCATATTTTGTAGCAAAGAAGATCAAGGCATAATCAAGCTTCAACGAATAGTTGGAAGTCTTGTTTGTTTTGTTATTGTGTGAATTGTTATTGTTCATACATCATTGTTGTACCAAACCATCTTAAATATCTGAGTGTGATCGCTTAGTATTTTAGTCCTTAAAATACATAGTGTGTTGGGAGTGGTTGTACCATTGTAAAAGAACTCGACATCTAGCTTTGTGGCGGATATATTGTGTAAGCGACGTGTAAAGGTTTTCTCCGCCGGTTAAAGGAGCTTGTTGATTAGTAAAGATAACTCTCGAGTTGGAGACTCGGGGAGTGGAGTAGGGCAAGGAAAAAGAGTCCTTGTAGACCGAACCACTATAAACAACCTTGTCGTGGTTTGATTGTTTCTTTCCTTACTTGCATATTATTCATTCTTTGCTTGCATATCATTTATCCTTTTAAATCTATATTGATTGATTCCACAATAAGTTTTCAAAACAATTAAAATTTTAAACGTAAAACTATTAACCCGCTTCTAGTTTTCCACAATTGGTACGAGCTTCTTTGCTCAAGGTTTTCTAAAATATATTGTATTTTATAAACTTGAAACGATCCATGGATTCCGAAAACTTTATAGAAGGGCAATCTATGCAAAGACCACCACTTTTTGAACCCAATGGATTTATCTATTGGGAAAACCGCTTTGAAACATATGTGAAATCAAAAGATATAGATCTTTGGTATGTTATCATCAAAGGTGATTACAATCCTACATCAAAAGATATTTCAAATGATGAACAAAAAAATTAATAGGTAAAAACAATGAAGCTAAAATGATGCTTTATAATGATTTGCCTAAAAAGGAATATGAAAGAAGTTTTATGTGTGAAACTGCTAAAGATATTTGGGAATCTTTAATAATCACACATCAAGAGAATTCACAAGTCAAGGATAACAAAATTGATCTTCTTGTTCAACAATATAAACAATTTGTTATTCCTGAAGATGAAATCATTGATTGTGGATTTTCTCGTTTTAATACTATTATTACTTCTCTTAAAGTACTTAATGAATCTTTTCGTAGCAAGAACTTTGTCGAAATTTCTTAGAGCACTCCATCCAAATGGATATCAAAAGTAGCACTATTGAAGAATCAAAGGATCTCTCAATAATGTCACTTGACGAGCTAATTGGAAATCTCAAAGTCCATGAAATGGTGATGGAGAAAGATTCGGAAATCATTAAAGGCAAAAGAGAAAAAGTCAAATCCGTTGCTTTAAAAGCAAGAGTGGAATCAAGTGATGATGAAGAATCTTGCTCAGATAGTGAAGATGAAGAGTATGCCATGGCCCTAATAGATTTCAAAAAGTTCTTTAGAAGAAGAGGAAAGTTTGTAAGGCAACCCCGAGATGACATGAAGTCATTCCGGAAAGACCGTGATGACAAGAAAGGAAAAGGTGAAAGGAAGTGATTTAGATGTGGAGATACAAGTCATCTAATAGGAGATTGTCCCAAGCCACCTAAAAGCAAAACTCAATGAGCCTTTGTAAGTGGTGCTTGGAGTGAAAGTGATATTGATGATGAAGAACCAAGTAAGGAGGAGATCACTCTCATGGCACATGAATCAAACGAGGTACTTTCCGACTCATCTTACTCCTCTACTGATGATGACACTTTGCAAAAACAATATAATCAATTATGTGAACATAGCTTAAAAAATATAACTAAAAACAAGATTTTAAAAACTAAAAAGGAATTTTTAGAAAATGAAGTTTATGAGTTAAAAGAAAGGCAAAACGCTTAGAAAAGAGTAAGGCTAATGACGATGGTTGTAAATCATGTCAAGAGCTTGGTCTCGAAATAGAAAATCTAAAACTCACACAGGAAGTTCTTATCGAACATAACTCAAAATTTAAGAGAGTTGACAAAAACATTTCTTGTGTGGATGAAATAGTAAGAATTCAAAAAGTACCAGGGAGTAGAAGTGGATTAGGCTTTAATGAAGTAGTAATTCCATGTAGTCAAACTAAAATGACCAGAAAATAAAAATAGAATGTCCCAACCAAAACAGAAAACCACGGACCAGACGGAACCAAAAATATGGTTCCGTCCGTTGAACCAAAGGGTTCCGTGGGTACTGCAGTGGGACAGAAAGATTGTGAATATACCCGTAGTGAATTTGTCAAAGTTACTAAAAAATCTAAAGATGTTATTAGACAAAAACCTGTTGTTACAATAGGAGTAGGACTTGCTAAAAATGAATTTAGATCTAAAACCACTCAACAAAGGCCTAAAACACCTATTCCCAAATGCCCCTTTCCCAAAAGCAATTACAACACACAACCCAACTATCAACATACCGGTTGGAATCAAAACTTCACTAGACCATATCAAACTCCTAATTACATGCCTTGGAAACCATATCCATCGTTTCCATACATGAACCAAGTAAGCGGTATGTTTATCCCAAACGGACCTGTGGAAAACTAGAAGGGGGTTGAATAGTTTTACCGATTAAAACTTCGTTTTAAACTATTTAGATCGACTTATGTCAATCTATATAATGTGTGTGTTGGATGTTGATAGATAAGTAAATAAATAAGTAATGCAAAGATAAGAGTAAGAAGCATAAAACCACGACGCGAGTATTTATAGTGGTTCGGCTACAAGGACACCTTCCTTGCCCTACTCCACTCCCCGAGTTACCTACTCGAGAGTTCGTAATCACTACACAACACAAACTCCTTGTGGAGGAGAAGCCTTCACAACATTGCCTACTCTTTATTCGGTACAAGGCTAGACACCGGGTTCTTCCACGAGGTAGAACCAAACCTATCACTACGTTGCCTACACTTTATCCGGTACAAGGCTAGACACTGGGTTCTTCCACGAGGTAGAACCAAACCTATCACTACGTCGCCTACACTTTATCGGTACAAGGCTAGATACCGAGTTCCATTACAAAGGAGGAACTACTACCCAACACTACACAACTAACCCCAAAGGAGATCAACTCCTTATTACAACATCATCAAGGATATCAATATACTTGGACCCAACCTATCTATGTTGTACATCGATGCACCATATCGATTGTACACCTTTGGCACCTTTCACTAATGCCCTTGACTCGATCCTTCGGCACCTTTCACTAATGCCTTCAACACGGACCTTTTAGCACCTTTCACTAATGCTTTTGACTTGGACCTTCGGCACCTTTCACTAATGCCTTTGACACGATCTTTCGGCACCTTTCACTAATGCCTTCTACTTGACCCTTCGGCACCTATCACTAATGCCTTCATCACAACACTTCCAAGAGGGAGAAAGAACTATCAACAAGATCACTTCAGTAGCCTTGATGATGACGAAGCTTGGAAACTCATGGACTTGAGCTTGCTTGACTTCAAGAGGTGGTGATCTCGCCTTTAAGAGGAACCTAGAGAATCACACAAACATAAAACTATATAGAAAGATCCTTTGGATCTGAGGTTAGAGAGTTTACAACACTAAGAGAGAATGTGTGTGAAAGTGGTAAGTTACAATGAAGAAATGGCTCACTATTTATAGAGGAAAAATCACTACTGTTCCACGGATCCCACAGATCCCTTGCTTGAGGGATCCGTCCAGTGTATTTCTGGGGATCCGTAGGACGCTCCCCCTAAATGGGTTATGGGTCATGGATCATGGGTCATGGGTTGTGGACTTTGGATCATGGGTATCCAAATAGATAAAATGTATCTAGAAGATGCAATGCATCTAGTCAATGGGTCATGGGTTAGCTCTATGGGTTATGGATAATACCCATTATGATTTTATGCATGATGTCATGCAATGGGTTATGGGTTATGGGTCATGGACTTTGGGTTTTACCCAACTACATTTAATGTATTTAGTCAATGGGTCAACTACTTAGATTTTTCCCCATTACATTGCCCATTACAATATGTGTATACTAAGTATATATAAGTATATGTAAACACTAGTTGTTATACATATGTATTTCTATAACATGAAAACACTTATTACTCGTTAGTGTTTTATATGAAATCATAAGTGTGTTAGTAAACTATTGGCTCAAACCTTTTACGTATTTTACTTGTTTCGTCAAAATGATTTTACGTTTGTTATCGACAAAACATTAGAAGATCGTAAAATATAAATAAACGTTTCTGGCTTATTTGTATTAACAATGTCCCCTTTTGTTGATGAAAAACATAAAATTATTTTGAGGAAAACTAAGATTCGTAAAAGTTTGAATTGGAGTTTTTACTCTATTCTCCCCCTTTTTGTCGAAACAAAAAGAGCGTCGAAAAGAAACTAACACATTGTTTAAGAAAAAATATGTAAAAAGTAAAAGTATGAAAAATAGAGAGTAAGGGAAGAGAAGAATTCTCGTCGTAGCTCTCCCTTGACCGGTCCATCCCTTTGTGAGGGCGTCAAGTAGATTGGAAAACTAAGCGAGTGCATTGCAATTATGTTTGCAAATAATTTCGTCTTTTTGACAAACATGCTCCCCCTTGACGAGTGCTCCTTTGCAAGGAGGACGTCATGTAGTTATTGTAATCCTATGTGAAAGTATTGAAAATGATTTTGCAATTGTTTTACTTTGACAAGAAACTCCCCCTAGCTAAGGGTGTCAAAGTATTCATGTGTATATTGAAAATCTACAAAACAAAGGTTAGAAAACAAGTATATGATGCATAATTTCCGCAAATGAAACTCAAGTAAGTAATAAAAATTCTTCACAGACGGATCCCACGGTTCCTCCCTTGGAGGGAACCGCCTAGGCTAAAATGAGGGATCCGTTCCCCTGCATACTTAAGACAGCAATGGTGATGTTAAAATGTGATATCAACATCAAAATAAGTTATGCTACCAAGCATATTCTCAAGACAATATGGCACATAACATGTAATTTCATTTAATAAAACTAGAGAAATGATGTACATAACTCTGAAAACTAAGAAAATGATCAATACATGGATTAAGATTCCTAAATAATCTAAGTTAAGCTTAAGACTGGGACACCACTTGAATCCTTTAAGCTCAAGGTTATTTAGGTTTGATGACTTCATCGAAACGTTCGAGGAGGTGATGAAGCATGAAAAGTTGCTCTTCACGTAGTTCATGTATCAAGCCTTCAACGTGTTGACAATGATAACAATCTTTGTCATGGCTCGGAAATGGTGGTGGTAGAAATGAAATGGCTTGAGATGGAAGGTTGGGTTGAGGTTCCTCAAAAGAAGGAGGGTTAAGTGAGGAAGGTTGAGGATTCTCAAAAGAAGAAGGGATTTGTGGAGGCACATTTGGAGGTAGCTCAACAAATGATGCTTGTGATGTTAGAGATGTGTCAACTTCCATGTGGTCGGGTGGTTGACTTTGATGATTCCTCATAATCCAAAATGGACTATTTAAGGGTGATGAGAAGGATACCGGTGCTAGTGTCGATTCAACACCTTGGTTTTGTTGTAGTGCTATCTTTTATATTGAGGAGAATTTTGGCAATGGTGGAGGATGAGATGGCCTAGAAGGCAAGTCCTCTAAGTTGTAGAGGTGTGGAGATGAAAGTGGAGTGGTGAATGATATGGTTCTAGGCACTAAGGGTGATGGTTTAGTGGAAATAGGCGTGTTTGGCCTAGGAGGTATTGTGGTGTTTGGCAAGGGTAGTTTTGTGGGAACACTCCTTTTGGGGATTGGTTTGATTGGTTGAGTTGGTTGAGGAGAAATCCTGGTGTTTGTGGATTTAAAGGGTGATGATTCGGTGGAAGAGATTTCGTGAACAACACGAGCAAGTTTCTTGGGTGGTCCCTTGGTGGAGGAGTAGGCACTTGGGGCTTTCCTTATGACGAAATTATAAAAGGTTAGTGAGATAAAGGCTTCTAGTTGCTGAATATGAAGTTGTGGATGATGACTAAGAAGTCCTAACAAGGTGGTTTATAAAGGGAAGGATTTGGCAAGTGCATTCAAGACTTAAACCACTAAGATCCTTAAAAATGTAATGATTTGCATACACAATAGTCAACTTTAGGTTTGTCTTGATCAAGAAGGTTAATTAAAGCAAGATGGAGTGTTCAATTTAGCAAGGAGAGCTTGAAATGATTGTTTTATTTGGGATTAGGCGAATGTCACCGGTTCCTCCAATGAGCGATCCGTCTAGGCTAATCCTAGGATCCGCTCTCGTGACCAAGAAAAGATGGAAATGATGTTTTGTAAGGTCTAGTACCTATACATCTTGAGTGTTTTAGTCTTCTTAAGTGTCTTAAATGGTAAGAGTCTTAAATGATCAAGTGAAATAAGTGAGGATAACTAATGATTGTCTTTTATAGAAAGAAATTAGGTTTTCATGAACACCAATGGGTGATCAAAGATGACATTAAGAAATTTGAGAATATCAAGTGGAGTCAAATGATCTTAGAGATTAGATGGTAACTTAGAAGAAATTTGGAAAATTCCTTAAAAATCACAAGAAATGAAAAAGTAGTTTTTAGCCTATTTTGAGATAAGGATGTCTAAAATCAATTTGCTAAAATTGAGAGAAATATCAAGCTAGGTGTTTTAAGATGCGAAAAGCAATGTGTGAACATTGGAGCGGAAATATGGTGAGTTTTGAAGAGGTGATAAATAAAAAACACCTTGAATGTGATCTTAAGTCACTCATGAGTGGATGTGAGATCATCTGAGCCTAAGAAAAGTTTAACTGATCCTATTATAGCATGTTTAACTAGTCTAATGAGGTCTGGAAGGTTGGATTGATGAAAGGAATCTAAAATTGCACTTATGTTCACCCGGATCCCACATATCCTTCACTTTAGGGATCGGCTAGTTATAGCCAAGGGATCCGGCATCTGGGACAAATTTCCTTAACAGAATGATTGCAATATTTTGCTCTAGGTATCGAATTTTGAAACTAATGATTTCTTCAGCAAGCATACATGTATGTAAGTAAAGCATAGCAATGAGAGCATGTAAGAATAACACATAAGCAATCAAATGAGATCGAGCTCACAAATAACACACATGTTTATCAAATTTTAGCAAGCGCTATTCAAGAAGCTCAAAACAGATTTATGATCTAGATTAGTAAATCGTTTGTATTAACAATGGCGTACAAGGTATGTGTCAAGAAAGAAAAGAGTACATGATGGTGTTCAAGACAATAGAGTTGTGAGGTGCTAGTTCAGGAAAATCCTAGACTTCATTTAGATCTAGAAGGTGGAGTTGTTGTTTGTGGAGATGAAGGAGTTGTGTTTTAGAAGAGTAAGTTTTGGATATAGAAAGGCTTGAAGCAAGAACGGTTTTGTGAGTTGGTTTTAGCTAAGAAATGTTTACCTATGTGTTGGTATTTTGAGGATTAAGAAACACATGTATATGCGTCCTTAAGAAAGTGAATTGTTTAGAAGGTTGTTTTGGTTTAGTGAAGGTAATGAACTAAGTATAGTTATTACAGATGGTGATTAGCGTATAATGAACTTCATCCTTGAAGTAATGTAGCTCTTCTCGATCAAAGCAAGATAATCGCTTGATGAGGCAAGTGGTTGTGATTAACTAAAAGAAAAGTTAATTTTACAACTTGTTTGATTAGTAATCCTAAGACAACGCAAAGTATTTCCATTGTAAACTTACTTTAGGAAAACATAGGTAAGAGAATGAATATGAGACTATTACTAACAGTGCTCAATTACGGCTAAACACGACCATTTTTAAGGGTGATTCCACATACCCAACTTTATCAAGGAGGCAATTCAACCGTTAGGTCAAATTGAGTTTCTAGTGCAATAAGTTCTCCAGTATTCATTCTCAAGTTAGGAAAATTTGTATTCCTACAATGGCCTATCGAAGAGTAACAATAATGATACTTTGCTTCGTTTTTATTAATATTATGCCTGAAACAAATAAGGTGACAAAGGTGTCATGTTTAAATATAAAAATTTAAAGTTGTCCATATGGTGAACAAAAATGGTTGGATGAGCTAGTCAACATATGTTGTTGGAAAGCTTGAGATTGGATTTTCGGATATGACCAATTATATTTGCATTTCAAAATAATTTACTTGAGTATATCGGATGAAATAATCAAGTTGTCAATCCTACTATGAAGCTTGGAAAGCGATCATGAAAAGGAAAACGGGAGAGTACATCATCAACACAAGTGTAGGTTATGATCCGATGTACATTCTTGTTGTTTTTAGAAAATGACAAAAAAAAATGAAAGCAATAAATCATATAAGCCCATAAAACATTTATGTTGCACACATGACAAACTCAACAAGAAGCCATTTAGTATATTACATGTTTTAAACATTTTTCAACTTATATGACTTATCTAAGTATTTAAACAAACATTTTCGACACACCTAGATGTTATCCCAAACACTCCTTCAAATAGCACATTGATTAGTAAAATATTACTAAATCGACAAACAAGAGAATGAATAGCAAGGTGAGGAAACCACATATGTTATTCAAACAAACAAGCACAAAAACTATTTGCGATAAGTAAATAATCAAGTAATGCAAGGCATGACAATTAATCATTTAGCATAGCATACGAAAGTTGTTTTCATCGCTTTGTGTTAAATATAAACATGTATACCAAGCTTGATTAGTTTCTTTTATATTTATAAATATGATCGAAACCTTAATTTTAAAAGAAGACACACTGTTATTCAAAGACGAAAACATCCGTCTCCAATTAGATCAAAAGTTTGTGCAAAAGTTATGACCGAAAAATGACTTTCTATTACAAATCAATGACTATGTAAATTTTTGTTTTGAATCAGTTTATGAAATCATTTTTATATAAAAGTAGACTCAAATACCTTTAAAACGATAGGTGGCACGACTTCTACGGACTTACGGTTAATTAGTTATGAGTTTTTGAAATTTAACCAAAAGTTGTCCTCTGTTGCATGGATCCGCCGGATCCCTTCCAAAAGGATCCGCGGATCTGACACACATTCACAAAAATACATATTTTGATCCGACAAAAAGGTTTAACCTTTGTAGACTTTTTAGTAAGGTTATATTACCCATTCCAATCTTTATTCAAGCTTGAATGAACATATATCAAACCTAAAACTTCAAAGAAAAAATCATTAAAACACTTTTCATATTATGCTTATTTATGTGGACCCAAGTGTTGATGAACAGGCTATTATGTTTCTGGAGGCCCAACTTGGGCTACGGGGCTCCGTTTTAGGCGAATGACCAGTCAAATCGAAGCCCCGAAACACTCTATTTTATGAGTTATTGGCATTTTAGTGTTTTTTCGGGTCTTTTTTGGACTTTGTTTATGTAATAATTTTCAGCCGTTTGTCTTTTAGGGCCCTTTTCTGTTTTGTAGTCTTATTTAAGACTTCCATTGTAATGTGAAATAATCAGTTCCAAGAAATACGAAAAGTCTACTTTTGGCAGCTTTTGCTAAGAATTATCCTAGTAATCTGTATTCTGTGAATCAACGATTATTGGAAGAGTTGTTCTTGGCATTTGTGTGAATCAACAGGATCAATTTGTGTTATCTTTATTTAGCCTACATCACTTATTATAAGATAGAAGCATATATCACAATTTTATCCACAAGCAATTTAACACGTCTTTGACCAATAATTGTAACTAAGAGAACATACCTTTGATATATTCCCTTTTTATGGTTTTAGAAACCATAGACGCGAAATACTTCATGATCTTCTAAGATGCCCAAATCCTTTGCTATGTAGATTTTGCAAAAGAAAATGTTAGAATGATCTATCACTATCCAACATTTAAAAAATGATGATTTCTAAAAACATGACTTTTTGTTTTAAGAAATTCCCTTCTTTGTAGTTTTCAAACATACACGGATCGTATCAAGTTTTTAAAGTACACCATACTCTAAGAAACTTGGTAACGAAGCTCTGGTACCAATTGTGGAAAACTAGAAGGGGGGTTGAATAGTTTACCAATTAAAACTTCGTTTTAAACTATTTAGATCGATTTATGTCAATTTATTTAATGTGTTTGTTGGATGTTGATAGATAAGCAAATAAATAAGTAATGCAAAGATAAAGAGTAAAAAGCATAAAACCACGACGCGAGTATTTATAGTGGTTCGGCTACAAGGACACCTTCCTTGCCTTACTCCACTCCCCGAGTCACCTACTCGAGAGTTCGTAATCACTACACAACACAAACTCCTTGTGGCGGAGAGGCTATCACTACGTCGCCTACACTTTATCCGATACAAGGCTAGACACCGGGTTCTTCCACGGTAGAACCAAACCTATCACTATGTCGCCTACACTTTATCCGGTACAAGGCTAACCGAGTTCCATTACAAAGGAGGAACTACTACCCAACACTACACAACTAACCCCAAAGGAGATCAACTCCTTATTACAACATCATCAAGGATACCAATATCCTTGGAACCAACCTATCTATGTTGTACATTGATGCACCATATCGATTTTACACCTTTGGCACCTTTCACTAATGCCCTTGACTCGATCCTTCGGCACCTTTCACTAATGCCTTCTACACGGACCTTTTAGCACCTTTCACCAATGCTTTTGATAGAACATCTAGAGATAAACTTTTCCTAACAACCATAGATGATAGCTCTACTCTTTGGCATAGATGTCTAGGTCACTCTAATATGAGACTTATTCAATCCTTGTCCTCAAAAGAGCTAGTTATAAACTTACCCAAATTGAAATATGACCAACACTTTTGTGATGCTTGCAAACTTGGGAAACAAGTTTATAGTAGCCATAAGGCTAAAAACATGGTATCCACATCTAGGTGTCTAAAACTTTTGCACATGGATTTGGTTGGTCCATCCGCTATACAAAGTTATGGAGGCAACTTCTATACTTTGGTCATAGTAGATGATTACTCAAGGTATACTTGGACAAAGTTTTTGAAAACAAAAAATGAAGCTTTTTATCAATTGGAAATACTAAAATCAACTAGGTGTTAACATTGTGTCGATCCGAACGGATCATGGTCGTGAATTCGATAATGAAACACAAATTGAAAATTTTTGTGATACTAATGGTATAACACACAACTTTTCGGCTCCTCGAACACCCCAATCTAATGGTGTAGTAGAACGTAAGAATCGGACTCTTCAAGAAATGAGTAGAACAATGCTTAATGAACAAAACATACCCCAAATGTTTTGGTTTAACGCCGTTGACACATCTACTTACATCTTAAATAGATTCTTAATATGTCCGTTCTTGAACAAACACCTTATGAACTTTATAAAGGCAAGAAACCAACTTTAGGATAATTTAGAGTATTTGGATGTGAATGTTTTATTTTAAATACCAAATATTATCTCACCAAATTTTACCCAAAGTCTTATAAAGGTGTGTTTCTTGGTTACTCACAAACTAGCAAAACATATATCGTTTTAAACAAAGAAACAAATAAGAGTCGAGGAATCGTTAAACGTAACATTTGATGAAAGTCCACCTCCCTCTAAGACATCACCTTTGGTAGATGATGACTTAGTTAAAAGTCAACTTATTGAAAATCAAGAAAACAATGATAATAACAAGGAAGATGAACCATTAAATAAAGATATTGTCAATATCAAAGAATCCAAAAGTCATCCTTTAGATAAAGTCATAGGACAATTAAATCAAAGAACATTAAGATCACAAGCTCAAAATCAAAGTAACTACTTTTGTTTTGTGTCATCCATTGAACCGAAAAACATAAACGAAGCAATAAAAGATGAATCTTGGGTAATTGCTATGCAAGAGGAGCTAAACCAAATCATTAGAAATGATGTATGGACATTAGTTCCAAAACCTAAAAATCATACTATAATTGGAACAAAATGGGTTTTTGGAAATAAATTGGACGAAAATGGTGTAGTGTCTAGAAACAGAGCTAGGCTTGTAGCACAAGGCTATAATCAACAAGAAGTTATTGACTACGACGAAACTTCTACACCAGTAGCTAGGCTCGAGTCTATTAGAATCTTATTTGCATATGCATGTGCACACGATTTCAAACTTTTTCAAATGGATGTTAAAAGTGCATTTTTTAATGGTTTCATAAATGAAGAAGTATATGTTGCACAAGCTCCCGGATTCATCGATTTTGAAAAACCAAATCATGTTTTCAAACTTAAAAAGGCAATATAAGGACTTAAAAAAGCACCAAAAGCTTGGTATGATCGACTTAAGACCTTTTTAGTTAAACATAAGTACACCATGGGATTAGTAGATAATACCCTATTTACCAAGAAAAAGGATTCACATATTATCGTAGTTCAAATATACGTAGATGACATCATATTCGGATCAACTTGTCAAGAGCTATGTGATGATTTCTCTAAAATCATGCACGACGAGTTTGAGATGAGTATGATGGGCGAATTAAACTTCTTTTTAGGACTTCAAATTAAACAACTAGAGGATGGTATATTCTTTAACCAATCTAAATACATAAAGGATATGCTTAAGAAGCTTGGTCTTGAAGAGTAGAAACCCATTAAAACACCCATGTCCTCGGAAACTAAACTCACCAAGGATGAAGAAGGTGAATCCGTAGACAACATTAAATATAGAGGAATGATTGGTAGCCTACTTTATCTCACGGCTAGTAGACCCGACATTATGTTTAGTGTTTGTCTATGTGCTCGCTTTCAAGAAGATCCTAAAACATCACACCTAGAAGCTGTAAGACGAATACTCAGATACATTAAAGGAACTAAATATTTAGGATTATGATATCCCAAAGGAATGGGTGTAGAAACAATAGTGTATGCCGACTCGGACCATGCCGGAGACTATGTCGATAGAAAGAGTACAAGTGGTATTTGTACTTTTGTTGGACAATGTCTCACCTCATGGTTCTCAAAGAAACAAATGAGGCGAAAGCGAGGTGTGAAAACTTCTTTATGCAAGACTTGATAGAAAAGCTTAGTAACGATCACTGAAATGCATGAGAGAAAAGCGGTCAACTATGAAATAGTTGGTGAGTAAGCAAGTTAGCGAAATAAGAAAACTCGTAAGAAATATCCAAAGCTTTCGGTCAACGAAAATAGTTCTCAAAGCAAAGGCATTGTGTATCCACTCGGCCCAAATTCGCCCATACAAAACTTGCAACCTGTGTGTACACAACCCATTGCACAAAAATATAGTCGTCAAGTAGTCAAGTGTAAGTGGTCATAATAGTTCACAATATAGTACCAAGTATATAATAATTTAGAGATGCTCCGAACATGGGAGACTTTGCCTTTGCTCAACAAGGGAGACTCCTTTGTCACCGACCACCTAGGCGAGATTTATTGAGACCGCCCACCAATAAGGCGAGACTTTATAGTGATGCTCGAACATGGGAGACTTTGCCTTCGCTCCAACAAGGGAGACTCCTTTGTCACTCGACCACCTAGACGAGATTTATTGAGACCGCTCCACCAATAAGGCGAGACTTTATAGTGATGCTCCGAACATGGGAGACTTTGGGACAAGGTCATAACATGTACGGTTCAATAAATTCAAATAAGTAATAGGTTCGTAATTAAGTTCAAGGATTTGATTCGAGTTCACAAGTTCTAGTCAAATTAGTTAATAAAAGTAGTAAACAATTTAGCTCAAGAAAGGTTCATGCATTTCGCCCCAAAATATAGTAAAAACGGAAAAAGGGGGTTTGTGATTACTCACCCGGTAAACTGGAATGATGACAAGAGTGAGTACACCGAGGTATAATGTGATGTGTTAACCGGGACCTATTACCAATGATATGATATGTAATGAGTTGCAATGTAATGTTATGCATGCACTTCGTATGTTATTTATACCATTTACGAGTTTTTGAAAATATCACTCGTCGTCGAAAAATACTCTTTTGACGTCTTGACCCTTCAAAAATGACTTTACATGTTTTTACGTCAAAATGTCATCCTACAATGGTTTTATAATGATTTTTGGTGAAATTACCACTTTTCGTCGCAAAACAATGTCGTCGGAAAAATCATGAATTTAACAAAAATGGCTTTGGAAAACTAGTCGTAAAAGCGATTGTCGTCGATCGTTAGAAACGAACTCGACGGTTTTGGAAAGTTTGTATCGATATCTAGAAGTTTCGATTCAGGAGTTTTCGTTCAAAGGTCTCGATCATAAAGATATCAAGGGTTAAAGATAGTGATTTTGGCTAATTGTAGTGCAAAAAGTGAGTTTCGCCAAGTTTGAATAACCGTAATTAATTTACTATAACTCCGCTTTACAAGCGACTTGTTGTTTTGAAAATATGGCGGTGAACTTGATTTTACTAGAAGACATTTCGTTCCAAAAGTTTCACAACCTAGTTAAAAGCGCATGAAACATGGTCGCATGACTAATGTAACACTTGTTAACGTAAAATAATATAGTTTTCGAAAATAATAGTTACGGCAACTTTATAAATACGTGCATATCTTTGTCGTTTCAAATCCGTTTTCTACGTATAATATGTCCTTAGCTTCAGTATCGAAGTAAACTAATATATTTTTGACTAGTCGAAATAATTTGTGAAGCTTAAGGCTCGTTTTGACCGAACAAACTAAAAACGCATGTGAAATTTGAGAAAACATTTTATTTCGTCGTCAAACTTTAAAATCCATAACTTCTTCGTTATAAGTCCGTTTTTATCCGTTCAAGCGGCCACGGATTCGTTTTAAAGTATATTTTCTAAATATCAAGGCCAAAGTTTCGTACCAACAGTAGGTTTTTCCAGAAAACTGAAACAAGGACAGAACCTATTTTATAGTTATCGAAAATAGTTTTTCTCGTACCAAACCTATTCTAATCCCTTCAAATCAACTCCAAAGCTAATCTAATCCTACCATACACCTTCTTAGGGTGTCATGGGTTCCTAATCATCATCAAGACCAAAGTATACCAAGGGGATAATTATAGGATGACCTTAATATATATATAACTCTATAATCATGTTAAAAATGGTATAAATCACATATCATGCATGTTAGCTCCAAAAATGAAGAGATAAGTATAAAATGAAGATGAAACATGTAAAATGGTAGAAATATGCTTACAAGTACTATGA